>OX442416.1:18336962-18936962 GCA_949361645.1 Spongilla lacustris | reverse complement strand
CCGAACAGTTAACGTTATAAACTTCCTATTTTCAACACTTCATACTGCACCATTTCTCTATGGTAAAATACGTTTTGGAGTCTTGCACTTACTCTGTGTCAGTATTGCAACGTTCGATACCCCAGTGGGTTCAAACCCGCCATAACTTTCGGTAGGAGTAATCAATTTGCTTCAAATTCGATTTGTAGGTAGAGAGGTCCTATACCTATCGATTTGTTCTGTTCGTTAATTTTTATGCCATCCGTTACAGAGATACAGTTGAACAAACTACGTGCACGTTTTCCCGCTTGATTCGCGCCAATGTTATAATCCCCGCCTCCCCATACATTGAGCGGAACGCAATTTGCCCAAATCATTGGCGCGAATCGAGCGCGAAAATGGGCACGTAGTTTGTTCAACTGTATCTCCGTAATGGATGGCATAAAAATCAACGAACAGAACAAATCGATAGGTATAGGACCTCTCTACCTACAAACCGAATTTGAAGCGAATTGATTACTCCTACCGAAAGTTATGGCGGGTTTGAACCCAGTGGGGTATCGAACGTTGCAATACTGACACGGAGTAAGTGCAAGACTCCAAAACGTATTTTACCATAGAGAAATGGTGCAGTATGAAGTGTTGAAAATAGGAAGTTGACAGCGTTAACTGTTCGGAAGTTATAGCAAATCAAACGTAATGCATTTTTATTATACTTTTTTATAATACACGCTAGGTCCCTTTTCTCGTAAACTTTCCCACATCATTCAATTAACTTTCAGCTAGCTCTGTACATGTACATACAGTATATGCGTACATGTAACAACTATAAACCAATCAATTGTATTAGCGGTCACACTGTAACTGGAAAGGTCACACGACGTCGAAAAAGTAGCATGCATTGCTTCACACCCTCCCTTCACCCGTAAAAGGCGTGATAACCGTATTGCATATATTAATCTCTCGTCCAAACAATGCAACGCCATGCCCATGGCCGTTGTGCAACATATGCATGATCACCATATCATGATCATATTTGTGGATATCCACTCTCTAAATTTGTTATTGTGCCACGCCCATCATTGTATATTATTAATCGATTGCATATTTATATACTACTAAAATATAGTGCAATGCAAGGGAAAGTGACTCCGGGAAATGTTTATGTATATATCTTACAGCATGTACACACATACATGTATGTATATGGATGTGTTCCAATTAATAAGGCTGTATTCTTATAGCAGCGGACGCGTCAAATCAAGTTTTGATTCTATAAAGGGTTTTAAAATCCTCTGTAAAACCACTGTGTAATTGAACATTAAAATTATAATCACTTCATTAAATGCCATCCTTTATACTGATGTCGGCAAAGAGCATGATGTAGGTTGCTAAGTAGTCTTATTCGTTTCATTTACTGGTAATGCATTATTAATTAGGTATCGTTAGCATATGCATTTATGTACTTTTATATAATAGAGAACCCCTGCATGTGTATGAGTTATATACTGACGATATATACCTACTGTAACTGTTTAAAAAAAAAAGATTATTTCATAGGATCAGTTACTATTAAACAATTTTTTTTTTACTTCTATAAGTAATGTATGACTGATATCAGTTTTAATTTGCTGGTGTGTCATTAATCACACCAGGATAGAATAGATATTAAAAATTGTATATGTTGTAAGGATCCGTTCCATTGCAACACCACACAGTACAATCCTCTCAGTTGCAGTTGCTACAATGTCAAAGCATTCCTTACATTATTTCTCACATGCATATGCATTTCATATTAGTTTACAAATCCATTTGCAAACATAAAAAAGTTTAATATGAGTTAAATGTATTAAATGTGCAATGCATCAAGCATTATTGTTGTGTTATTAATATTTTAATGCATAATACAATACTTAATGTACACATGATGTGGGTACAATCTTAAACATACACATGTAGCCTATAGTTAAATCAAAATAGAGAATGGCTGTGGCATTGGCCCTCACTAGATGGAGGTTGAGCCTGCCATAGATGTCTGCAAGTACAGCCAAAAGGGTCTGCATGTAAGAGTGGCAAGCTGTGATGCCAGATGAGAAATCACTAACAGCAGTACTAGTAGTGTGTATACACACATCCATGGAATTGAGCTTGGTCAGGTATAAGGATGGAGGGGCGGAAAGGTGGTGGGGGTGGAGCACACACATTTTTTGCTTATTATATAAAAGTGGTAGGATAATATGCATTAGCTTCTGTGCGTTTTACTGTCCGAGCGTCCATTTTGTCAGAAAAATGTAAAAGGTTTTGAGTTTTAAAGTCTCATTCCAGATCAGAATAGGAACCATTTCTGATGAATGTGCTTATATAAACCAGATATCTTCCATTTATGGCTTGTTGACATGTCTGGACATTGGATAGCAGCTGCTTGCATTGTAAGGGCTGACCTTGAAAGCATGAATATGATTAGGTGTGTGTGTGTGTGTGTGTGTGTGTGTGTGTGTGTGTGGAATGTACATGTAGATGTGTGAGTCAGTTTCTGCATTCAATCTGTGGATACCTCTCTCCAAGAGGATCACAACAAATACCTAAAGTTCTGGCCTGAAAAGGGGCTTTGTCCCAACATAGGCAAGCTAACAGCGTTCTTCATACACCCTGGCTGGCTTAATGTACAGCATGTTGCTGGTGCCATGCATGTCAATAGCTCAGTACACATGTGTGCAATAAAACATTGTATAAGCCTTGAAATTGATTCATTTTAAAAGCACCTTTACAAGAATGCAGAAAATATTCAAATCAGTTTTAGTTTGTGTGATCCTTCATCCCTGTAGACATGTTCAGCTCCAACCTGTCGTGACGGATGACCAAAGCACTTCTAGTAATGTTGCACACAATCACATACACAAGTACACATCACACATATGAACACATGATACAATAAGTGCACATTACATGCCGCCACAAGCACCATAGTAATACGTAAGGGGAGGAGTAGGGGTAGTGGTAGGTAAGGGGAGGAGTAGGGGTAGTGGTAGGTATGCGGAGGAGTAGGGGTAGTGGTAGGCAAGGGGAGGAGTAGGGGTAGTGGTAGGTAAGGGGAGGAGCAGGGGTATGGGGAGGAGTAGGGGTAGTGGTAGGCAAGGGGAGGAGTAGGGGTAGTGGAGGAGCAGGGTAGTGGTAGGCAAGGGGAGGAGTAGGGTAGTGGTAGGTAAGGGGAGGAGTAGTAGGGTAGTAGGTAAGGGGAGGAGTAGGGTAGTAGTAGGAATAGGGGTAGGCATAGTTTCATTTACAATGTAGCTTGGTGTGTGTGTGTGTGTGCGTGCTGTAGTAAACCCTTGAATAAGTACAACTAAAGGGGGTGAGGCGTGCGGAAGGAAGGCCCCTCGTTACACTACTGCAGTGTTACATGCACTGGAGTGTAGGGACGAGTCAGTTACATTTTTTATAAGTACGTGGGGGAGGGAGGGGATTGAGCTGAGCCCACACAAAATCTACTATGTATCACACAGAGGCGCATATCACATACATGTATAGAGGCACTCATCACCCAACAAGCACATATCACACAGGTACACAAATAAACATTAAAGTACAACCTACCACTTAGTCTACATACATTCTTATTACACCACACATCCCATACATCTCCATCGTGTTCCTACATCACCACTGTACACTTCCTCATTCACCATCATCCCTCCCCCACCCTCCATCACAACAACCCACCCACCACTCTACCTCCATCACCACTATACCTCCATCACCACTATACATGTACCTCCATCACCACTATACCTCCATCACCACTATACCTCCATCACCACTATACCTCCATCACCACTATACCTCCATCACCACTATACCTCCATCACCACTATACATGTACCTCCATCACCACTATACCTCCATCACCACTATACCTCCATCACCACTATACCTCCATCACCATGCACCCAATCACCACTGTGTTCTACATCTTCTCCCCACCCACCATCGCCCCAGTACCTCATTTTTCATCACATCACCACAGTACCCCTCCATCCACCGAGCATCCAACTGCCAACAACTCTCAAAATCAACTAGCACACAACGCACACTATACTCAAACAAGCTGCATCACCCATTACATACGCTAAACACATGAAACAGTCCACCCGTCCACCAAAAGTAATTGTAGGTGTGTGGGGATATACATGTATATGAAGCTTGTGTGAGCAAAGTTAAAACAAAACTTGAAATGCAGTAAAGCTTCATTAGTGGCCTAGAAAATACGTGAATGGGTCAAAATAAGCTGCTCCTACAGATAAAGGCGTAATATAGAGTATGCGTGCAATAATTAGAACTAAAGGGGGTGAGGCAGGTGGAATGAAGGCCCCTTGCGTTTGGCCAAACATTCTAATATGGGGAAGTACCCTTGTTACACTACTGCAGAGTTACATGCCACTGGAGCGTAGGAATGGGTCAATGAAATTAAGTACGCAGATGGGGAGGGAGAGAGGGGGGTTGAGCCCCTCAGCCCACACATACATGTACTCTATGCCTATACATGTATCACACACATATCACAGAGAGGCACTCATCACCCCATAAGCACTATCACACAGGCACACATAACATTCTAAAGTCCACACACCATGTAAAATAAATATCCCAAAGCCTATACATACCACCTACAATTTCCCACCACTTAGTCTACATAAAATCTTATTACTCTATACATCTAGCAAATCACCATCTGTTCCTACACCACCACCGTACCCTTCCCCTTTCACCATCATCTCTCCACCCATCCATCACAACTGTACCCTCACCTACCATCAACACTGTAACCTCCACCCACCATGATACCTCCATCACCACTATACCCCTCCATCACCCAACCACAACTGTGTTCTACATGTACATCACTATTTCACCCTCTCCCCACCCACCATCACCCCAGTACCTCCACTTTTCATCACATCACCACAGTACCACTCCCACCATACAACTGTCAACAACTCTCAACATGATGTCATCTAGATTCACCTAGCAAACAACACAAACTATATTCAAACAAGCTGCATCATCCATTACATAAGCTAAACGCATGAAACAGTCCAAAAGTAATTGTAGGTGTATGGGATATATATGAAGCTTGTGTGAGCAAAGTTAAAACATACCTTGTAATGCAGTAAAGCTTCATTAGTGGCCTAGAAAATACGTGAATGGGTCAAAAAGAAGCTGCTCCTATAGATAAAGGCGTATTCAAACAGAATATAGTATGCGCGTGCAATAATTAGAACTCACTCCAAACTTTGCCTTGGTCAGCTGCTGTTTATCATATTTCTAGCTCTAGCGTAACACAAGGACATTTGTAAAAAGATACATAAGAAAAGAACTCTTACTTTGAACAGAGATAATAAATATTTGAATTAGGACTGAAAATACGAAAGTCCTGTCTTTGCATCGGAGCCGATGAATATCTATACAAAGTAGGGATTGCAACAAAGCACAGGTCTTATAATACGTAGAAGATACTGTACTAATGGTAGAAAGAAACTTGCCACTGCTTCTGCTATTGTTAACATCTCAAGTTCATATCACTTACGAAAATATTCTACGGCCTGGCACGAATATTTAGATTAGCCCGGGTAAATGAAATTCTCGTACAGTTTCGGACGGTGCTGTTTCAAAAAATTCATCCTTCCGGTGATCGTGTATGCACGTTTCGTTATCTACACGGATGCGTGACTGAATCCGATATTTGCAATGACCCGCGAGCGGACGCCTGAATTGCTGTGTAACATCATTTGCTTAGAGCAGCTGCACATTACAAACGCGCTTGAGTTACTAGCTGAAAAAATTGTGTTGCATGCTTTTGAATCATACTGTAACAGCATGCACCGCTTACGATTCAATATTAAGCAAAGTGTGCGTTTATAGTACTGTATTCATTTCCTGTGAGTTGTTAATTCCTTTCCTAATCAGCTGTATGTAAGTGCGCTTGAAAAAAGTGAAACAGATCTAGACACATCGACTAACACATCATTTACACCTAATACTGCGATCTCGTGGGGGATTCTTTCACGCGGGATGCATACTGGTATATAATAGCCCTCTTTCGCTTACCTGTAGCTGCGTCCATCACTGCTAAGATATATCATGCGCATGCGAATTTGTGGTGTCCGGACCACGCCCATGATGGATGTTTTGAGAAGGTCGCATACATGTATGCACATGGCCTTCCCACTGTTGGAGTTCTGGGTCTAACATGTTATTACTAGAGGTTGTTACATTGAGAACATTTAATCCTGCGAGAGAGATGACCTCCCCCTGGTCGCCATATTTGCCAGCACCAACTCCAATAGTGTTGGTGAGGTGCAGGCCGAGATCAATCAGGATATTCAATATATCATATTATTATTATTTTTTATTATTACTAATATCAATACCGCTGATGCATGATATATGACAATCAAGAGCTATGTTGAATAGAAGTGCATTGTAGATTTAGATGTATAGTGTATGTGTGTATAATTCCTAATGATGCTACATGCATGCAATATGACAATAACAATAACACACTAAATCCAGACTTACATGTATTAGCCACTAGACTGGGGCATCCTAAGTCCATCACAACAAATCTGATCTATGGCAGATTAAACTTGACCCTGATAAGTGCCAACTCCAGGACCATTCTATCTAGAGTATGTGTTTGACATTTTGATGTGTGTTTAAATTGTATATAGTCTGTATATATATGTATATTGAAAAAGCACTAGAAACCATGTGAGTACAGTACATAAGATACCCTTAAGATACTCACTCATACATGCACAAGATCTAACCTAAAGTTCTACTTTTTAATGTAAAATGCATCTGGTGAGGGTGGCAGTGCTGGGCATTGGCCCTCACTAACTTCCATGCATATAAATGTCTCCAAGAACAGCTGACTTGGGTCTGCATGTAAGGGTGACAAGCTGAGATGCAAGCTGTGAGAAGGATTCAATTATTATTATAATTGGTGGCTGCCCCAATTAACAATCTCTCGCTACTGATAAACGTTTGGATTAGCAGTAATATCACAGATCATCCAGTTGGGTAGTAAAATGTCTGCAGGGGCACGAGTGATCATGATTAGGTGTAAGGTTGCTACCCATCTCAACTTTCTGGCTCTAGAGCCAACATATTGCATAGTTGCATTGGTTTTGGACTTATTTTATTATTATGTATAATAATTGCTTCCACGGTCGGAGCTATACCTAAGGCAGAGCTACCTCAGGCGGAGCCCTCTATCGGTCGTAATAGCGCATTTGTTAGTAGCCATTCGGCTTCCTCCCGCCCTGCCTTAGCAAATAATAAAACTTGTATTCCAGTTTTTGGCAAGTCAAAACCATCATGCCCGCTTCCTTGCCCAATCACAGTCTGTAATGAACTCATATTACCCACCATGTGGAAATCCCATATGAGCATGCACGCAGCTGGAACTCTACCTGGAGATGTCCCGGGTGAATGGTTAGCCATCAACAATTACTCCATCTGTTCACACTGCTCTACACTCGTGTCCACCTCACGCCTCTCATCGCACATCAACATCTGCTCTCATGTTTCTCTTCAACCTTCCCCATCAGTGTCTGACAACCCTGCTACGGCAGTATGTTCTTCACAACTGCCTTCCTTCGACGACATCTTTTCCACATTTTGCCCCACCTTGAAGCATATCCCCTTTCATGATCGCCAGGCATTTGGCAGGGTTTTTCTGAATTGTCTCCTTTCCATCCTACACGATGGTTCTTCCCACTCTTGGCAAAGATTCCTTATGCTGCCAAAATGTGTTCTAGCTTCTAGTAAGCGTGGAGGTAGACATCATAAGCATACATCAATCAGTAAGCTGTGTGATTTTTGGGAGGCAGGTCAAGAAGTTCAACTATGGGATCGAGCATCGAGGCATGCGACCAAATCAGGTTTCAAGAGCTCTTCCACACCTGATTATAAGCCGAAGCAGCTTTCACACTCCATCTCTCTGGCTCAGGAGGGTCTTTATGGTAAGGCTTGTCGGATGTTGTGTTCTAATGGCATTGCCGCTAACACTAGCAAGACCTGGGAGGCTCTGAAATCCAAACATCCACACTCTCCTCCTCCTACTATCCCCATGGATCACTCTCCTCAGAGCTCACCTAACATCCTTCCTGCTGACTTCAACATTTTATCCATTATCCACTCTTTCAGCAAAGATACAGCTTGCGGCCCCTCTGGCTTAAGAATTCAACACATCCTAGATGCTCTGGAAGCCACCCTGCCCACCTCACTTGCCAAGGTGCTTTTAAGTGTAGTGAACCTGTCGGCCAGTGGTAAGGTCCCAGCAGAAATCGCAACTCACCTTGCTGGAGGTTCCCTGATAGCCATCAATAAATCCAAGGCTCCTGACTGTGACGTTAGACCTATTGCCATAGGTGAGGTGCTACGTCGATTAACCAGCAGATGTTTATGCGCCATGGTTAAATGCAAGGCTGCTGATTACTTCAGTCCACACCAACTCGGAGTAGCTTGCCCAGGTGGAGCCGAGACCATGGTCCACTCATTACGAGCATGTGTTGACCGTCATTGGGAAGATGACGACTTTGTAGTCCTAAAGGTAGATCTCCGCAATGCCTTTAACAATGTCTCAAGACAAGCTGTACTCGATCAATGCCACTCCCATTTCCCTGAGCTCCTCCCATGGGTGTCATGGTGCTACAGCCATCCCACCAATCTTTGGCATCCACTGGGCAGTCTGTCATCTACCTCAGGTGTGCAGCAAGGTGATCCACTTGGCTCCCTTCTATTTTCTCTCGTTATTCACCCTGTCATCATTGAAATCGAAAATGCCTGTGAGTCCCTATCTTTCAACAAATGGTACTTGGACGATGGTGCTCTGGCTGGGTCCAAGACTAGCATTGATCAGGCCCTATCTATCTTGAATAATCAGGGGCCCCCCCTTGGCCTATTTCCTAACTTCAGCAAATGTGAACTTTTTTGCAAAAAACCCCTACCTGACTTTCATGATGCTATCACTACACGCTCAAATGTTCCGAATTTTGTCATTCTTGGGTCACCAATTGGAAACAAAAGCTTTTGTGTAGACTTTGCATCATCAGCCATCAGGGCTTCTAATATCTTGCACCAACAACTGCAGAAACTAGAGGATCCCCAGATTGCCCTAACTCTCCTTCGCCAGTGTGCTGCCTTCTGCAAGGTCACGCACATTGCACGTACCACACCTCCAAATTTGATTCAATCCGCTCTCGCTACATTTGATGATAGTGTCAGAGCCTGCTTCATGGAGTGCACTGCTATTGACTTGTCACCTAACTGCCCAGCCTGGAAGCAAGCCACGCTGAGCTTATCCCATGGCGGTATGGGCCTTCGATCTGTTTTCCTCCATTGCTCTGCTGCATACATCAGCTCTATTAGTGCCTCCTTCCCTGACCACATCAATTCACCATACCTCCTCGAGGCCATCAATATTTATAATGCCCTTGTTTCTCCCAATGAAGCTCTTTCATCAACCTTTGACTCCATCCACACCAATCGACATGTTTTGTCACAGAATCTTGAAGACAAACAGTTTCAATCCCTCTTGCAAAGCAGCTCCCTGGCTGACCGAGCCCGACTTCTTTCTGTCTCATCCCCACATGCTAGCTCTTGGTTGCGTGTCGCCCCATCACCGGCCTTAGGCTTGCATTTAACACCATCCGAATGTCAGTTTGCCATCAAATGGTGGCTTGGTATTCAGTTATGTGAGCCCGGCTCTGTGTGTGCCCTTTGCCCTACCAAAGCCCTTGAGGCTCACCACGCTCTAACATGCAAGAGAGGTAGTGATGTCATTGCGCGTCATAACAACCTTCGCGATACCTTGTATCACCTCTTCAAGAAAGCCTTATACAACCCTAAGCTGGAAGCTGGCAGTGGTCTTGGTCATGACCAGAAACAATCTAGACCAGCAGACATTCTAGTTAACAACTGGGGCTTCAATGGCAAACCTGCTGCGTTCGACCTATCTGTGTCGTCTCCGCTAAAACCTGACATAGTTTCCGAAGCGGGACACACAGCAGGCACTGCAGCTTTTGCCACAGAACAGCGAAAGATACTAGCAAATTCTGGGATTTGTGCAGAACTAGGCTGGAGCTGCATATCGCTTGTTGTCGATTCATTCGGGGCATGGGGCCAACTTGCCTCTGACACCTTCAAGAAACTTGCTTCCCGCCTTTCAGTTCAGGTTAACTCCTCCACTTCCACCACTCTGGACAGCATTTATTCGAGACTAAACCTTTCCCTTGTGCGCTCGAATGCCAGAGCATTTCTTGCAAGGGCAGGTCCCCGTGCTAAAGTCTCAGATCTCTACTTAGATAGTTGACTCATACATAGTTACATAGTTTACTAGTTAAATATTGAAATTTGTGTTTAACATGTAAATAATTATAATTATGTATGGCTGGGTTGGTGGAAGAGTCATTTGGATGTTGGGGACCAGAGGCTCAATGAAGTCAATTAGACTTACTGGAAGGCTGGCTACTAAAAGCCCAAGTCCTTCAGTATAAGCCAAGTTTACGTGAGACTGAATTTTACCCTGATGAGTGCCAACTCCAGGGCCATTTTGTCTAGTATTATATGAAATTTTAAATAATGCAGGAACAAAATACATAATACAATGGCGAAACAACTATTTATTCCCCCAAAAGAAATTTTACTCTAAGGCCATTGAGTGGAATTGAAACGGAATCATTATCTCCAATACATGTATTAGATCCACACTGTGATTTATAAGTCAGTCACATGAATTGATCAACCAGTAGCCAAAATCACGTGGCTGTGTTAATTTGTCACATCAGGAGTATTACGGCAACGTGGCTTACTACGAATTGAAATATCGTAAATACGATTAGCAAAACACCCGGATCCCGATCCCGCTAATTAGTAAAAGCCTACTGCCAAAGTACCGTAGAATCAATTGGACTTTATCGAGCGTATTTTCATATATGGAGGAGAGCCGGATGTCGAATACCTACAACGGCACAAATCCTAAATGAAACGTACATGTACATTTTTACAGTCATTGTTGATGGTCTGAACAATATTTATCATCCACTAGTTGTAGTGCAGAAAATTCATTACTATGTAACTGACACAGCGCTTCGGTGGGCTGAATACGTATCGTCGCAAATCCTGTATTTCATGTTGCTAGCGTGTTACAGACGAAACGTGTGGTTTTGGGCAATCGTAAGTTCCGTAATGTAAATGATTGCGTATAGTCAACGTACGTGAGATAGCCGTACAATATACGTGTAATAAAATTCCATATAATCGGTACGAAAGTAATATCAGAAAGAGTCCTCACTTTGCATTTGCAAATCTCGATGAATGGAAAACTACGCCAGCCTTCTGTCAACACTGCGCCGAATTTATCTAAACGTCTACTTACTTTGCAAATTTCACCAAAGTATTAAACGGCACTTGAAGGTATGTCGTCATCTTATAATTACGCACTCTAAATTAGCACAGCTGAGGAGCGTAAGCGTACCCGCTCGATGGTTGCAGTGGAAGCCTAGGCACTCCACTACGTACACACCCACAATCACACACATGTACACACCCACAATCACACACATGTACAACACCCACAATCCGACGGCACTACACACATGTACACACACCCACAACCCACACATGTACATGCACACCCACAAGTGAAAATCTCATGGCACTCCACACATGTCCACACCCACAATCCCTAGGCACTCCACCTCTACATACAAGAGTTTTCATAAAGACAGCATATTAGGCTTTGCAACAAGTAGTTCACGATAAAAATACTGAATAAGGTTGTTCAGAGGCCACCCACAATCCCTTGCATAGTCTTGAAAACAAAGTTGTTCTCGTTGTATTGACCTATCTGATATTTCAGGTCTATATGGAGTGACTACCCCCTGAGAATACCGTGACCGGAGGTGGGTGTTACCGTCATGTGAGCCATACTCTTCCACACAGAATCCACTTATATTACCTATCTCAGGTACACTTCATATTTGATACACCAATTTGGACAGATGTATGTGGTGTGACTACCCCCTGAGGATAGCGTGACCGGAAGTGGGCGTTACCGTCACGTGAGCCATACTCTACCACACAGAATCCACTTATATTGACCTATTTCAGGTACACTTCATATTTAATACACCAACTTTGACAGATGTATGTGGTGTGACTACCCCCTGAGGATGGCGTGACCGGAAGTGGGCGTTACCGTCACGTGAGCCATACTCTACCACACAGAATCCACTTATATTGATCTATTTCAGGTACACTTCATATTTAATACACCAACTTTGACAGATGTATGTGGTGTGACTACCCCCTGGGGATGGCGTGACCGGAAGTGGGCGTTACCGTCACGTGAGCCATACTCTTCCACACAGAATCCACTTATATTGACCCATCTCAGGTACACTTCATATTTGATACACCAATTTGGACAGATGTATGTGGTGTGACTACCCCCTGGGGATGGTGTGACCGGAAGTGGGCGTTACCGTCACGTGAGCCATACTCTACCACACAGAATCCACTTATATTGAT
This sequence comes from Spongilla lacustris, assembly GCA_949361645.1. Classification (NCBI taxonomy): domain Eukaryota; kingdom Metazoa; phylum Porifera; class Demospongiae; order Spongillida; family Spongillidae; genus Spongilla; species Spongilla lacustris. The sequence goes on along the minus strand of OX442416.1, from coordinate 18,924,389 downwards.
CTATCTCAGGTACACTTCATATTTAACTCTTTGACCGCCAAGTGCATATATATATACTAAAAATTAATTCGCGTTAACCGCCAAGTGCATATATATATGCACACATATAGAAAACCAGTCTGTGTCGCACGGTTACATGCTCCGTGTACTAATAAGCCCTAGTGGCATAGAGCTATGACCGGAGCGTTGGTTTTTAATTGAAAGGAAAGCGGGAACGAACAGCTGCAGGTGTACACGTAATGGCGGCTCTATCGTCACCAGCAGCTTCGAATTAGCACCCGCCTTTTTTACTAAAACATGGGCGAGCGAAGCTTTTTAAAACGTCAGGACGTTAGATGTAACAACAAGGGATAGAACTATGGTGTTTTTATCGACTGCTTCGTTGTATGCGCAATATACGGCTTCGAATTCCTGCCCGCTTCGCTCGACCTAAATCGGGTCTTGTTAGCTGCCGATTGTTTTCAAGCTAGTACACCATATATCATAACAAACATCATAAAACACTCTTCTATCATAGATAGTATCTTTTTAAGGAGGCTAACCGCGAGATTCTTCGAGAACAGCGACTACTAAGCAACGGCCGTACGGGTAGCCATAATTAAAAACATTACTGGCAAATAATCAATTAACTACGTTATCCGTCTTGACTGTCAAAGAGTTAATACACCAACTTTGACAGATGTATGTGGTGTGACTACCCCCTGGGGATAGCGTGACCGGAAGTGGGCGTTACCGTCACGTGAGCCATACTCTACCACACAGAATCCACTTATATTGATCTATCTCAGGTACACTTCATATTTAATACACCAACTTTGACAGATGTATGTGGTGTGACTACCCCCTGGGGATAGCGTGACCGGAAGTGGGCGTTACCGTCACGTGAGCCATACTCTACCACACAGAATCCACTTATATTGACCTATTTCAGGTACACTTCATATTTAATACACCAATTTGGACAGATGTATGTGGTGTGACTACCCCCTGGGGATGGCGTGACCGGAAGTGGGCGTTACCGTCACGTGAGCCATACTCTTCCACACAGAATCCACTTATATTGACCTATCTCAAGTACACTTCATATTTGATACACCAATTTGGACAGATGTATGTGGTGTGACTACCCCCTGGGGATGGCGTGACCGGAAGTGGGCGTTACCGTCACGTGAGCCATACTCTACCACACAGAATCCACTTATATTGACCTATTTCAGGTACACTTCATATTTAATACACCAATTTGGACAGATGTATGTGGTGTAACTACCCCCTGGGGATGGCGTGACCGGAAGTGGGCGTTACCGTCACGTGAGCCATACTCTACCACACAAAATCCACTTATATTGACCTATCTCAAGTACACTTCATATTTAATACACCAACTTTGACAGATGTATGTGGTGTGACTACCCCCTGGGGATGGCGTGACTGGAAGTGGGCGTTACCGTCACGTGAGCCATACTCTACCACACAGAATCCACTTATATTGACCTATTTCAGGTACACTTCATATTTAATACACCAACTTTGACAGATGTATGTGGTGTGACTACCCCCTGGGGATGGCGTGACCGGAAGTGGGCGTTACCGTCACGTGAGCCATACTCTACCACACAGAATCCACTTATATTGATCTATCTCAAGTACACTTCATATTTAATACACCAACTGTGACAGATGTATGTGGTGTGACTACCCCCTGGGGATGGCGTGACCGGAAGTGGGCGTTACCGTCACGTGAGCCATACTCTACCACACAGAATCCACTTATATTGACCTATTTCAGGTACACTTCATATTTAATAGACCAACTTTGACAGATGTATGTGGTGTGACTACCCCCTGGGGATGGCGTGACCGGAAGTGGGCGTTACCGTCACGTGAGCCATACTCTTCCACACAGAATCCACTTATATTGACCTATTTCAGGTACACTTCATATTTAATACACCAATTTGGACAGATGTATGTTGTGTGACTACCCCCTGAGGATGGCGTGACCGGAAGTGGGCGTTACCGTCACGTGAGCCATACTCTACCACACAGAATCCACTTATATTGACCTATCTCAAGTACACTTCATATTTAATACACCAACTTTGACAGATGTATGTGGTGTGACTACCCCCTGGGGATGGCGTGACCGGAAGTGGGCGTTACCGTCACGTGAGCCATACTCTACCACACAGAATCCACTTATATTGACCTATTTCAGGTACACTTCATTTTTAATATACCAACTTTGACAGATGTATGTGGTGTGACTACCCCCTGGGGATGGCGTGACCGGAAGTGGGCGTTACCGTCACGTGCGCCATACTCTTCCACACAGAATCCACTTATATTGACCTATTTCAGGTACACTTCATATTTAATACACCAACTTTGACAGATGTATGTGGTGTGACTACCCCCTGGGGGTGGCGTGACCGGAAGTGGGCGTGACCGTTACTTGAGTCAGTGTTCCACAGTTCCTGTTGCCTCCCATGAATGCATAAATGTTCAAGAAGAAATTTTCAGACTCTTCCTTCGTTCCGCCTCCTTCCCAGCCGATTTTCTCTAGTTAATAGACGTTTAGTTTGTACATATGATATATTTTTTATGACGTGAATATTTGCTTTCGAACAGTATGGCTGTCACCGTTGAGTTGGAAATGGAATGGCGGTTCACTAATTTAAAAACGCGCGCTTCGCACAAGTGATCGTGAGAATCTATTCGACATGCACCTGGATTACCATGTTGTGTTAGTAACAAAATCTCTCACGAGATAACCAATCAGTGCGTGCTGATATTCGATTGTTCATACCTGTAACTATATCGGGGGCGGGGCAGGTAAACATCTCAAGACGTGACTGCATGAGACACCGGTACACGTTGTGGTTACCAAAATATGTACAATTTACATTTATAATCACGTCCTCCATGCAGCTAATGTACATGTCTTGGTGGACGTCATCAACCTGCACTGACGGATCAGAAATAGGCCTATAGCCTAGATGCACTACAGATGCATGCATTCTCTAACGGCAGAGCTCCTTCTCTTTGCTGTGATGTTAGTGCTGACATCGGTCTATAACAATACATACATGCATGCGAAGCTACGTGAACAGTTGAAAAGTTATCAGTATAACGCGTAGTAATTATTCGTCTCTCGAACTCAGAAACTAAATTCCGCTCCTCAATACATGTTTTCACTAAAACATCAATCCCTTTCTAATACACAAGCATAAACATTATATGTTTATTGTGTCAATAATCATAGTATATGGTCTGTATGTAAATATACATTAGGTGAATCACTATTAACCATGCATGTATGCATGCAGTTCGAGTCAAATCAGAAGTGAAAGTGATTTGCAGTTGCCTCGATTGATATACCTCTTCTCTTAGAGGTCTTATACTAGAAGATGCACAGCTGAATAAACTGAAGTACACAAACATAAAAAGAACAGCCATATCAAGATAGGATACTGATATATGCATCATATCAGTGCACCTGCCGGAGTGTCACAGCCGGCTATAGTATGTTAAACCTAACTCTAAAGTCTTCAATGCCAGTACATTGCTTATAATAAGAGCGAGTACTCCGGCATGGAGTAGTCAGCTATACTATACATGTATATAGCTAAATACGCCGGTATAGATTGCATGGAATGATTATACAATCTTATACTTTTTATATGCAGTGTACATGAATTTTCAAACCAATTATCTGGGTTTTTATTCATACAAGATGCACTGTATACGTCAATTGCTATTGCCTTTTGTGCATCATCATGCAGTTCTACAGTATACACCCAGCATGGACAATGATCGATGCATATACATGCATGCATGTGTATATATAAGACACATGCAAGCATGCAGGTAACTGACAAGCACAAATAAAAATTATCATTATGCATACTGCATTCTACAGACTACTACATGTAGTCAGAAGTCTGTAGTACTATGTACTGTGTGCTCTCTTTTCTGTGGTAGTCCGCTGTAGATGCTCTCTTTACTATATATACATGTATAGTAGTCTGTAGTATGTCACTACTGTATGCTCTCTTTCATTCACATGCATGTGGATGAAAGAGAGTCCACATGCAGTGTCATCGTCCGTTCCAATAAAGCAATCCGGTCCCCTGCATATAGCTCTTAGAGTCGCGTCATGTGATCCAATTTTATTATATCGCTTCAGCTCCGCCTCGAGCTAGCTAGCTCTTGCCGTAATCATCGTCCGTTGACTCCGTTCCAAAAGGCAATCTGCTCCCCTGCATACAGCTCTTAGAGTCGCGTCAGGTGTTAATACAATTTTATTATATCGCTTCAGATCCGCCTCACTAGCTCTTGTGTGTCAAGTTTATTAATTATTATCGTTTTGATCTCGTGACTATTATTTGGCTGTAGCTTTTGGCGGTTGAAATGGCGACCTTAGAGCTCTTCGATTCTTCATTTAACAGTAAACGAGACAGATTACTACGTCAACTGAAATGAGGTTGGTATTACTCGTGGATTGCCATCGTATTTCTATTTATTGCATGCGCTATATTATTACTAGAGTCACTTTGGACTGAATCCCGGGAAGCTGAATTTGTGATGCTCCATTTCATACGAGAGAGGCAACAGCATGCAGCTTCACCTGATAGCAAAGCAATGGCCTTTGTTGTGTGCGAATCCAGAGTACACTTCGACTATGTGATCATGAGCCTATGATGCTCACGCCGTCGATGCTCACGCTGCTCTGGATATATAAATTGGCCTACTTGTCGATATTTGCAACGTAAAAGATGCCTCGGACGCTGAGAAAGCTAGGTAAACACAAAACGTGCCGTTATTTATATGCCTTTCGTTCTAATAACAGCGCATGCATGGCTATAGCGGTTCGAGCGCCAATCGGACATGCTAGGTGGTAAGCGAAACATAATTCAACATGCATGTGCCTCTATTTAGGGATGGCTTCGATCTCGAACATGCTACATGGATGTAGGTGTGCGTCCGTTTTGATAACCAATTGTGTTTTGCTTGTTTTTATGCTACTGGTCCTATAGGCGATTTCGCAGAAAATCTGTAAGTTAACATTGTTATTGTTTCCTAGCCTACTACTAGCGTCATTGCTGTGTCACGCGCTACGACAGAAGTCAGTTCTCTTCCAATCTTGGTGAGTGACTAATACTTTATGATGTAGCGATTGTAACGCACGTCATCCAATGCAATACGCTAGTTCAAAACAATCCTCATTGTGGCCACAGAAGCGCAACATGTTCAGGTTAGTGCTATTCGCGACGTCTCTGCATGTGTTAGTATTGCCTTTTCCCCATACAGCACAAGAGTGTGAATTTATGAGTTAACTGAAGCATAGATATTAGAGGTATCTCTAATATCTATGACTGTGAAGTGACTTTGCTTGATCAAGTGATTTGTTTGCTGTTGTGTTTTTAAAATAATAATAATAATAAGCATCGTTTGTATAGTCATTAAATGTGCGATGTTTAGCGGAGTAGGTATACTAGCTACTAAAAGGCGGGGCATTGATATTGTATACGTACCGCTACAGTGTAAGAACGGATTGAAAGACGGGTGAAATGTAATGCATACAAATTAAATACGTAAGCGGACGTACTAACTGCAGGGATCTGTATCCACATCCGTATGCAATCAGTCCACACACGGGGATCGGAAGCCTATGACTGCCGATGTCCGTACTCCTCCGAATACGGATGCACTTACGTAAGCATGCAGTACCGTATTTGCATTAGCGAGTCGCTGTGTGATATTCTATATCAGTACCAAGAGTAGCGTATATAGGTGATCTGGCAGTGTTTCTCTGTGGTATGATATTTGCAACGTGCACTATTAGTCCTTGTTGCATTTTAAAGTACTCTTTCCACTACTGATTGGGGTGTAGGGTGTGTAACCGGTTATCAGGTTATTCGGGTTATTCGGATATTCGCAAAAACCTATCCGTTCGAATAGTAATTTAGCACTACTCGGAAAAATCGATTATTGGATTTGTTCTATTCGAAATAACCGGTTTGTGAATCTCCATTCGGAGGTACTTAGGTATTCGTCGTCCGCATCGACAATTCGCCCATTATTCGAATACCTTTTTATGAAGATATCCGGATACGCTTTATACGCCCCTGAGGTCTACCTACAAATCGTACCCGATGCCAAAAGAGTAGAACCACAGATGAAGTTTACGCACCACCAGCCATGCAGCCGCCATTTCACCATCGCGAGTTTTGAAAATACTAGTAACTAAGTAGACCTCAGGGGCGGACGGAGAAATTCGGAGAGGGGGGTGTCCAATGTGAATTTGATGAAGGGGCGGGGCAGGAGATGACGTTCCCTCGGGGACTGGGGCTGAGCCCCAGAATTTTTTTGGCTAGTAATAATGTATCCCAAGGAGTGTTAGTTTCGAATAGCCACGCCGATACAATGCAGTGAATTACTTAACGGTATATGTCCATATACGTGCGTCCCCATGCACACATCAATGACATCATATATACCGGGGTCTGGGGGCTGGGGCGGAGCCCAGAAGCTGGAGCGTTTCAGTCATAGATCTCGAAGTCGAAATCGGTTAAAAATAGGCAGATGCTGGACTTTAATGTATAAAAACAATGTATTTAGTGCTTTCTAATAGGCCTGGCCTATTAGATTTCTATACACTTTGATTGCTGCTAGCTATATAGGAACTAACTTATAATTGCCTATATGTATAGATGAGTACTGAAATCAAGTCTGCCCTCCAAGTCCCCAACCCCACTTACTTTTAAAAACGTTATGTGATGTGTGTAGCCTATATGGCATTATTTGCAGTTGGATTGAATTATGTGTATAAACGAGTTTACCAATGGGCTAATGTCCAGCCCAGGCTAGGGTTGCCGAAAGTCAGGCCGGGGTCTGGCCGACCTGACAGCCCCGGCCGGCCTGCCAGGTCGGAAAGTTACGTATACGCTACAATTTAATTGTACGAATGAATTGATGCTGCTTCAGATTCATTTGTGTTGCGCACGAATCCACTTCAGATGCTCCCCTTTTATCAGCTGTGCTTCCTCCAACCCCGATCATTCAGACTAATTCATAACTAATCGTCATGCAGGTTCGAAGTTGAAAACATAACACTAACTATTAACTAAGTAAATTTTTGGTAACTATATAAAAGTGAGTTTCTCAGTCCCCGGCGTGCACAACTGACCCTGCTAAAGAACTCCATTATTCGCATGACTTCTCTAATGCACTACGTACATGTTAATCACTTGGAACATGACTGATTTAATATCCCACATAATGATCAATGAAGCACATCATGCTAAAAGGGTTGAGAATTGCTGGCCAGTTTATTCCCCCCCCCCCCCCACCCACCCCCACCCCCCACTCCCACCCACCACCCCTTCACCCATAAAAGGGTTGCTTGTTGCAACAATTTGTGACAGGGTATATGTAATGTGGAACACTTGACACTGAAATGTGCCTGGGCCTATACTGCCCGATGTGATCAAGCAGCTTACGTTTATAATGCTACATGAAGGTATAGATTTGTGTAAAATCACTGACTTTGAATACCAGAATACATATACTGCCAATAACACACACAATCAGTAATTTAAATACTGAGACAGGGCAAAATCAGTCAAAGCACACATGTAGAGTTAACAAATTAGGATGATCATGATACATAACGCCATAATGTACAATTGTTGGTGCATGCATGATGTAACAATCTTCTTGCCTTGTGGGTGGATCCAAGCCTGTCACGTCAGGGTCTGACCTGCCAGGCCAAGTGGACAGTACGGCCTGGCAGCAGTGGCAGGCCGACCTGTCAGGCCATGTTGGTCTTCGGCAACCCTGATCCAGCCTTTTGCAAAATATGTAAAGTAGTCGGGCGGGCCTTACTACCGATTAGGTCAATCATGTATTACGTTATATTCTAATTCAAGGCAAATAAAATTCTGTTTGGTTAGTACATTTACGTTTAGGTTCGATTGCATGCATACTGGTGTATATGGGGTGACGAAATCGCTTCAAAGCATACGGTACCATACATGTAATTACATTTATATGTGCGCGACGTGGGCTAATTATATTCATCAATGGTTCCAAGGGAGGTGTCCGGACACCCTGGACTCCCCCCCCTGTATCCGCCTCTGGACCTCAGCGTGGCCACGCTAACTTTTAGTCAGGGCACGCCCATCTAGGTATGTGGTTAGGCCAAGCGATTTAAGCCTATGTAGGTAGCTGTGGTTGTGTGCTGAGTGCATCTGGTGTGATGTGGGTAGCTGTGGATGCATGCTGTACTGATCTGGTGTAATGTGGGTAGCTGTAGGAGGGTGTCTGGGTAGAGTTGTGTGCCTCATGAGGGTACTAGTGGTGTGATGGGGGTAAGTGTGTTTGTGTGCTGAGTGCATCTGGTGTTACGGTTTAGGTGTAGGAGGGCATCTGGTGTGATGTGTACATTTAGGTGGCTCAGTCAGCAGAAAACCTGATTAACCTAGGTATTCGGCTGGCAAATTGTCAAAACCTATTCGGGAAAATCGATTTTCTGTTTTCAAGTATTCGGTAAAATCGATTTTCAGATCCAGAAAAACCTGAAAAATCGATTAGTGTTTTAAAAGTATTCGGAAAAATCGATTTTCATTATTCAGGGGAGGTTACACACCCTATTGGGGTGTGTAAGATTATTATAAATGCCTGTGAGTTTATGAAATTCAGTGAATATATTTAGATTGTATCATGAATGACAGCATCCAGTTATGAACGAAACAAGTAGATTAAATAATTCTCTATGAGCTCAACTTAGTTGGTGGTATATAGAATTTGAAGGCAATAGTGGTACAGTAAAAAGCAGGGAAGCAAGAGTTGAATGATAAGGAAAACAACAATAGTCCTATATTTAGCAAGTGCATGAACAATGTAATGTTCTGCAATTTGTGCTGGTTTAATATAAGACTATCTTATCATTCAACCTTGTTTCCCTGCTATTACATCACTATTACTTTGAAAACCTATATACTACCAACTTAATCATTTTAAAAGAATGTTTTTATTTACTTGTCTAAATACTGATCATTCTAGAATGGGTCCTCAAAGTTGGTAACTTAATTGTTCATGCACACACAACATTATATCAATTGATATGAGGGCAAAAGGAAGGTGTATGTCCTTTGTGATGTACATGTACATGTACATGTGCTTAAAGTGGACATGAATTTATAGTTAATGATGTCAGTGTAATAAATTGATATAGCTGCAAAAATGGGGAAAATAAAAATTAATAATACCGGTACTGGCAGTAATCAAAAATTGCCTGAAATGCAGTATCCACATCAATACCAGGAGTGGAAAGAAGATGTTCCACACAAGTAGTATGACCTCCCTCTGCAGCAATGAGTAATGGAGTATTACCATCCTGGAGTGGATACAAAGTACACATGTACATGTAGGACATGGTCTGCTACAGTTCCTATAACAGTGCACATCTTATTTTAATATTCAGTGGACCAACTCACCGTATTCTTAGTGTTCACATCAATACCAGGAGTGGAAAGGAGATGTTCCACACAAGTAGTATGACCTCCCTCTGCAGCAATGAGTAATGAAGTATTACCATCCTGGAGTGGATACAAAGTACACATGTACATGTAGTACATGGTCTGCTACAGTTCCTATAACAGTGCACATCTTATGTGGACCTACTCACCGTATTCTTAGTGTTCATATCAATACCAGGAGTATAACCATTCTGGAGTGGGTAAAATAGTTCAGTCAGCGTGGTGGGTACAATGTACACAATGACATCATCAACATGGTCCCTTCATCATATTGAATTACATACAGACATATATATAATAGGACATTTGGTGTAATTGATCGGTTATGGTAATGATTACCAATGGTGGGGCCTTTCCCACTTGAACAGCATGCATTATTTGCCCCCCCTCCCACCCCTCCTCCACATGCCACAGACATGTGATCTGTAAAAACACAAGTGAGTTGTTCTGTTGTTTTGTTTGCTGCTACAGAAGGAGAATGCATGACATGTGACAGATGGCATCACCATGGAGCAATGTGACACCATTTTAGGACATGCACACTATGTAGTGTGTGTGCATTTGGTTTGCACAGATGATCTGCAGAGTGAAGAGTGAGCTTGGTAGTTAGTGGACCAACTCACCCTTAGGCTATTCTTAATGTTCATATTAATACCACAAGTGGACAGGAGATGTTCCACACAAGAAGTATGTCCTTCCCTTGTAGCACAGTGTAATGGAGTATTACCATACTGGAGAGGGTACAATAGTCCAACCAACATACATGTACAATGTACACATGTAGTACATGGTCGGCTACAGTTCCTATAACTGTGCATATCTTATTTTAATATTCAATGAAGCAACTCACTATATTCCTGATGTTCACATCAATACCAGGAGTTGAAAGGAGGTGATCCACACAAGAGGTATGACCTCGCTTTGCAGCAAAGTGTAATGGAGTATCGCCATCCTGGAGTGGGTACAATTGTTCAGCCAACATGGTGGGTACAATGTGCACATGTACATGTAGTATATGTTCATCAACATGGCCTTACCATATACTACATCACGAGGGTGCACACATTTACATGCATGATACAAAGATTACTGATGGGGTTGAAGCTAGGGGAAGAGATACCAAGCACATAAATTGCAGCTCGATCGCGAGTTTTGACTCTGAGATTCAGCGAGTGTTTATTAGGCATTGCTGATACCTCTTGATTGTCGGGTACCGATGGTGATGGTTGGATCCGCCAGTCCACTTAAGTTGGAGGGTATGTGGCGCATCAGCTCTAGTCTCGCTCCCAGACCCTATTTGTTGAGAAACAAGGCCCCGCTCAGCAAGTGCTGGAATGTCGGCGGCATGCACCAGAGATCTATGTTATCTCTGGCGGCACCAATTAGATTACAGGTGTATGCTTGGAATTTGCCCCGTGCGGGCGATGCCGGGATTTGACAATATTTGACCGACGTGCAGTTGGTTATGTAGGAACAGTTTGACCAGATAGAGTATTTGACGTTACAGCCACACCTACATGTATAATGTACATCGATAGTTAAATCCTCCCCTAGATAGGGAGGATTCGTAATTGTTTGATATGACGCGCGATGTCGAATCCAATGTGCTTAATGTACTTGTGCGCTCAGACTCGCCTGGAATCTGATTGGTGTCGTCGACATTCCAGCGTTTTCAACCGAATAGCGTTATAGCAGACCTTGTTTCTCAATACGTTGGTCTGGGTACGAGACTACATCAGCTCTCAGTACTATACTATAGCAGCTTGGTACAGGCACAAGACTAAATCGATCATTAGCATAAGCACTCTACCCTCAATGATATCTCCTTATTTACTTAATGCAAAAATTGTATACATCAGTTTTTTTATTTTATTCTTTATTTTTTTAATTTATTTTTTTTAATTTTATAATAATGATAATAATAGAAGCCAACTCTTTTGCATATCTCACTCAGAGACTCTCAGTTGCCGTCCAACGTGGCAATGCAGCTTCTGTGTTGGGAACAATGAAGATGGGCAGTCAGGAGGAAGAGTTTTTTGTATAAATATGTATATTGTGTGAGTGAGAGAGAGAGTGAGTGTTACGATAAGTATCATCTTGTTTGTTCATTTATCCTGATGTATCTGTATAATTATAATTATAATATTATTATTATTATTATTAAAATAATAATAACAATGATGCCAGGTGTCAGGAGCTGGGGTGGGTGTGCATCCCACTGGCTGTGGAGACCTTTGGGCATTGGGGAAAGGAGGCCCAAATTGTGTTCTCACGCCTAGCATCCTTACTGTCCATCCACCAAGGTCGCCCCAAATCTGTTGCCCTGTTTGACATCTACAGCAGAATGAACATATGCCTGGTCAGATCAGTATCCAGGGCCATCATGGGCAGAGTGGTAGTTCTTTAGGACATTTATGTGTAGTATAATGTAGTGTAGTGTAGTGTAGCCTGAGTTAGTTTTTTGTACTTGTGAGTTGTGTACGTAATAATAATAATAATGTTATAAAAGGGTGACATTTTCGCAGAAACTGTCCCATATATATATATATACCGGTATGTTCAAGCTAAAGTTCACATACCAAGACCCCTAACTAGGATGGCTCGAGCAATGGACCTTGTCAAGGTGAGGTTCATCTTGCTGTATAGGTCATGGGTGACCTTGCTCCTCGCATACCCTGAATGCATGGCTATTCGGCAGGCCAGTAGCGCAAATGTGTTGACTGCCTCCTTCCCCCAATTACCATTAGTCTCAACTGCTAGGGGAAGACAACTCCAACCAAGCTCAGAGCACTTAGCATCGTTGCTCTGATGTTTGCGTGTTTCAGCTAACTCAGCAGCAAAACCAGAGTGAATACTTGACTGACCCAAAGTTTTTGGTATCAATGGAGATGTTACGGTGAAGTCGAATGCAGCTGGCTTACCACCTAACCAATTTTGCACTAAGACATCGGCTGGTCGGGTGTGAGACATGTCAGGTGTAAGACCACTGCCTTCCTCCACCTTTACACTTAAATGTGCTTGATGGCAAAGCTCGACAAAAACATCCCGCAGATGGTTATGGCGGAGAACCACATCACCCCCTCGCCTACATGTAGCTGCATGGTGACCAAGTGGGTCCAAAGCTATGTCAGTGCAAAGAGGACATGAGAGCCCTCTAGAGATATCCACACCTAACCACCACCGAATTGCTACACAAAACTCACTTGGGTCCAGGTGTAAACCTAACTCCATTGTAGGTACCACAGTAAGCCATGAAGAAGCATGGGGCGCCGATACAGAAAGAAGGCGAGCTTTATTGGCTACAGAGGAAGCATCCAATAGAGACCTAAAGCATTTGAGATCAATACAACTAGAAAGGTTTATCTGGTGAACAGGTGATGACACAATGGAATCAAGTGTGACAGTATCTTGTGGAGAAACTAGGGTATTGAAGGTGTCAATAGCACGAGTAAGGTGGTGATTACCCTCTATAGCACAACCAGTGGTACAAACTAATAATAATAATAATAATAATAATAATAATATGGATGCTGGGGCATGGAAGCACAACAATCCTTCTTGCGGCTTGCGACTCGTCTAGCCATCCAAATGGAATGCAACAAATCACAGGCTACCACCATCTTGTACCAGAGGCTAAGCCTTTCGCTTGTGAGAGCCAATGCTAGAGCCTTGCTCTCCCGTGCAAGTTTTCGGCATTCGGAGGAGGGGGGTTGAGGTGTGTGGGTGTGGGGTGGTTGCTTCTGTGACTTTGATTTTGTTGGTGTGCTGTACAGTGTATGCAAAAATTTGCATGTATTATAATAAAAAAAATAAAAAAATAAATAAAAAATAAATAAATAATAATAATAATAAAAAATAATAATAATAATAATAATAACCATATCCCCAATGCACTCTAGTGTCAATGATATTCATTACATAACACAATTAAGTTTAATACTCAAGAAGGGGAGCACGGGCACATCTGAGGAGGATGGCTCTTGCATTCTGCCTCATCAGTGTGATAGCCAGCAGGCAGTACATTTGGCACAGTGCCTCAGTTTCATAATAATAATAATAATAAACTTAACACAAAATGCTAAGTATACAATAACACACCAACCCCCCCCCCCCCCCCCCCCCCCCCAATTAAACACCCCTCCCCCCTAAAAGTCAGTCCTGGTAGGAGTAAAAAGTGTTCCTATTATGGAGGCAGCATTGCCCCTTTGTACAGCCACTGAAAGACATTGGAGCAGGTAGCTGTAACTTTTTGTGTCACCAGTTGTGGCTGAGAGCCTGTGACCTAGCTCCTTCAGGACGATCAGGGAAAGAGGGCCAACTACACCTGATGTTTCATAGGCAATAGGGATGAAACATATGCCTGGCTGTCCCTCCAGATATGAGTATTTGACCTTTTTCTGGTCCTCTGCCTGACTGGCGACAGCACCTGCTGCCATAGTGGACTGTGCCAGGTAAAATACATCAGTTGCACCATAACCAAGTTTCTTAAGGTGTTAATGTACATGTAATGTTCATCTCTTAAACCTATGCCAATATGAGGAGGTACTAGCTATAGGAGGAGCTAATTTACTCAGTGTCAGGAGAAATGGCTAAAAGGGACTGAAAAAAACAGTTGGAGGCAGGCCGAGGCAGTTGATAATAATTCTTGGAGTTTGAAATGTCTTGCACATGATATTTTGAATTCACTGAATGCTTTAACCCTTCCTTAAATGTACATGTACCTCTATACTGAATATATGACATTTGAATTCGAATTTAATATACAGGTCTCCATGAAGTCATTTCATCCCTATAACTCAGAATTGAAATTAATTAACTTTAATATATATTGCAGTAGTTAGGTTCCAGTTATTTTAAGCGGGTAAGTAATTGTATCAAAACCCTCAAAAATCAAAATATTTAAAGCACTCTATTATCAACGTTATTTTAGAGGTAATTGATTTTGATACCTACAATAAGTAAGGTTAGATTTGGAATATGCGGTGGAACAGCACTGATTTCAAGTCACTGAGTTCAATAGACATGTAAAATCATAATTTGCTCTTAAGTTATAGCAGTTGAAGCTATTATGGGATAACTAATTTTAATAACCATCACTAATTACTCCATTATTAAATGAACTAAAAAACATCATATGATTTGGTATTAGATCATCTAATGGTGAGTCATTAAAAAGTTAATTATAGTTGTAGTGGCCTTTTAGCATTTTCAAATTTGATTTGTTGTTTTGAATATTAAAACTAGCAAAATGCCAATCAAATATTTTTCAATCTCTTTTCACAGCTATTCTGTAGATTATAACTTGCAATTAATTAATTTGACTGACAAATTTTAATTAATTACAAATTTTATCTTTTGAACTGTTAAAAGTAATTGAATTTGAATAAATCAATGTGCTTCATATTTGCCTAAACCTGGTTATTCTTTATTCATAAATTGATTTAGATTGATAATCCAATTAAGGAATTGTATTCAGTCAAAAGCATTGCATTCCTTAAAACACATTACATAATGTCAGTGGAGTTAGCAGGATGCACCAGGTTGATGATGCATGATAAGACTCTCCTATGTACATACAGTGGATTATACGTTCAGAAGACAGGTATGTTTGTATGTTGCATGAAACCTATGCACTCACTAGCTTGTACATACACTATATAAAATGGAAGATGCTGAAGTAAGATGTGCAAGATTGAAGAGTAAGAGTGCAGAAATAAAACTAAGTATAAAGTACGAGCCACTACTGAACATTCCAGTCCTACATGTACATGTACCTTATGAAATACATCGTCTGCTAAGGATCTTCGATGTGCTGATATGCAACTTGGTGTTTCAAGTGAGACAGATCAATGCTAAAGCAGGACCTGTAATGAAGCAACTCATTGACACTATCAGAAGTTTTGGCCTGTCTTTTCATGTGTGGTGGAAGCCTCCAGGAAAAGATAATCTTGGTTTTGACTGCATATCTTTTAAAAGACAGGAAAAAGCTTCTAGTGCAGTTACCACCTCATTTGGACCCCCTATTTCCCCCAATGCAGTTAGTAAGCTGCGGAAGGTAAAGCACTGCCGCATACATGTATGCTGGCACTGTAGTTTGAAGCAATTCTGTATATAGAACTGTGTAATGTAGGAGTTTGAAAGGTCAAGCTGGAGTCCTGATGCTGAGACCCTTCAGACTGAGGTAAATATTTGTGTAAATGGTTATGCATCATTCATAAGTTCATCTACATGTACTATAAGAAGAGTGGATAAATTATTTTCTTGCTATGTCCAAAACATTGGAACAAGGGCGTCCCCATTGGGGAGGGGGGGGGGGAGGCCACAGCCCTCCCCCCCCCCTCAGTTTACATACATGCGCATTGAAAGTGGACAGCACCCTCCCCCACTGATTGAATGACTGGATTGAATGACTGGATTGGCCGAAAGAGCGGACACCTCACACCTCACTGATTGAATTGGCCAAAAGTAGACAGCACTCCCCCCCACCCCCACCCGCTGGTTGAATGGGCCGAAAGCGGACAACTTATTCACTGCTGTCAAATGGTGCCCCCCCCCCCCCCCCTCCAGAAAAGCTGGGGGCGCCCATGCTTTGGAAGGATACAAAGACAAAAATGCACATCTTGGCTAAGCACATTCCTGCCATGATGAAAGACAACAGAAATGTGAAGCAGTTTAGCTGCCAAGGTTAGTGAATATGATTGTACACTGACATAGTATTATACCTGTATGTGTACTGCACATGTATATAGCTGTTGAGAAACTAAATGATGATGCAACATGGATATAAGCTTACTTTAGCAACAATAAATGGGACCCTGCCAGAGCCATATTTCTTACAAAAGAATGACAAGGCAATTGATCAGAATGGATGAACCCAAATTATACATGTAATCACATACATTGTGTATACAGTGTGTGTAACATTGAGTACAGAAGCACATATTACATGTACGTTGTGGGTGTAAGGACAGAAAAAAAAAAGAGCTACTGTGCACTGTGCAATAATGCATAAGGTTGTCATTTCTAATAGTGTACACATACAATCATTTTGCAGCAGTTAGGAAGAACTAGGGGTGTGGCATCAGAATTTGGAAGTATTTGAGGGCTAACTCCTTCATGTTAATGGCATCCTGTTCAACGGATCCTGGCAAGAGTACATTCAATTTCAGTGATGGATCCAGGATTTCCAGTTTGTGGGGGTATGCCTCACTCCTGGGCCTGCTGGGGTATAGGGGAGCAGCTGTAAGCTCCTTCAACCCATATTTCAACAAGTCAAAGAGTGTATGGAAGCTTTCCCATTATATATGTATCACTGCTTGTGCCTACAGTACATGTACAGCTCATTACATGCATGACTATGAGTTTTGCTCTACCCATTGATGTGAGGTAAGATAACCAGTCATTGCCACTGCTACACACACACACACACACATACACACACACACACACATACATGATGGTACAGCCCCTCCCTCATAAGTAGAATCCAACATACATGTACATGTACATGTATGTGTAGCTGCAGAGACTAACCCTTAGGCACACACATGCACACACACACAAACATACAAACACACACACACATACACACACATGATGGTACAGCCCCTCTCTCATAAGTAGAATCCAACATACATATACATGTAGCAGCACGACTAACCCTTAGGCACGCACATGCACAAACATACACAAACACAAACATACATGTACACACACAACACAAACATACACACAAATACACAAGCCCCTCCCTCACAAGTAGTTAGTAAAGTCCTTAGATGAACATACAACCTACATGTACATGTATCTGCCATACATGTATGTAGGTTCAACTCCACTGCAGTGCCACTCAAACGTGTACATGTACATGCATTGCTATCAGCCAATCAAAGTGTACAGTAGCGGCTCACTAATCAGACCACGCGGTAATAAGACCACTTAACCGCCCGATTATAAGACCACTTCGCCAATCCGACCACCGTCTAATAAGACCACTAATGTATAAATATTGGAGGGGCGTTTTTGTGTACCTTTCTTTCTCTAAACAGGCGATCATTGAAGTGGTTTCCTAATACAGTTGGTACCCACCATGCATTCGATTGCGGGGAAAATCGACGATCCCGTACTAATGGAGTTAGCAATGTCTATGACACACAAGAGCCAGCTCTAAGCTTGCTTTACAATCCTTGGCATAATTGTTCATCCTTCCAGCTGTTATTTTGTTACAATTCGTTTGTTTATCTGCTACTGGTATCCTAATCAAAGCGCATTTCGAAAGGCGGGAAACTCGCCAGTAAGACCGAAACGGTCGTATTGGCGAGTTTTACCACAAGATCCGATTGTCCCGGGGTGGTCTTATTAGTGAGCCGCTACTGTACACAGCTCACAAGATGATTTGATTGTATTCATTTAATCCAGGACAATGGTTGTGTAAACATTGGACTGCACTTGTGGGTTTTGTGGTAACATGTAGAGGTCAGGAACCAAGGCCAACATACACATGTAACAGTAGGAGAAGTTATGTACAGGGATATGGCAAAGGCAAACAGTAGGCGCTCACACACAAATACACTCACACAAACACACCAGATGGTACAAGCCCCTCCCTCACAAGTAAAAGTAGTCCATTATAATGTAATGTACATGTAGCTCCAAACCTAACCTTTAAGCACACACAAACAGAACTAAAACCACAGCATCAAATGTCAACCTTCTTAATCCTTAGAAACACACATGCAAAGCTAATCTAAACACACACACACACACACACACACACACACACACACACACACACACACATATACACACACACATATACACACACACACACATACCTCCCTCGCAAGTACATGTAGCTCCTTGAAATCCAACCTACACTGTATCTGCCATACGTTCACTCCACTGCAGTATCTACTCCATACCCATCTGCTGCGGGGTTCCCTGTCCACTCTATAGCTGGTTTACTGCACAGCTATCTGCAAATCAAATTGAAGGTGACAGTACACAGCTCACAAGATGCATTCATTTAGCCATAGGCCGGGTCGGTGGGTTCAGTCGACCCCCCCCCCCCCCCCCCCTCCGCTCCTCCGAACTAGTTCCGCTTGCCATCAAAATAATTTATTCATTACTTCTATATACATGTACCACGAGCGTGAGATAACACTTACTAAGCATACCAACTGCGCGACATCCATTCTAAATGGGGCGCCTACTGCCTGCCCACAACAAACAGCAGCGGCGGAACAGGAGGGCGGAACTGGAGGAGGGTTCGTGATATAGTGTGCACAGGTCCATGCAACTCAAATTAAATGAATAGGGTAGCAAACCATCAAAATTGCGGAACTTTTACCCATGCATAGTCATTTAAGTTGCATGCCACAAATAGCCTGGAAGTTGTCCCGTGTATGCCAGCCGTTATAGACTCGTACACTCGCAAGCCAGACCTCACTATTGAACGAGAACACAAACTGGGCTATCTATATTTTTAGCATGTTTCTATGCAATGTGCTATGTTTTGTGGCTTAAAAATTGCAAAAGTTGCGAAGCGGCTGGGGCTCTGCCCCAGACCCCAATGGGGGAGCTTACAGCGCTCCCCCATACCCCCTAGCTGGGAGGGAGGGGACCTTCCCCCCCCCCCCCCCCCCTAGCTGGGAGGGAGGGGACCTTCCCCCCCCCCCCCCCGCTCTTAATCAGTTCCACCTTATTGCTTTCCCGAACCCCCCCATCTCCCGACCAGCCTACGGGCCTGAGCCAGGACAATGGTTGTGTGTGCCCTTGTGCCATGTATATGTATGGGTGAAGGCCAACAGTATAGGAGAAAGCCAATAGTGCCAACAGTACATGTACATGTATAAGGAGAAGACCATTACAAACATGTATACATGTACATCAGTAAACCATTTGGATACCAACACAGCTTCTGGCAGGTCACCTGGACTTTAGACACTCCCGGCATATAGTTCCTTCCATCTTCTCTGTGTGCTGAAGCCACAACAGTGTACTGCCAGTCATCACTGCACTCTTCAGTGATGTGGAACAACTCAAGCAAGGCACGCTGGTTAATCCCAGGGTAGTCCTCTGTTCACTACATTGTAAGGGAAGGGGGAAGGAGTGGGATTACAGTGGAAGGAAGATGAGAGAGGGTTCATGAGGATGTCAAATCTACAGTGTACATGTAAATAGTACATTACAATGCACCATGCTACAGTCATGCAGTGTGCTCACTAAAAAAAAAAGTCTGAAGTACAATATTAATATTGGAATGCATTACAACCTACAAGGTTTTAAAACTGCATGTACATGTACAATGTACATGATGTAAATGTACATGTAAGGGAGAAGGCCAACAGTATAGAAAGAAGGCCAACAGTATAGGGAGAAGGCCAACAGTATAGGGAGAAGGCCTACTGTCCACTCAAACGTGTACACTACATGCATTGCTATCAGCCAAAAAAGTGTACACAGCTCACAAGATGATTTGATTGTATTCATTTAATCCAAGACAATGGTTGTGTAAACATTGGACTGCACTTGTGGGTTTTGTGGTACATGTATATGTAGAGGTCAGGAACCAAGGCCAACCTGGAGAAGTTATGTACAGGGATATGGCAAAGGCCAACAGTAGGCGCTCACACACAAATACACTCACACAAATAAACTCACACAAACACACCAGATGGTACAAGCCCCTCCCTCACAAGTACAAGTAGTCCATTATAATGTACATGTAGCTCCAAACCTAACCTTTAAGCACACACAAACAGAACTAAAACCACAGCATCAAATGTCAACCTTCTTAATCCTTAGAAACTCACATGCAAAGCCAATCTAAACACACACACACACACACACACACACACACCACACACACACACATATACACACACACATATACACACACACATATACACACACACATATATACACACACACACATACCTCCCTCGCAAGTACATGTAGCTCCTTGAAATCCAACCTACACTGTATCTGCCATACGTTCACTCCACTGCAGTATCTACTCCATACCCATCTGCTGCGGGGTTCCCTGTCCACTCTATAGCTGGTTTACTGCACAGCTATCTGCAAATCAAATTGAAGGTGACAGTACACAACTCACAAGATGCATTCATTTAGCCAGGACAATGGTTGTGTGTGCCCTTGTGCCATGTACATGTATGGGTGAAGGCCAACAGTATAGGAGAAAGCCAATAGTGCCAACAGTAAACTTATAGGGAGTAGGCCAACAGAATGCCAACAGTACATGCACATGTACATTTATAAGGAGAAGGCCATTACATACATGTATACATCAGTAAACCATTTGGATACCAACACACACCTGGACTTGTGACACTCCCGGCATATAGTTCCTTCCATCTTCTCTGTGTGCTGAAGCCACAACAGTGTACTGCCAGTCATCACTGCACTCTTCAGTGATGTGGAACAGCTCAAGCAAGGCACGCTGGTTAATCCCAGGATAGTCCTCTGTTCACTAAATTGTAAGGGAAGGGGGAAGGAGTGGGATTAGAGTGGAGAGGGAGATGAGAGAGGGTTCATGAGGATGTCAAATCTACAGTGTACATACATTACAATGCACCATGCTACAATCATGCAGTGTACTCACTAAAAAAAAAGTCTGAAGTACAATATTAATATTGGAATGCATTACAACCGGCAAGGTTTTAAAACTGCATGTACATGTACAATGTACATGTACATGTACAATGTACATGTACATGTACATGTACATGTACATGTAATGTAAGGGAGAAGGCCAACAGTATAGAAAGAAGGCCAACAGTATAGGGAGAAGGCCAACAGTATAGGGAGAAGGCCAACAGTATAGGGAGAAGGCTAACAGTATAGGGAGAAGGCCACCTATAGGGAGAAGGCCAACAGTATAGGCAGAAGGCCAACTGTATAGGGAGAAGGCCAACAGTATAGGAAGAAGGCCAACAGTATAGGGAGAAGGCCAACAGTATAGGGAGAAGGCCAACAGTATAGGAAGAAGGCCAACAGTATAGGGAGATAGCCAACAGTATAGAGAGAAGGCCAACAATATAGGGAGAAGGCCAACAGTATAAGGAAAAGACCAACTAGGGAGATGGCCAAAAGTATACATGTACATGCAGAGTGAAGGCCAACAGTATAGGGAGTTCAAGGCCCAAAGTATACATGTAGGGAGAAGGCCATCAAGTAAAGGGAGAAATCCAACAGTATAGGGAGAAGGCCAACAGTATAGGGAGAAGGCCAACAGTATAGGGAGAAGGCCAACAGTATAGGGAGAAGGCCAACAGTATAGGGAGAAGGCCAACAGTATAGGGAGAAGGCCAACAGTATAGGGAGAAGGCCAACAGTATAGGGAGAAGGCCAACAGTATAGGGAGAAGGCCAACAGTATAGGGAGAAGGCCAACAGTATAGGGAGAAGGCCAACAGTATAGGGAGAAGGCCAACAGTATAGGGAGAAGGCCAACAGTATAAAGAAAAGGCCAACTACAATGTACATGTAGGTAGATGGCTAGAAGTATACATGTATGTAGAGTGAAATCCAACAGAATAGGGAGAAGGCCAGCAGTATAGGGAGAAAGCCAACAGTATAGGAAAGAAGGCCAACAGTATAGGGAGAAATCCAACAGTATATAGGGAGAAGGCCAACAGTATAGGGAGAAGGCCAACAATATAGGGAGAAGGCCAACAATATAGGGAGAAAGCCAACAGTATAGGGAGAAAGTAAACAGTACATGTACATGTACATGTACATGGTGAAAGCCAACAGTATAGGGAGAAGGCCAACAGTATAGGGAGAAGGCCCACAGTATAGGGAGAAGGCCAACAGATAGGGAGAAGGCCAACAGTATAGGGAGAAGGCCAAAAGTATAGGGAGAAGGCCAACAGTATAGGGAGAAGGCCAACAGTATAGGGAGAAATCCAACAGTATATAGGGAGAAGGCTAACAGTATAGGGAGAAGGCCAACAGTATAGGGAGAAGGCCAACAGTATAGGGAGAAGGCCAACAGTATAGGGAGAAGGCCAACAGTATAGGGAGAAGGCCAACAGTATAAAGAAAAGGCCAACTACAATGTACATGTAGGTAGATGGCTAGAAGTATACATGTATGTAGAGTGAAATCCAACAGAATAGGGAGAAGGCCAGCAGTATAGGGAGAAAGCCAACAGTAGAAGGCCAACAGTATAGGGAGAAATCCAACAGTATATAGGGAGAAGGCCAACAGTATAGGGAGAAATCCAACAGTATATAGGGAGAAGGCCAACAGTATAGGGAGAAGGCCAACAGTATAGGGAGAAGGCCAACAATATAGGGAGAAAGCCAACAGTATAGGGAGAAAGTAAACAGTACATGTACATGTACATGTACATGTACATGGTGAAAGCCAACAGTATAGGGAGAAGGCCAACAGTATAGGGAGAAGGCCAACAATATAGGGAGAAGGCCAACAGTATAGGGAGAAGGCCAACAGTATAGGGAGAAGGCCAACAGATAGGGAGAAGGCCAACAGTATAGGGAGAAGGCCAAAAGTATAGGGAGAAGGCCAACAGTATAGGGAGAAGGCCAACAGTATAGGGAGAAGGCCAACAGTATAGGGAGAAGGCCAACAGTATAGGGAGAAGGCCAATAGTATAGGGAGAAGGCCAACAGTATAGGGAGAAGGCCAACAGTATAGGGAGAAGGCCAACAGTATAGGGAGAAGGCCAACAGTATAGGGAGAAGGCCAACAGTATAGGGAGAAGGCCAATAGTATAGGGAGAAGGCCAACAGTATAGGGAGAAGGCCAACGGTATAGGGAGAAGGCCAACAGTATAGGGAGAAAGCCAACAGTGGCCAACAAACAAGGGAGAAGTATAGGAAAAAGGCTACTGCAGTATAAGAAACCCACCATTATGGGGGTAGTATAGGGAGAAGGTCAACCGCATAGGCAGAAAGCCAATAGGCCACCAGTATAAGAGATGGCCAACAGTACAGGGAGAAGGCCATATCTCTTCCTTTACTGCATCGAAGATATGCCTGAACATGTTCTGCACATCCACTACCGAACAGACCCTACGCTACCCTACTAAATTCACATAGTATACTCACCAAAACACCTGCGTCTCGGAATACGAAATCATGAAGGGCCGCCCTGCATGCCTAATTGATGCGCTCCACATCTCCAGTGACGCAAGCCGATAGGTTTGTGTATAAGTTACAATTATAATTCTTTGAGTTAACGATAGTTATACTAGTTACAGCCTGATATAATTATAAAGATGACGCAAAGTATACGTAATGCTACTTCGTGTATGAATAGTAATGCGCGGTAGAAATTAATTTCTTGTCTTGATTTTAGTTTACGAATGGTTCATGGTATAATCTTATAAAGTACAGATTGACAATCAGTCCGATTTATTGTAAATTATAAACGTGTTTAAAATTCAATTTGAAATAAAAAGCAAGATGACCGCCTATGTATGGGCCATTTCTCCATATGATTCCAGCGACGAATTTACCGGTTATACGATCGTGATGCTTCACTTTGTAATCCTCCGCGGTAAACCCCCTTTTACAGACTTCACAGATAGTGGTGTTCTTGAAAACTTCCTTATCCTCCTTAGACATCACTATCGGCTGAATTTCCTCCAAAATCTAGTTTATGTTCTTGACCTCAACTGAACTTTTAATGAAGTGATCTACGGCTTTTTCGCCACGATATAAAACTGGCTGCTTTGTCCTGCCATCGTGTCTTAATTACGACTACATAGCAATAACTGTTTGCCTCCTGGGAAGATATCATGGTCGAATTCTCGCCTGCACTTTTATTGCACTCGATATTGAAGCACTCGAAATCAGCATGCATATATCACGAACGGCACCTTCATCTGCTTGAAGTAGTTTTTAAAGAAGATATAGCTATTTTGCATTTCAATACGCTGAGGTTTTTCACATATACTTATACAATTGGGGGTAATGTTGATCCCTAAGTTCAACGGATGAGAACACGTTTTTACGGCATGGTGATTTTGCCTCCTTGTGTTTACTGAAATCGTATAGTAAACCGCCCAAATTTTTAATCCATATATATAGTGTTTGTTGGATGGATTATCTGGATCCTGTAGCAATAATAAATCCACTTCGATCTTATTAGGACCATAGTTTTTGCTCAAATATAAATTATATAGCTGATTCTTCTCATCGTAGACAAACACACATACGGACAGTAATATGTTTCCCATCTCCTCGAATTTCGGTATATCTTTGATCTGCATTGGAAATGTTAGATTCCCAAACTTGAGTATGTTCTGGTTTGGAGGATAATTACTCAGACGATAAGTATGGGACTTGGGCTGGATATAAGCAAGATATAGTACAGCCCACTTAAAACATGCAGGCATTATCATCGTTCTTGACGTTTATCGTGCATTGCTTCTTTGCAAGAAAATCGGGCGTTTTAAAATAGCTACGGGATTCAACCTTGCTACGTGCAATTATAGAGCTTAAAAGTCCAACCACTGCCGCGGCTCTGAAATTGTTCTACTTCAGATCGTAAATCGGCCATTGTTTCTCTAAGTCTAAGGGCATCGGATACCTCAGCCCCGTTAGAAGCAAAGACTACCCTAGTTTTTAGATACTCGTCTCTAACCAATTCCTCAGTGGTAAAACCCTCGGCTACTTCCATCCCAAACTTCACAAACTGGCAAGATAGAGAAGGGCTGAATTTGATGTTTCTGAGCCTGTCAAGTCTTTCTATAAGAAAGGTAGCAGTATCATCGCTGGCTTCCGTATATTGATTTGCCCTTTTTCGATCTCTCTTCTTTTGCTCTGGAGTCCGCTTTTTAAGCCTCCTAGCCACTTTTTAAAGATAATCTTTATATCAGGTAGAATGGGGGTACGAGGACACAGATAATAGCACATAAAAAAAACGCATCAAATCAATTATCAATTTCACAACGGATTTTTAAATCAATTGTTAAATCAACGCATGATTGGATAGTAAAAATCAAGTGCACTTGATTTTACTATGAAATCAATTGTGAATCGATTTGACGCGTTTTTTTTTTTGCTGTGTAGGGTTTGCCGCACCTAAGTGGCCGATAAACATATGCAAATGTTAGTATGGTGTGGGTTTGTACATAGATATTAGACTGGAATATCTATGGTTTGTACTAGCCTTGACACGGGCCTGAGCTAGCTCTTGGCACGGGCAAAAATATGTGATAAAATGTATAAAAAGTAGGCCTTGCATGGGTTGCACCCAAGCGCATACAGTAAGTGGGATGTTGTGATAAAACGACAAATACGCCATGATATCTACCTCGACGCGAAACCTAGGTAGCATCCTATAAATATAGCCCCCTGGCCTAGGGGTCGTTTTCAATAACATCCATATAAAGCGCGATACGCTTTTTGCTGAGGCTAAAAATGTGTTTATCAAATATTTTTTGATAAAGCCGTTTGCAGGGCTATCAGACACCTGTATGTGTATAATCTAAGAGAGCATAATAAATTAAGTAGATTATATATTTTTAAAAAGTTTTACCGCTTTCTTTTTTGAAATACTGTTTTAAGGGTTCTCATACCTCGTCTAGATCATTTACCTCTTACTTCTGTCTCAGTAGGATGAATATCTTATAAACCCTCCAGCACCCTCTCAGTATACATCCAGATGTCTTCACAGACGGTGTTTGATTCGCCTCTCAGCATCATCTCTGATAGTCCCCATATAGAGGCCTCCACAGACCCTCTAGGGACTGTCACCTAGGTCTAAATGTTGCATACATAGGGGGCTCCTTAGGTGCGGCAAACAACTTTATCTATACGTGGCCTCGTACCCCCATTCTACCTACTACTTGTTGTGTGTATGTTGCATCAGGGATATTAAATACATGGTTTGGAAACGGTTCCGTAATCTACGTCTACCTGCAGAAAACCATCAGTGTTGCGCCTACATGGATTCTGAATTGGTGAGTTTGCTGCTGACTCGGACGAATATGACATGGATGCTGATCCCAGTGGACGGGTTTCAGGGGTGTAGTTCAAAGTTTTCAGATCTGTTGTACGGGAAGTTGTTCAGGAGATTTCGTTACTCGAAGCTTAAGCGATCCGAACGCTTTAACAGGCTTATACATTGCTTTCAAAAGTAAAGCTTGACTGATCCCATTAGTAAAACCTGCCTCTTAATTAAAAAGAAACCAACATACCAAGTGTAGCTTTTCGTTTCTGCGATTTCGCGACTCTAAGAATAGCCCTCAAGCGCAACACGGATGGAAATTAGTCATACCGTAATTCAGCCGTATATTAGCCTCGTTTCCAATCCATGTATTTAATATCCCTGGTTGGATGAAGCTTGCTGCGTGCACACTACACAAACGACGCTACACAAAGGTTGCTATCCCCAGAAATTTTTATAAATACATACATGTAAAACGCAATATTTGGTGTGCGTTACATAAATGTTTTTATCCAACTTTCATAAAACGGCCGAATGTAATTGTAGCAATTATAATAGAAAGGGGGAGTTTCTATGCAATTACTCCCACGTACATGTATCAATGGTATTACTTGTACATATATGTACATCTATATGGAGTAGACTTCTTTGTTGACTTTACTCACGATCCATACAATTGGAGGGGATCGAAGATGAATGAGAATCGCGCACCATAATCGGCCGATGACAAAGAAAGCGAGATGGAGGGCAGTGGTGTAATATTTGTTATTGACGAGGAATTCTCGCTCGCACAACTCAGCCTTTGGTCTTGGTAGCAATCTAATAGGAACAGTTACTGCTACCATGCCAACATCAAAAAGGCTTTATAGCCAAAAGCCGCTATCAATCGAATATCAGTCTAGTTTAACGAGTTACTTATCGCTAGTCTTCGTTCGTTTGTATATCGATCGTCAACAACGAAGTAGGCCTGGCTTGCAAGGCTACGATCTGCGGCGCATTTCTGGAACGTGCATGCACGCCAGGAAAGGAATAGCTTGGTTTCATCCGCGTCGAACTGTACCTGTGACTCCAGAACAGTTCTCAGTATGATTCTATAGCCTGGACCAGGTTACTAAAGCAATACATGCAGCATTCGCCATGCACGGTTTAGAATTTGTAAACTGAAAGAAGCGAAAAAAACCACCGATAAATTGTTTTGAGGTCCGCCGTCGAGTTTGCATGTAGCTACTAGCATGCATAGTGAAGTGGCCCGAGTCCCGGAGGTATGCCATGCAACATAAGTTTCCACTTGGCAAGGGTTGTTCCTCAAGGGATTTTGACTTACAACAATATTGGTGTTGGTTACGCATATGGACAACACGCGTTTTTATCCGGCAAATAACTTGAAGTGGATAAAACTCCCGATTATAAATTAAATCCGTACGTTCGGTTGCGTGCAAAAACTATTCGATTGGCTTCCAAGGCTATATAGCTTTTCGCAGAGAGAATTCACCTTGAGCTGCTGTATAACTGTTGTGGATATTTGAGCTATAACAATCCGGTACTTTGGATCTATGCGGGGTCAAACATTTAAATCCACTCTTATAACTTCTGGGCCAGGGTCTATATTTGAGGAGGGAGCTTTTTTTTTTTTTTGAACAGGGCCATTAATTATTCATAGCCAGCGGCACAGCTGGCCATCAGGAAGCATGTCGTAACGCGTGAATCCTACTTGTGTATTGCCACGCCCTATGGAAAGACGATGTTCACTAAGCTTCTGAAGACTTTACTATTCGGTACGATATTTGACGTGCATGCGCGTATGATGTACGTAGGCCTATTTTGATGTATCATCCTGGGGGACTCCGAAGTTGTATGCCCACCCCCCGCCCCCCCCCCCCCCCCCCCCCCCCCCCCCCGCCCCATCTTGCACCTAGGGCGTAGCACACCTAGTCGTGTTCACGTATACATGTACATGTACATACTCGTTACTGACTCTTACGCAAAGTGAATATGATCCCTAGTATGATTTCAAAACTTCAGATAGAGAACAGAAGCTTCGAGATGCGGCAGAGAGAGGTGCTATTGGCGAGATGGCGAGGTTGATCGAAAGTGGAGTATCTGTAAATTCACATTGCACGGTAAGCAGTGATTGTACATTAGGTACTTAACAAAAAGCTGAAAAAGGTATTAATCTAAATCCTTTTAGAGACCCTATTGAATGGTTTTCAAAACAGTTTTTATCTTTTTTGTACCTTAATCCTAATTGGAGAAACGGGCCTTTTTAAGTGCTGATAAAACAATGTAGGCCTACTGTACGGCGATTGATGCGTATATATTGTAAAAACTGTACATGTAATGCCGATAGTCAAACGGTCATAAGATTTTTGTCTTTGAACAGTTTGATTACAAATTTCGTATGGAAAATGGCATGTTGTAGGCCAACACAATGAATGTGTATTAGTATTTCCTCATAAGTTATATAGTGCAATTTCGAGCATTTATTGATATATAAAACTAAAATTTACACGTCGTTTGAATGCTTCAAAACAATTTTACAAAACCAAATTTAGTAGTGCATGATCTGAAAGACATTAGGGTACCTTTTGAATACTAAATTGTGTAAAATGTATAAATAAATAAAAACACATAAATATTGCACTCTTACACAAGCACAACTAAATCTTTGTGAATTGCACGAATGTAATTGATTCATCTTCGCCATCATCTTCAGTTTCTTACACTGTTAAATATGAAATGATTAATTTCGTATAATTTCGTATCTCATTTACTGTTCTTTACAAACAGTACTTTCCCATTAATTTTTTGTTCATTCCAGGTGCATGAGATGTTAATTCTACTTTAATGTTAATGAGATGTAGATTTGTTCAGCTTTACCCTGAAGCGAGGTTAGTGTTGGATTTTTTTTTTTGTATACTGATTTCACCTTCCCATAAATGAAGCCTATACTTACATTAGGTGCACGCTAAACATGGTAATCAACAAGACCAAGGGTCTGTTCAGATAGCATATAACATGTATGCACTGGAACAGCTTTACTTGAAAAGAGATATGGCATCATTGGCATGTGATTGAATCATATTATTCATTCACATTTCAGGCTGATCAAGCGGTTTTTGTATGCATGGTTAACGCATATCTCGCAATCCTATAACTTGGTATGTGGCGAAAATAAATTGTTGCGCAAAGTCCAAAAATTCTGAAAGTTTAACGCTCATAGACCAATAGGCCTACAAAGATGCAAGGTGTTTATATATAGGTCCCGAGTTTATACCCTCAAAATGGGCGTATTCTTGTGGCTCTAAGATTGATTGGCTTACACAAAAGTGTATTCAATTACTATTTCTCCTATTGATTCCATTGTATGAAAACCAAATCATGTTTTAATATGATAAGCGGAGACATGGCTGTGACACAGTCAACGGCGAGCTAAAAATGAGCCATTGCACATAGCCAGATCCTCCTATATGTAAATGTTTCATGGTGGATAGAAATTGCTTGCCTGCAACGTTTTTTTAACGTTTTTGAGAGGTCCCGTCATTGGAAGAGTAAAATAAACAACATTGACTTTATACTCTAATCAGACAAAAGTAGATCCTAAACTTGGATATTGCGTACGATTTTATACACAATACTGTGTGAAAGAGAACTCAAAGCTCCATCATCCAGGAAAATTTGATCATCTTCAAACTATCATCGAGAACTAGATTTTCTAAAATACCTCGTGAAATGATTTCAAAGTACCTGCCTATTGCCATCAAATCGTATATATCATCATAGAGAATTTTCTATTCCTGGTACTGCTGTTAACATCGAGACAGAATAAATTAGTTTATATTTTAAGGTTGAGAGATATGTATATGAATAGTTTGTATCAGAACATGAGGGAGGGGAGTGGCCATGCCTGAGGGCTATGTCAAGGCTGTACATTTTGCTACCTGCACCTTGCAATGAAGACATAAATGCTGGTCCAAAGAGAACCCTTCTTCCACCTTTCTTTGATTAATATCATATATTTATGTGTGTACCTCAATTACAGGCTTATTTTTGAGGGGGCCATATTGGTGTACATATGTCCATTGTACCCACCATGTTGTCTGAACTATTGTACCCACTCCAGTATGGTTATACTGCGTTACACATTGCTGCAAGGAGAGGTCATACTATATGTGTGGATAATCTTCTTTCCACTCCTGGTATTGATGTGAACATTAAGAATGAGGTGAGCTGGCCTAGTTAGTTGGTCTATTTAATGATCAAGTAATAATGCTATGTATGGTGCTGAACACTATCCTGTATATGCATGGTGATGGAAAAACAAGACTATAGAGCAGCTGCTTCTAGACCTACATGTACACACAAAGACTAGAGTATCCCTGCCAGTCTATTAAATGTTGCTGTATATCAGTGAATTATGTTATACAATGTGTTCTTGTTCATATAGTGTTAATTGTATTGTTGGTAGTAAAGTTGCTATAGAAATCCTGCATTCCACTGCTGCAGGGGTGGGAAACCCAATTGACGGCCAATTAAAATTTAGGCTGAGTGCTTATTAAATAGATCAGTATGCATGCGGTATAAGTGAATAGCATATGTTCTTATATACATATTTACTTCACAGCCTTGAATCTGGTATGATATTGCGAAGTCTTGCCCAGCCTTTAACCTTGGGCCCCAGCTAAGCTAGGTGGAGGGGAGTATGAATAACATAGTCTGCACAGCTGTCCATAATACATTGAAGCCAATAGGACAAAGCTCATCACACACTTTGTTAATGAGGTCCAGGTAGCTGATCCAGTAGTCTGCTGGGTCCCAGATGTTGTCCAGCACCTGCTGCATGCCAAGTGGAGGTCTTCACCTCCTAGCCTGCGGCCATGTGGAGACCTTCACCTCCTAACCTGCTCCATGTGGAGACCTTCACCTCCTAGCCTGCTCCATGAGAAAAACTTCACCTTCTAGCCTGCTCCATGTGGAGACCTTCAGATCCTAGCCAGCTCCTTGTGGAGACCTTCACCTCCTAGCTTAGCCTGCACTATGTGAAGACCTTCACCTTGTAAAACATTAACCATGTGTGCACGTATGTATGGAATTGGCTCCAAGCAAAAGATGACCCAATGAGATATTGGAATATTGGAATATTGGCACAGAGCTACCATACTGAACCTATATAATATTGAAATAGTTTGAGAAATGTTAGCTCCCTTCACAAATCTGTTCGTAATCATCAGATATGTATTAGAGCACAAGGGAGTGTGTTGATGGCTTTGTAAAGGCAGTATATTTTGTTACCTAAGCCTTGAATGAAGATATTGACTTTAAATGTTGGTCCAAAAATCTATCTCAGCAGTTTTGATGTAACTCGTCTCTTCCCCTCCCATTCGTTTACATTAGTGTACGTATGTTTCCAAATATGTACATGTATGTGTACTTAATACTCGAAGGCGTCATGTTGATGACCATGAACATTGTACCAACCATGTTGAGAGAAATATTGTACCCACTTTCAGAGAGGTGATTCTCCATTAATCTTAGCTGCAAGGGAAAATCATACTACTTGTGTGGAACGTCTCCTTTCCACTCCTGGTATTGATGTGAACATTAAGGATAGGGTGAGTTGGTCCACTGAATATTAAAATAAGATATACACTGTATAGGAACTGCAGCCGCGGCTGACTTAGGAATCAACTACACTTTTTGACTCTCAAATGATTACTATTGCAGCTTCTACACCCTTGGTACACACATATCATTCAATCATTATCAGATGGTGGATATAAACTGCATGAGTGGATTATATCAGTAATAACTAAATGCAATGTGATTGGCCAGCACACTTCACCACACAGGCCTCAAATGTCCTTAACCATCCATGTAAACCAAATGCACACACACCACACATTGGGCATGTCCATGCTCCATAGCAGCAAACAACCCACTCACTTGTGTTTTTACAAATTGTGTAATCTGGGGCGTGGAGAGGGAGGGGGAGGAGGGGGGTAATTAATGACCAAGTGGTGAGCTCAGGTCAGTTTTACAATTGGTGATTTTTATTTTGTGTGTTGTGAATTGCAGAAGTCTCCTTACACTTGACAGATCATGACCTTAACTCTTTACCACCAATCTGTAGGTAGCATACATGTAGTTCCCATCAGAGCCTTTTAGGTTCTCGCTTTCAATTCACACATACATGTACATTTTAGTGGCTTCATATTTGAAGGGGCCATCTTAATGACCAATGTACATGTCTACATTGTACCCACTAAGTTGATCGAACTATTGTACCCACTCCAGCGTGGTTATACACCATTACATTGGGCTGCAAGGGAAGATTATACAGCTTGTGTGGAACATCTCCTTTCTGCTCCTGGTATTGATGTGAACATTCAGGATAATGTGAGTTGGTCTATGTGATGATCAAGTAATAATGATATGTATGGTGCTGAACACTATCCTGTATATGGATGATGATGTAAAAAACAAGACCATAGAGCAGCTGCTTCTTAGCCTACACACAAAGACCAGTGTGTCCCTAGGTATCTCCTCCCCTTCAACCCCATCAGCAATGTTTGTATCATGCTTATAAATGTGTACTCACTCGTGATGTTGTATATGAAAGGCCATGTTGATCGATGACCATGTACTGCATGTACATGTGTACATTGGACCCACCATGTTGACTGAACTATTGTACCCACTCCAGTTTGGTCATGCTCCATTACACATTGCTGCAATGGAAGGTCATACTACTTGTGTGGAACATCTCCTTTCCACTCCTGGTATCGAAGTGAACATTAGGGATGTGGTGAGTTGGTCCACTGAATACTAAAATAAAATATACACTGTTTTATGAACTGTACGTGTAACTGACATTGCAAGCCACTACACTTATTTGGTTCTCAAAGGATAAACATGCAGCACTAGTGCAGCTTCTGAACCTTGGTACACATATTGTTCAGTCATTATCAGATGGTGGATACTAAACTGTGTGGATAATATCAGTTATAACTAAATGCAATGTGATTGGCCAGCTCACTTCACCACACAGGCCTCCAATGTCCTTAACCCTTTCGTGCAGACCAAATGCACACAAGGCATCACATTGCTCCATGGTGATGCCATCTGTCACACATCATTCTCCTTCTGCAGCAGCAAACAACCCAAAAGAACAACTCACTTGTGTTTTTACAGATCACATGTTGTCTGTGGGGTGGGGTTGGGAGGAGGGGGGGGAGAGTAAATGATGCGTGCTGTTAATGGGTCCACCATTGGTAATCATGTTTATGTTCGATCAACTACACTGGACCAAATGTCCTGTCATTGTTCTTACAAATAATTTTATCTGTACATACATTATCTTTGTTAATAGGAGTACTTTTTCATGTTGTGTGGCTGGATGTGAAAATCTAATTCCGATGATCATTGTAAAAAGGGAAAAAAATATTCAAATATTGAAGTACGGTGCGGAACACTATACATGTACATACTGGGGGCATTTATTGGCTGAATGGTGAGCTCAGGTCAGTCTAGGCATTGGTGCACACAGGCCAGGTGCTTTTTATTTTTGAGTCAATTGGTGTGGCAGTTGTGAATTGAAAATTGAAGAAGACGACACTCAGACTGCTAGATCTTACAGTAACTCATATTGATGCCTTATGAATATGGTTTGATTCCCAAACAAGAGGACCATGGGCCCCCCCCAGCTTTTCTGGATCGGGGGGGGGGGGGGGGGGGGGGGGGTGCCAGTATAGGGTAAGGGGGCGCCATTTGACAGCCGTGAATATGTAGTTTGCTTTCAGCCGATTCAACCAGTGTGTGTGTGTGTGGGGGGGGGTGGGGGTCAGCTGATTCAACGCGTGGGTTGGGGGGGGGGGGGGAGTGCTGTCCGCTTTTGGCTGATTTAATCAGTGAGGTGTCTGTGCTTTCAGCAGATTCAACAATTCAATCAGTGGTGGGGAGGGTGCTTTCAACCAATTCAGCCTGTGGGGGGTGCGCATGTATGCAAACTTTTATTACAAGTGAGGGGGGGGAGGTGCCATTCAGTCCTGAAGGCGGGGGGCCATGGCCCCCCTGCCCCCCCTCCCCCTGGGGACGCCCATGATCGAGGACATGTGGATTTAACATTTTTTGTTGATATGCACACATGTATGGAATTGGCTCAAGGCAAACGATATGTGC
Organism: Spongilla lacustris; assembly: GCA_949361645.1. Taxonomy (NCBI): domain Eukaryota; kingdom Metazoa; phylum Porifera; class Demospongiae; order Spongillida; family Spongillidae; genus Spongilla; species Spongilla lacustris. Next base: position 18,889,726 of record OX442416.1, on the reverse strand, counting down.
ATGGTGTTTGAATCCAACAACATATTGGGCAAGATATTGGAATACTGGCACATAGCTAGAGCTAGACACTTGTATATAAAAATAGTGGAAAACCATATCAGTTTGAGTAATGTTAGCTCCCTTCACAAATCGATTTGTTCCTGATGAACAAATGTCCATTGGTATCTCCTCCCCTTTAACCCCATCAGCAATGTAATACATGTAGGCCTACATGTGCCCATTACCCACCATGCGTGTTGATTGAACTATTGTACTCACTCCAGATTGGTGCAACTCCATTACATCTTGCTATGTTTGGAAATCATACTGCTTGTGTGGAACATCTCCTTTCTGTTCCTGGTATAGATGTGAACATTAAATATATTCTGGTGAGTTGGTCCACTGAATATTAAAATAAGATAACTATGTACTACTATTATAGGAACTGTAGCAGTCCATATATAACTTCATGTAAATGTGTACATTGTACCCACCATGTTGACTGAACTATTGTACCCACTTCAGGATAGGGATGGTCATACTCCATTACACTATGCTGCAAAGGGAGGTCATACTACATGTCTAAAACATCTCCTTTCCACTCCTGGTATTGATGTGAACATTTATGCGGATTTTTGGGTGAGTTGGTCTATTTAATGATCAAGTAATAATGATATGTATGGTGCTGAACACTATCCTGTATATGGATGGTGATGTAAAATACAAGACTATAGAGCAGCTGCTTCTAAGCCTACACACAAAGACCAGTGTCTCCCTTGGTATCTCCTCCGCATCAGCTATGTTTGTATCGTGCATTACACCCTCTTGATGTTGTATATGAAAGGCCATGTTGATGACTATGTACTACATGTACATGTGTACATTGTATCCACCATGTTGGCTGAACTATTTTACCCACTCCAGCATGGTGGTGATACTCCATTACACCTTGCTGCAAAGGGAGGTCATACTACATGTGTGGAACATCTCATTTCCACTCGTGGTATTGATGTGAACAGTAAGAATACTGTGAGTTGGTCCACTGAATATTAACACTTTGTTGTAGGAACTGTAGCTGACATAGCAGCCCACTATATACACACCTTATTTAATGATCTGATTCACCATGTGCATATACATATATGCGTGTATATATGGAATTGGCTTCAGGCAAAAGTTTTGTGATATTTAAATCCAATGAGATATTGGAATACTGGCACAGAGCTAGTGCTAGACACCTGTATATAAAAATAGTGGAAAACCATATCAATTTGAGTAATGTTAGCTCCCTTCACAAACCGATTTGTTCCTGATGAACAAATGTCCCTTGGTATCTCCTCCCCTTCAACCCCATCAGCAATGTACTACATGTCCTTGTACCCACCATGTTGATTGAACTGTTGTACCCACTTTAGGATGGTGATACTCCATTATATCTTGCTATGGTTGGAGATCATGCTACGTGTGTGGAACATCTTCTTTCTGTTCCTGGTATTGACGTGAACATTAAGAGTATGGTGAGTCGGTCCACTGAATAATAAAGTAAGATAATTATGCACTACTAGACTTAGCCCGTGAAAAATCACGGAACTGATTGTATAAAAGTCAATGTTTTTTACATACAGTAATCTACCATGGTCCCACCTATTGTATAATATACGGTTACTACGCAACGTATTAAATAGCGCGCAATGAAATACTTCCAGTCTGTAACGATAAGTATGAACACCGGTCAATTGCCATTAGTCGATAAGTAGCGTTACCCAGTGAAAAATCACGGAAGTGACTCTATAAGAAGTGCAGAATGTTTTTTTTTTTTTTTTTTTACATACAGTAATCTACCACCTGTTGTAATATACGGTTACTACGCAACCTATTTAATAGCCCGCGCACGCAATAATAGCTTACTTGGGGGAAAGGCTTACTTCCGGTCTGTACGATACGAATGAGCACCGGTCAATTGCCATTGGTCGTTGCCAGTGGCGGATCTAGGAATGGGGCTATAGGGGGGGGCGGTTGGTTGGAGGGGCGGCCGGGGGCGGGGCCCACCCACTCACCAGCAAGGGGGTATGGGGGAGCGCTGTAAGCTCCCCCATTGGGGCCTGGGGCGGAGCCCCAGAAGCTTTCACATTTTTCGCTTCAAAGCCGCTAAAAATCAGCGTATTCGCAGCGCAGTGAAAGAATTTACATACGCGCGAAAGACAACGAAGTTTATTGCGATAACGCGCCTCGTAACGGTACCGGTCGTCAACAGGCGTCTGAGCGTATGAGAATATTGGATATGCTCGCGTGAGCAAACCGTACTTCTCCTCTATATTGTCGTTGTGATGTATGTAAATCGCTTTAGAGGTATGGTGATATAGCCATTGAAGCAGCAGCAGCTGTGAAAATGTTTCGCACTTTCGCCATTTGCACCTCTTATCGAACGGTGCACCTAATTAAACCTTTAGTGACAATCGGTAGACTATGTACTTGTACATTTAAAGACTGGAACTTTGTTATTGTTAATTATGATAGTGATTCAGTTAAGTTAGTATACACCTATCAGTGGCGTAGGAAGGGAATATAGAGTGCAGCGGCCAACAAAGGTGGTTCCCCCGCCTCCCCGGGGAGGGTACGGGTCGGGGGTACCCCTCCCGGCCAGCTAGGGGCACGGGGGAGCGCTGTAAGCTCCCCCATCGGGGTCTGGGGCGGAGCCCTAGAAGCCAGCGCTTTTTGCGTAGAAAACCCCCCACAACAACGCAAAAACTGTAACCAGGTTAGTTTGTTTTGAGACCTTGCCTCTGCGCGTGTAACAAAACGGCTATAGTGCAGCCAAGGCCACTTTTGGTAACCGTTGTACACTGGGTAGCCGAGCTTGAGCTAGCTCTCGCGATCGATTTGAAGACCACTTGCATCAGTTGCATGTCTGCAGCTATTGCTCAGCTAATTGAATTGATACATGCGCGCTTGTCAACCTATGATTATTATTTTTATTTTGTTGTTGTGAAAAAATGCAGCGGCCATGGCCGCTGCTGCCGCCCCAGCTCCTACGCCACTGCCTATGCACATGCAGGCAAGATTTCGAAGGAACGAATAAAACGTTCGCGGTTATTAAATAAAATTTCCGGTATTAGATTAAATTTCGTAATCACTGAAACTTTTAAGAAATTGCCGCCCCCCCCCCCCCCCCACACACACACACATACACAAAAGGTGTGCTTTCTAGATGCGCGTGCGTTACGTACGGTAGGAAGTGCGCGCGCACGCTGTGTGGGGGGAGGGGGGAGGGGGGGGCGGCAATTTCATGACAGGGGCGGCATTTAATATGAATGGGGGGGGGGCGGCCGCCCCCCCCAAGGCTATGCTAGATCCGCCACTGGTCATTGCTATATACTTTTGTGTGGGAGTGGTCGTTTCTATTGGTTGCTAGGTACGCGTTGCTAGTTATGTTCAAATCCACAATTGTAGACGCTAGGCGGAGTTTATAAATAGGTGGTTACGCGGACGTACGGACTGACGTACGTACGGACTGACGTACGGACGGACGTACGGACGTTGGAAATTATAGTATTAGATTATAGAAAATGAAGCAGTCCATATATAACCACATGTGCATGTGTCCGATCCCATGTTGACTGAACTATTGTACCCACTTCAGAATGGTTGTACTTTATTACACTATGCTGCAAAGGGAGGTCATACAACTTGTGTGAAGCAACTCCTTTCTATCCCTGGTATTGATGTGAACAAATATCAGTCTAGGGTGAGTTGACCAATGGAATCAAATAATAATGATATGTATGGTGCTGAACACTATCCTGTATATGGATGGTGATGTAAAAAACAAGACCATAGAGCAGCTGCTGCTAAGCCTACACACAAAGACCAGTGTGTCCCTTGGTATCTCCTCCCCTTCAACCCCATCAGCAATGATCGTATCATGCGTGGAAATGTGTACACCCTCTTGATGTTGTATATGAAAGGCCATGTTGATGACCATGTACTACATGTACATGTGTACATTGTACTCACCATGTTGACTGAACTATTGTACCCACTCCAGCATGGTTATACTCCATTACACTATCCTGCAATAGGAGGTAATGCTACTTACAAGAATGTGGAACATCTCCTTTCCAGTCAAGGTATTAAGGTGAACATTAAGGATATGGTAAGTTGGTCTATTTAATGATCAAGTAATAATGATATGTATGGTGCTGAACACTATCCTGTACATGGATGGTGATGTAAAAACAAGACCATAGAGCAGCTGCCTCTAAGCCTACACACAAAGACCAGTGTGTCCCTTGGTATCTCCTCCCCTTCAACCCCATCAGCAATGTTTGTGTCAATGTGTACACCCTCTTGATGTTGTATATGAAAGGCCATGTTGATGACCATGTATTACATGTACATGTGTACATTGTACCCACCATGTTGACTGAACTATTTACCCACCCACTCCAGGATGGTTATACTCCATTACACTATGCTGCAAAGGGAGGTCATACTACTTGTGTAGAACATCTTCTTTCCACTCCTGGTATTGACGTGATGATTCAGGATAAGGTGAGCTGGTCTATTTAATGATCAAGTAATAATGATATGTATGGTGCTGAACACTATCCTGTATATGGATGGTGATGTAAAAACAGCTGTTTCTAATGTGTCCCTTGGTATCTCCTCGCCTTCAACCCCATCAGCAATGTTTGTGTCAATGTGTACACCCTCTTGATGTTGTATATGAAAGACCATGTTGATGACCATGTACTGTATGTACATGTGTACACTGTACCCACCATGTTGACTGAACTATTGTACCCACTCCAGTATGGTGGTGATACTCCATTACATCTTGCTGCAAATGGAGGTCATACTACATGTGTGGAACATCTCATTTCCACTCCTGGTATTGATGTGAACATTATGAATTGGGTGAGTTGGTCCACTGAATATTAAAATAAGGTATGCACTGTTATAGGAACTGTAGCAGTCCATGTACTAAATGTACATTGTACCCATGCATCATGTTGGCTGACCTATTGTACCCACTCCAGCATAGTTGCACTCCATTACACCTTGCTGCAAAGGGAGGTCATACTACTGTTGTGAAACATCTCCTTTCCACTCCTGGTATTGATGTGAACATTGAGAATAAGGTGAGCTGGTCTATTTAATGATCAAGTAATAATGATATGTATGGTGTTGAACACTATCCTGTATATGGATGGTGATGTATAAAACATGACCATAGAGCAGCTGCTTTTAAGCCTACACACAAAGACCAGTGTGTGCCTTGGTATCTCCTCCTTTTCAACCCCATCAGCAATGTTTGTACCATGCAAGTAAATGTGTACACCCACAGATACCCTCTTGATGTTATACAGTAACATGTACATGAAAGGCCATGTTAATGACCATGTACTACATGTACATTGTACTCAACATGTTGACTGAACTATTGTACCCACTTCAGCATGGTTATATTCCATCATCCTTTGCTATGCTGGGATGCTATACTGCTTTGAAACAGCTCTTTTCCAAACCTGGTATTTATGTGAACATACAGGAAAACGTGAGTTGGATATTCAAATAAGATATGCAAGCTGTTGTAGGAAGCGTAACTGATGTAGTAAACCACTACATGCACTTTTTTTTGGTAATAAACACGCAGCACTATTGCAGCTTCTGCACCTTGGTACACATATTGTTCAGTCATTATCAGATGGTGGTTACTAAACTGAGTGGTAATAACTAAATGCAATGTGATTGGCCAGCACTCTTCACCACATGTCCTTAACCACTAAGCTCACTCTTCACTCTGCAGATCATCCATGCAAACCTAGTGTGGTGTCATATTTCCCCATGCTGATGCCATCTGTCACACACCATTCTCCTTCTATAGCAGCAAACAACACAACAGAACAACTCACTTGTGTTTTTATAGATCACATGTTGTTCTGTGGGATGTGGCGAGGGGTGGGTCTGGGAGGGAGTAGACGATGCATGCTGTTCAATAGGAAATGGGTCCACCATTGGTAATTATGTTCATGTCCAATTGGACCCATACACATGTATCCTGTCAATTTAGTATTGTTATGAAAAATTATATAATAACATTTTATATGAGAAGGTTGGTGATATATACAATGGCATGTAGGATTTGAAGGTAATACTGGTGTAAATAGCAGGGAAACAATGGTTGAATGTCAAGGAAAAACGAAATAGTCCTATATTTAGCACATGCATGAATAATAATGTATTGTTCTACAATGTAAGCCAGTTAAATTCTTATCCTTCAACCCTTGTTTCCCTGCTTTTTACACAATTATTGCCTTCAAATCCTATATACCACCAACTTTCTCATAGAAAATGTTTTTATATACTTGTTTCATCGCTTTTTATTCACAACTGGATGCATGTGCTTTCAAAAATATATTTCATAACTCATGTTGCAACTGTACACTGATCACATATGACTTGGTATGCTGAATATTGTTCATTCCATAAACAATGTTACTCAATTTTCACTGTAATATAAAATTAGTGATACCAGCAAAACTTTATCTTCTCATATAAGTCTGTTTACTTCTTGATATGACAGCAACAGTTGTACCCATCATCTCTTCCTTCATTACATTACTCTGCAAATTAAAGTGATCTGTGTCAACTCAACTTCACCTCACTTCATGCACCAGATAATACATTCAGCATGCTTAAATGTACTTAACAAGCAGGATCCTTCTCAAGCAGCTGCAATGCTTGTGCCCATCCATGCTGTTTTTAGTGACGATGCATACTATGATACATGCATCTGACCTCTGCTCAATCATTTAGAGATTGATCATCCAGATTATAATACAACTAACCTGAAGTTTATGTATGGCTAACTTTAAGGCATGCCTTAACCAATGTTTGCCCAGCAACCTGAATTTTAGTTGGAGCGTCATTCAAAATTATGAACAGCTCAGGGTCAGGCAATGTTAAAATTTTAACTGACTTGGACTTCAGATAATGTCTCCCATGTTTTGTTTAATGGTAGGTGTGTAGTGGCAGAGCATATATAGGCATGACAGCATGTGTCCACAAAAATGGAAATGCGCAAATGAGTGTCGGCTGCTCACTATGGAATGAGCTAGAATGTCACTATCGCTAATTTTATTGCATTAATAGCACGAGCATCATGTAGAAATTAACTTGCTCCTTTTCTAAGCATGCAGCTCAGTGCTTTGTTAAGCAATGCACCTGCACTAACTTCACTAACAGCAGCATGTGCAGATCTAGTACAGACCGGTGGGTTTTACGAAAGGCATCATTTAGCTCATCTAACAGTACCGGCTACCTGTGTATTGTATCGTTAGGTCCATATTGGGAATAAAAAAATAATATTTACACGTCGAGTTACAGACAGCGGAAGCCATGCGATAGGCAGACCTACATGTACCTAATGAAATTTATTGATGAAAGGGCAAGGTCATGCTATCAGTATGATGATTAACAACTACATATGTATTTCTGTTACTAGTTCAAACTGAGTGGCCGACGAATTCGTTTAGGTTTGGGATGCACTGTGGGTGATGAAGATTGACTTGCAAAAAAATCTGATACAGATAGTGGTTGCTGCAGGAAGGTATCTTCCATCACTTCTCGGGCATTAGTACTAGGCAGGGTGAATAGTGATGTCTCAGCTGTGTCTACACACCTGCGTTTTGCCAATGGTGCATGGAGACAATCCTTGGAACTACAATCCGTGCTGATTTCAAAAGCTCGTCATCTGAGATGCACATTGTATGGCACCACCGTATGGCTTACATATCGCCATCCGTTTGGAGCATCCTCATCCTCATAGTCGTCATGCAGCTGCTGCTCATGCTGATCATCTGGCTCTCCAAAAAATCGCTCGTACGGATCATCAGTACTAGTGTTGTCAACGAAACCTTCCAAAGTGTCTACACGTAACTTTTATTGTATTCGTAGAATAATAAAACGATTTAATGAAATTTGACCTTTATTCTATTTAATAGAATAAAATTTTCTAGGGAAGCGGGTCCCGTTTTAATGACATTCATAATCGAGGTAAAATCCTATATAAGAGTTGTTTACACTGAATAGGAGTACTTTATCATGTTGTGTAGAAATAGTGGCTGGATGTAATTCTCATGATCACAGCGTATCATGGAAAAAATTCAAATTTTGAAGTACGGGGTGGAACACTGTACATATACATGCTGGGGGCATTTATTGGCTGAATGGTGAGCTCAGGTCCATCTAGACATTGGTGCACACAGGCCAGCTGCCTTTTCCTATTGAGTCAATTTGTGTGGCAGTTGTGAATTGGGACACTCTCAGATGAACCGACTACTAGATCTTACAGTAACTCTTATGAATATGGTTCGATCCTCATACAAGAGGACATATCCTTTTTTTTGTTGCAATTGTAACCAAAAACCAAATTTGTAACCTGTCTGTACTACATGTACATGTGTACAATGTACCAACCTTGTTGACTAAACCATTGTACCCACTCCAGGATGGTAATACTCCATTACACTATGCTGCCAAGGGAGGTCATACTACTTGTGTGGAACATCTCCTTTCCACTCCTGGTATTGATGTGAACATTAAGGATAAGGTGAATTGCTTCACTGAATATTAACATAAGATACATGTATGCACTTTAGCAGCCCATGTACTACATGTACAGGGTGTTCCTTAATCTAGGAAAATCGTTTATAGATCAAGATTGACCACCACAAATCGTTAATTGACTAATCATTGTTGCTAATTGCTCCAACAAGATATAAAAAACATTCTCTCTGAGAAAGTTCACTGTCAATAGGATTTGAAGGCAATGGTGGTGTGAAAAGGAAGGGAACAATGGAGTGGAGATACAATAATTGTTTAGCACTTAGTAGAACGGCATGCATTGAATTGAACTATATAGTACACTGAGCTTTTTGGCTATTGGTACCGTTCCGACTAATTTTCCAAAACGTGAGTTCGACACTGAAAAAATGTATTCTCACGGAACCGGTGCTAATCAAAATCATATCATTTTGGAGACTTCTAAAAGCTCCTACATTTTTTTAAAATTGTAATAAATCATAACTTGCCAGATTTATTAATACATTCAAACCACTACCAGGTTGGTTATACTCCATTACAATATGCAGTCATGGGAGGTCATACTACTTGTGTGAAACATCTCCTTTCCACTCCTGGTATCGATGTGAACATTAAGGATAAGGTAAGTTGGTCCATTGAATATTATAATTAGATATGTTATAAGAACTGTTGCTGACATAGCAAGCCACTACACTTTTTTTAGTTCTCAAATGCAGCACTATTGCACCTTGGTACACATATTGTTCAATTATTATCATACCGTGGATACTAAACTGAATGAATAATATCAGTAATAACTAAATGCAATTTGATTGTTCTGCACACTTCACCACTCAGGCGTCCAATGTCCTTAACCACCAAGCTCACTCTTCCTCCTCCACTCTATTAAGTATTACAATAAATATGCATCTTTATATTGCCAGAGCTATCCTCCGTAAAATCCTATCTTAACTGTAGTGTGTTTTATATATAGCAAGTGTTGAATATACATGTATGTATTATCTTTATGATAATAATTATATGTCTGTGTGTATTTCTTTTTCTTTGAATTAGCCGTGTTGATGAACTATTGTACCCACTCCAGGATGGTTATACTCCATTACACTTTGCTGCAAAGGAAGGTCATACTACGAATGTGGAACATCTCCTTTCCACTCCTGGTATTGATGTGGATATTTTATTTCAGAAAATTATTACTGACCGTTGTTAGGGCAAATGCCAGGGCAATCCTTAACAGAGGATTCCAAGACCATTAACTAAATATAATTGATAGATTATTTTTAAAAATGTTGTGTATATTGATTTATCTAACCTGGCGGGAAGGTTAAAGGTCGGCATACACGGGGCGACTTCCTGCCGACTTGTCGCATGCAACTCGAATGAAAGTTCCGTAATTGTTTAGTTTACTGATGGTTTGCGGAACATTTGTCCATATTCATTTGAGTTGCATGCGACTAGAAGTCGCCCCGTGTATGTAAGCGGGTATACAAACCCATCCTAGCTCTGCACACTTACGATCGTATTATAATTTCTTATTACTGAGGATCTGGTGCAACCAATAAATACGAAGTACTGAAATGACTTTACACATTCACCAAATGCACGATTGTAAATCATTCATAATTAATAACTTATATTACAAAAGCAGCAGAATTTCACATTGTATACATTTGTAGCGACTGAGCAGGAGCGTACATTATATTGGCTTAATGCATTTTAAGCAGCCATGCATTATGCTTTAGCATAATTGATGCTTCCAGCCGTTAGGGAAGTATATAGATTCCATCCTTGACGCTCCTTGATCAACTTGGCTCTTACGTTCTGAAGCCCAAGGGGCAGATGAAGCTGGAATAGCGAGGTACTTCCGTGCAAGTATTGCAATAGTAGGGAATTGTGAGTTGATGATGGACCAGGAGAATTGCCGATCGACAGAGGCAAAATCAAGTATCAATTAATTAAACACCGAATAATTGATAATTAATTGGCCTGACAGGCAGGCCAGGCAGTCAGGCCGGCCGGCCTCAGGCCAGACCCCTGGCTGGCCTACGGCAACCCTGACCTGCCTCCCACACCTTCCCCTGGGCTTTCCCAATTTATACAAACCCTGCATCTGGCAGTGTGCATGGGTCCTACAATACTGAGTGATACATACTTGTATTATCCTGGCTACACCACATGGTTGAGTCAATTTATAACATGCTTTGCGCCACCCCCCCCCCCCACCCCCCCCCCACCCCCCCCACCTCCCCTTCCCAATTGGCCCCCGACACACAACCTGGCTACGGGCCTGCGTTTCAGAAGTCAAATGACATACTTCTTCAAAAGCTTCTGCACTTCACCCTTGTTGGCACGTGTGCTACATGTACCTTCCGCCGGCTATATCGCTAATATTAAAAAAAAAATAGTTCGGCCCCCCCCCCCCCCCCCCCCCCCCCCCAATGTTTAATACGTTCCTTACAGCCACTGAGGTTGGGCGTAAGAAAACGTTCATTGGGCGTGTGAGCGTGAGGTGAGAGTACAGTTGGCGAGGTCTGGAAGAGACACCCACGCGAATTTAGGTGTGGCATGTCACATGATTAAACCCGAAACAATGACGTAACGCGTGCAAATCCTCTACTTGTGTAAGACGATGTTCGCTAAGCTTAAGACGACTTTAGGATTCGGTACGATATTTGACGTTCGTGTATGATGTACGTAGGCCTATTTTGATGTATTATCGTGTGGTGTATTGAACTTGGAGTTGTACGCAGGATACGCACACCTTGCACCAGTTTTCGTAGCACACCTAGTCGTGTTCACGTGAATATGATCGCTATAGTATGGTTTCAAAACTAGGAACTGGAAGCTCATATGCTGAAGAACAGAAGCTTCGAGATGCGGCAGAGAGAGGTGATATTGGCGAGGTGGTGAGGTTGATCGAAAGTGGAGTATCTGTAAATTCAAGTGACGGTGTAAGCAGTGATTGTACATGTACATATATTGTACTGTGCCTATTGCCATCAAATCCTATATACCGTCATAGAGAATTTTCTATTCCTGGTACTGCTGCTAACATCGGGAGCAGTATAAAATAGTTTATATAAAAGGGAGCGTATGTAGATAGTATAGTAGACTATATATAGTAGCACTATACTAAAGTAGTACTATACTAAAGTAGTACTATACTATCTATGGTGCGTAGAGCTCGGCGACTTTAGATTATTCATAGCATTTCTGGACGGTCGCGTGTCTGACTTCTCTCGTGTGCATTCTACTTTTTTCACTCTCGTGTATGTTAACGTTCTAATCTGTTCACATCCGTGTTGCTCCGCGAAAACACAACAGGTTGCCGGAGGGAGGGGAGTGGCCATGCCTGAGGGCTGCTCAGTGTACATTTTGCTCTGCGTCTTGATTGCATGAAGTCATAAATGCTGGTTCCCTTAAACTCTTTTTCCCCCTTCCCTTGATTAATGATTATGTGTGTACGTCATGAGGTGAGCTGGTCTACATGTATTTCATGATCAAGGGATAATGAATGATATGTACATGTATGGTGCTGAACACTATCCTGTATATGGATTGTGATGTAAAACACAAGACTATAGAGCAGCTGCTTCTAAGCCTACACACAAAGACCAGTGTGTCCCTTGGTATCTCCTCCCCTTCCCCCTCTCTTTGTATCATGCATATAAATTTGTACACCTTCATGATGTCGTATATAAAAGGTCATCATATTAATGACCATGTACACATGTACTACATGTACATGTGTACAAATTGTACCCACCATGTTGTCTGTGTCGGTTGAATGGCTGTCCCCCTGCAAAAATGACTCCCCACTCCCCAGACATTATATCCTAGGTTATATTTGATCATTGTCACCCCCCCCCCCCCCCCGGGTTTAAAGTGTCCCCCAGGGGGACTGTTATTCATCAGGATGTAATGTCCCCCACCAGAGGGCCACAAATTACGCGACATACATGCAAAACATCTACTGGAACGCCTTACTAATGATACAATGATCTTTTTTCCATGGAAACTTCAATAGACAAATAACTTTGATAATCATTATTTTAGCAGATGTAGGCTTATATCACTTCCAGATTTTGGCCGAATGTCACAGTACTAGAGTGATGGATGTCACGAATAGTTCCACGAAGAATGTGAAATCATTCCTGCATGTGTGGAAGCAAAAGAGCTAGCCTAAGGAGAAAATTGTTGTGTAGCATTGTGTTCATGTGTTTAATTATCATTCTTTCAATGTATTATCTAATTTTATCATTTAAGAGCGCCCGCTGATGGCGGGACATGTAGATCTGATAATGAAGTCCGACTTCGTTGTAATTATTTCATATGGAATTAGGTAACATCATCTTCAAACAAAGACTGCTAAAGAATCGGAGACATAAAATTTAAGGCCGGAGGACATTATATCCTAGGAATGACAGTCCCCCTGTGGGGGGGACACTTTAAACCAGAGGGGGACATTGAATCCTAGGATATAACGTCCAGGTGAACAGGGGGATGGAATTTCCTATAACAGTCTGAACTACATGTGTTGTACCATCTCCAGTTCGGTTTTACTCCATTACACTATGCTGCAAAGAAGGGTTATACTACTTATGTGGTCCACTGTATATTAAAATAACATATACACTGGTTTAGGAACTGTTGTACTGCATGTACCTGTGTACATTGTACCTACCATGTTGTACCCGCTCCAGGATGGTTTTACTCCATTACACTATGCTGCATGGGAAGGTCATACTACTTGTGTGAAACATCTCCTTTCCACTCCTGGTATTGATATGAACATTCATTGTAAGGCTAGGGTGAGCTGGTCTATTTGAAGATGTATATGTATATGGATGGTGATGTAAAAAACAAGACCATAGAGCAGCTGCTTCTAAGCCTACACAAAGACCAGTGTGTTCCTTGGTATCTATAAACCATTGTGATGTTGTATATGAAAGGCCATGTTGATGACCATGTACTACATGTACATGTGTAATACACTGTACCCACTATGTTGAATGAACTATTGTACCCACTCCAGTATGGTGGTGATATTCCATTACACCTTGCTGTAAAGAGAGGTCATTCTTCTATTGTGGAACATCTCCTTTCCACTCCTGGTATCGATGTGAACATTATAAATATGGTGAGTAGGTCCACTGAATATTAAAACATGATATGCACTGTGTTAAAGGAACTGTAGCTGACCACTATATACACCTTATTTAATGATCAAGTAATAATGATCTGTATGGTGCTGAGCACTATCCTGCATATGGATGGTGATGTAAAAAACAAGACCATAGAGCAGCTGCTTCTAAGCCTACACACAAAGACCAGTGTGTCCCTTGGTATCTCCTCCCCTTCAACTCCATCAGCAATCTTCATGTAAATGTGTACACCTGCAGACACCCAATTCATGTTGCATTTGAAAGGCCATGTTGACTGTACTGTTGTACCCACTTCAGGATGGTCATACTCCATTATCCCTTGCTATGGCGGGACACAATCCTGCTTGTGTGGAACATCTCGTTTCCACTCGTGGTACTGATGTGAATATTAAGGTTAAGGTGAGTCGGTCCTCTGAAATAAGAGATACTTATGCCAACTGTACCAGTCCATTACATGTATACAACTACATGTAGAAGTGTACATTGGATGTACCTGAACTATTGTACCTAACCTCAGGATGGTTATGCTCCATTACACTATGCTGCAAAGGGAGGTCATATTACTTGTGTGAAACAACTCCTTTCCACTCCTGGTATTGATGTGAACATGAAGGATAAGGTGAGCTGGTCTACTTAATAATCAAGTAATAATGATATGTATGGTGCTGAACACTATGCTGTATATGGATGGTGATGTAAAAAACAAGACCATAGAGCAGCTGCTTCTAAGCCTACACACAAAGACCAGTGTGTCCCTTGGTATCTCCTCCCCTTCAACCCATCAGCAATGTTTGTATCATGAATTTAAATGTGTACACCCTCGTGATGTTGTATATGACAGGCCATGTTGATGACCATGTACTACATGTACATGTGTACATTGTACCATGTTGACTGAACTCTATTAAACCCCACTCCAGGATGGTAATACTCCATTACACCTTGCTGCAAGGCGAGGTCATACTACTTGTGTGGAACATCTCCTTTCCACTCCTGGTATTGATGTGAACATTAAGAATGGGGTGAGTTGGTTCGATGAATATTAAAATAAGATATGCACTGTGTTATAGGAACTGTAGCAGACTATGTATTACACAAGATATAAAAACATTCTCTCTGAGAAAGTTAGTGGTATATAGGATTTGAAGGCAATGGTGGTGTAAAAAGGAAGGGAACAAGAGATCAACGATGGTACACATTTTTTGAATAGTCATATATTTAGCCCTTTAGGACTATTTCACACAGAGAAATGGTGTGCGAAATTTGAAAGAAAAACGTAGTACCGTCGCGAAGATGTGTTGTTTTGTACAACGTGCAATATAATTATAGTGATAAAATTATAACCCCACAAGCCCGATTTTGCTGGACACTGTTCCATATAATTATGATTATAATTATATGGGACAGTTCACGCGAAAATTGCGCTTCACATTTATATTTAAAATGTTATTAAATTGCCTTGCGTCTGAATCACTATAACTTCCAAACGGTTAAAGCTATCAACATCCTATTTTCAACACTTCATACCACACCATTTCTGTGTGGTAAAATACATTTTGGGGTTTTGCACTTGCTTCGTGCCAGTATTACAACGTTCGATACCCCGCTTGGTTCAAACCCACTGTAACTTTCGGTAGGAGTAATGAAATCGCTTCAAATTCGGTTTGTAGGTAGAGAGGTCCTACACCTATCGATTTGTTCTGTTTGTTAATTTTTATGCCATCTGTTACGGAGATCAGTGTTGCCGCGAAATAACCTTCATCCTTAATCGTCTATATCGCGATATATCGCGATATGAGCATTTAATCGCGATATAAATATCGCGATATAGTAAATTATTCATGATCAATTATTATTTGGTTATTAAATGTTGGAGTGAATAGTTATGGTTACCACGAAGGATATGGTACAGGTATACGTGTACTTACGCTAAATGTACTTGCTACCACAGACGATTTCATGAGCGTTGATCGCAAAGTCTTCAAAACTGCCTACATGTATATGGGAGGCTTTAGAAGGAACAATTTTTTAGCTACATGATAGCTTGCGCAATGTTCCCAAGCAGCCTAGCTGTCAGCAGAAATCAATAGACCCTTTTCATTGCGTGAGCAATGACATTCATTGACATTAAAATTATTTGTTGTCCGCCATCTTGGTGCACAAGCTACTATAGGACGGTATGGGCAAAACAAAGCTTTTGGTTATTACTGTACGTTCACAGTAAGTGATTGTGGGTTTGGTTTTATTTTTTTACAGTGGGCACTGACGTCGTTCGATGGTAAGAATATAAAAGTATTACGAGACCCAAAACAGGCATAAACTGTACAATAAAAAAAACTGTAAATTGCCCATACCGTTGTATAGTAACCTGTGCACCAAGATGGCGACAGCATTGAATATGAATTGAATTAACCTCAAATGAATTTCATTAAATTATTATTTCATGTGATTTTTGACGTCATATGAAAGGGGTCTATTTCAGAAAATAAGATCCATTGTTGTGGTGGTGGAATCATCAATCATACGTCCCTACTATAGCTTAGCCAGCAAGCTAGTACATGTGTACTTGTGCATTTTTGCTTAGGTATTTTCCTTAAGAAAAGGTTGCGCCCGTGGGGGCGTGGCATCTTGCATGAAAGGCTGCATTGGCAATTGTATATTTCTAAGGCAAAATTCAAACTGAACTGGTTTAACTGTAACAGTTCATTGATATACCTAAATGTATGCTTATTCCCTGCTCGTTTGTAAATTTTATTTCTGTATACCTTTGTTTACGTCCGTGCACGTAATTTTTATTTCTGTATATCTTTGTTTACGTCCGTGCACGTTTATTTCGCGATTGACTAAAGATTAATCGCGATATAAACATTTAATCGCGATATATCGCCTTTCGCGATATATCGCGGCAACACTGACGGAGATACAGTTGAACAAACTACGTGCACGTTTTCCCGCTTGATTCGCGCCAGTGTTATAATCTCCGCCTCCCCATACATTGAACGGAACGCAATTTGCCCAAATCATTGGCGCGAATCGAGCGCGAAAATGTGCACGTAGTTTGATCAACTGTATCTCCGTAATGGATGGCATAAAAATTAACGAACAGAACAAATCGATAGGTATAGGACCTCTCTACCTACAAACCGAATTTGAAGCGACTCCTACCGAAAGTTACAGTGGGTTTGAACCAAGCGGGGTATCGAACGTTGTAGTACTGGCACGGAGCAAGTGCAAGTCCCCAAAATGTATTTTACCACACAGAAATGGTGTGGTATGAAGTGCTGAAAATAGGATGTTGATAGCTTTAACCGTTTGGAGATTATAGTGATTCAAACGCAAGGCAATTTTATAACATTTTATATAAAAATGCGAAGCTCAATTTTCGCGTGAACTGTCCCATATATATACAAGTAAATAAAAAAACATTTTCTATGAGAAAGTTGGTGGCATATAGGATTTGAAGGCAATGGTGGTGTAAAAAGGAAGGAAACAAGGGTCTAATAATAAGGGAAAATGGAATAGTCCTATATTTA
Organism: Spongilla lacustris; assembly: GCA_949361645.1. NCBI lineage: Eukaryota > Metazoa > Porifera > Demospongiae > Spongillida > Spongillidae > Spongilla > Spongilla lacustris. The sequence goes on along the minus strand of OX442416.1, from coordinate 18,872,442 downwards.
GCACATTTCTACATGTAGGATATAGTATGTTGTTCGTGTGCTAAATATAGGACTATTCCATTTTCCCTTATTATTAGACCCTTGTTTTCTTCCTTTTTACACCACCATTGCCTTCAAATCCTATATGCCACCAACTTTCTCATAGAAAATGTTTTTTATTTACTTGTTTCATTAACTTTGGTTCATACCCGATTATTAGTCTCGGCCCCAGACCCGTTCGCAGCAGCGGGTGGATTACATCACCGCTAGTACAGAACAATGATCATAGTTACGTACATTTGGGTCTGGTTATGAGACTAAGAAAGAGGAGAGCCTACCCCAGCATGGTAGCTTAATCAATTCATGCGTGCGTATCGAAGGCTGTAATATCTGGACAGGTGTCTAAAAGACATTTGGGCTAAAAATCTCTTGTTTACATGTAGCCCATCGCATTCACCGATCTGAGAGTATCATTGCGGTGCTAGCCCTTTAATCCATGTACAGTTGTCATCCTGGGAAAGTTCAGTCACTCTTTTTTGATGTGCAATGTATATGTACTATTACATTGTTACTGCTACTACCCACTTGGTGCCAGTGTCACATGATGCACACTATGACTACAACACAACACCGCAACTACTTCCAGAGCCTACTATCAATGTCTGAAATCATGACACCATAGGCATACACAGGCTTGAGCTGGGGGCAGGCAAAAATCCACATTCTGAGACTAACTATCCTGCTCCATTACACACAACAACTGCAACAGTCCGTTCTGAGTCGCAAAACACTGGCATTTCCGAGTCACCACCAGCCATGTCAGCTGAACTCCAATCAAGGACCAAATATAAGCACACCATTTATTACATTCTGGAGGAAGCTTCAACAAATCTGATCCCTAAAACTCCACACACCTACATTTGTACACAACCATCACCAAGTCTGGTCCCTAACTCCACACACCTACATTGTACACAACCATCGCCAAGTCTGGTCCCTAACTCCACTGAACAATCTCCACAGTACATGCCACCATCACATTGCATTGCCAACCTAAGCCTCTCAAAAATTTCAGGACCAACATCATTCAAACACTACTGTCATCCTCTTATATATGTAGAGTACACCAGCAAACTCAAGCAAGCCCTTCCCACTATGTGTTGTGCTGTTAGCTGATATGGCTTTAATGTTCTGGATTTAGTGTAAAGATGTTGGTCCAATATCAAGGTAAATTAATGCTGCATTGAGTTGAGTGTATTAGTCATGTTTCTTTATCTACTCTGTAGAGATGTGCGTCAGTGTCTTCTGTCAGTTGCAAAAATGGTGATGTGACGTTTGGTTCTGAGCCTCTACCAACACCAGAAAAAAATAGCAGCTATTTGGAACACCACCAAGATACAGCAGTGGGTCCTACAGCTACCAGTCTGCATCAATGCAAATGAGCAATCAGCTACCATGGGAGAATCACTCGTAGGGGAGCTACCAGCGCCCATATTTTAGTTGTGACCTGTACACAGTAAGTGTTCCAATGAAATCTTAGAAGTGTTGATGGAGTCATACACTGCAGCAACAATGTAAAGTAACATGTATACATGAGCAAATTAATTGCTTTTGTAAGTTCAGGTAAACAGAAGCCATATCAACACCAGCAGACCTAAATATGTTTGGTCATTGGATAAGATGTTCAAAGAAGCAATGAATACAACATGCATTTACTGATAGGACTGATGCAATCTACAGAGTGATGACTGTACATGTACCTGGTACACACCATATACAGGCACTTTCTTCTCCCCACCTGTTACATGTACAAGACACTTACATCAGAAGGGATGAATGCAGTATCTTACTGAGGTTCCATTAAGCTTTTTTCCCTTTTCTTTCAAAGCTCTTTAACCTGGTGTTGGTAGAGGCTCAGTAAATGTCACCTGTACACCACCATTACCTTTTTGTTGTTGCTTTTTTACAGCTTGTAGCTTCATTGTGAACCAATTGACAAATGACTGGTGTATGGAGAAATAAGGTAATATGGGCGCTGGCAGCTCCCCTACGAGTGATTCTCCCATGGTAGCTGATTGCTCATTTGCATTGATGCAGACTGGTAGCTGTAGGACCCACTGCTGTATCTTGGTGGTGTTCCAAATAGCTGCTATTTTTTTCTGGTGTTGGTAGAGGCTCAGAACCAAACGTCACATCACCATTTTTGCAACTGACAGAAGACACTGACGCACATCTCTACAGAGTAGATAAAGAAACATGACTAATACACTCAACTCAATGCAGCATTAATTTACCTTGATATTGGACCAACATCTTTACACTAAATCCAGAACATTAAAGCCATATCAGCTAACAGCACAACACATAGTGGGAAGGGCTAAACGTCATGGCATTACACACGTATCATTCACTTTTGTAGCCCCACTGGAGGACCATATCAATCTTCTCCATACATGCAGATGCGCTCTTCTGTACGTGGAGTACACCAGTTAAATAGCGTATCATGATTTTTATATCCATACCTTTATTTTCCTTTCCAAAGTTACACATGTGACCTGCACAGCTAGGAAGCGTTCTAAAATGTTAAAACAGAATGGAAGAATCAAGTCTTGGGAGGTGTTAACAAAGTCATACACGTGGCAACACCACTACAGGAGAAAATGTACTAGGCAATACACTTACCACTTGTTACACCAATACAAGCAGGGCAGCATGCTTGGTAAACAGAAGCCATATTCAGTCACCGCAGTGCACTTCAAAGAAACATTGAATAAAATTATGCAGGCAGAACACAATAGTGGGAAGGGCTAAACTTTCATGGCATGCTCAGAAGGCCATTGAAACGTAGGCATACCTCAACAGGTCGTCAAATGGAGAATGCCCTTAGACTTCTGCAGAACTATGTGGCTTGCTGACTCCATATCTGCCTTGATCCCCCATCATCCTTGCTGTAACACTTATAGTAAATATTATATTGCATGACCACAATGATAGAACCACACACGTCTGAGCTGTCAGTATGATGACACCTTCCCCCACACAGTAGCTGAATAGAACCTTCTGAAAGAACGTGCAGGATGGAGGGATGAGGTTGCCCTGGTAATATGGGCACTATGTCCATGGTAACTTAGCAACGCAAAGGTTTATTTTATAATACACGCATGCATGTACATGTTCAAACGTACGGACCTTTGTGGTTTATTGGTGCTATAGATGATTTCGGTGAGAACCCGCGCGTCACGTGAGAGTCATGTGAAATTTTTATGGAGGGCAAAACATTATTGAGACGTATGGTAAATCGTGATGGATCGGCAGACTTCAAGCGAAAGGAGCGTTACAAACAAAAACTGGAGTCGGTGGGGACGACACCAAGCGATGACCTTTGCATGAGGGATGATGGTCGTCGTTTCGCCGATGCTATGTCGTTGTGGCAGCGTATAGAGTATGGCAATATATTTGCCTATTTTATCGATCGCCCGGGAACTTGAAGCCTACAACTAGTTTCAATCGGGCTCTGTGAGGACTGTGTTTGTGGTGTGTTTCGGCCAAGGCAACCAAAAGTGCAGAACTGGCCCACGAAGCGTGGATTAGGGCCTAGCTATTGCACGGTCATCTGGCTTGATCGTTGCCGACTGAACTAGCTTGCTAAGTTAAGCTTATTTTTAAAAGAATGCACGGTGTACATGTCTATAGACCTATCTGTAATCGATAAGCTAGGGACGTCCATACATGTAGCAAGTAGGCTTATAGCAATCGATCGGCAACAGACATCTTTGTCCTCCGTCATGTAGGCCTATAGCTTTTGTAGACTGTAGCCAAAGGCAAAGCAGGGCAGCATGACAGCACACATGCTCATCATCGTTGCTAAGACATAAGCAGATCCAGCTATTGGTGCAGATGGGGTGGCTATTCCAGACATGGGGGCTGCATCCCTAACCTCCCATACTGATGATTTCTGTCTCTGTTGCGAGTCCTGCGTGAACTCGCAAACGACCCTCTACAGCTGAAGCAGAGATAATATAAAGCACACCTCTCCTTTTCTTCTTTGCCCCGCTTTCGTCTGCCGCGCTTTCACTGCCATCATTTTGATCAAATACTTCCTCTTGCATACCATCCTTGAAAGAGAATCGTGAAGAGACATAGCCACATCACTGGGTTCGTCAACAGGCTTGCCTACAATAAAAACAAATGACTCCCTCACTCAATTGTGACTTCCACACTTCTAACTAACATGACACAAAATGGTCGCCACAGATTCGCGAGTGCTTCGAAGGCTGCCAATCCTTTCTACGGACCGCTTGAATCCATTTTCGTAGTCTGCCTTCATTTTTGAATGGAAACCGATAGAAACCTAGGCCCAAACGCTGACCACCACGATTTCTACAGCCAAAAGCACAACACCTCCATACCATTTCAAGTATACCTTGCCCTCCACTTCAATTATTCATCGTTTTAGGTCACGCGTTTCCAAGGAAACGACTTCTCACCGAAATCATCTATGGTAGATATCTTTCTAAGCCCATTATTAGGTACTTTAATAAATTTTTGAAAATTAATATAACGAGAACTGCCAATGAAAACAGATTAGTATTTCAAAAGTTATAGCGTTTCAAACATTGCATCGCCGGTGACTAACAATGTACGCAATGCGAATGGACCGCGATATAAAAAACTGTGACCGCTTGACTTCTCCGTGCAGCTGCTGTACAAGCATTCAAGATAATGATGCCACAATTGCATAAAATACAACATAGATACTCTTGATAAGGCTCACAGTGTCAAATACACATTGCAACTAAATTTAGGTCTCCATTTATACAATCCACTGCCAATAGCCCATATAGTGATATTGTAATGTTTTCTCCTACTTCGCCGTCATTCTTCCAATATGTAATAATTACTTTAGGACTTCTTTGATTGCTTTACACATATTATATAGCTGCACCATAGCTGTTCAAAATACAGACCATTAATAACTGCATGGCTGACACATGAAATAAAATATTGTATTCCTTTTACATTCCGAGGTATCTGAAAATTTATTTGATAATTCAACTTCCTTTTGTGCCACACATTGCAACCCTCTTTTCTATCTTCCTCCTTAAACTGCTCTGGCTCATCTTATTTTTAGGTCTCTGTTCTTATAATGTAAAAATGTTGTTTACTAACTAGATTTAACTGTATTTTCTTGCTCGTTCTGGGAGTGTACACACAACCACTGCATTGTCCCATTTTACTTTTCCAACAAGGAACCCTACTTTAATATTAGACGCTTCTCTTATATCATGGTCACATCACCCAATCCACTTTGACATATATAGTTGGTGCCGTAGATGCCGACACAATACAAAACGTCACATGACATGATCCTCATACTACTGAGAACCTACATACAGAACAGGGACCAACGACCTATATGGCTAAGCTTTTGATTTTGAGCCTACTTATTTAGAGATGGTGGGCCCATACCACCCTAGGGGAAAAAACCTCACTGAAGTGAGGGGATAACCAAGGTGGCTCTAGTCAAACAAAATATCGCGACATTGCATATAGCCACAACTGATATACATTTGTATTATAATTAAGAATCATGATGCTTCCTGATCTGCTGCCACTGGCCTGCTTCTTCTCCAGATCTCTAGAAGCCTGTGCATAAGATATAACACCACTGGGGGGGGGGGGGGGGGGGGGGGGGGGGGGGGTATAGTGACTGTGCACATGACGCCTAGAATGCTCACATACATGTACATGTATCTGCAGAAACCATCTCTAATACCACATGGCACTAGGTGTATGCATATCTAACACTCATCAACAGCCCAACACAGAGGCCATGACATTGTATCCAACATACCAGGATATCAACACCTTTCAACAGCTATACCTTAACATACAATCTGTTAGTCGCTACACTCAAACTGCATTCCTATAGGAGCATATTTTGCTCCCCAACCGACAGAAAAGTGCATTTCTATAAAGGCATAGCCAGCCAGGCCAAGGATGTGTTCAGCAAACATATTGTCCACTGGTGCTGACAATGTTTGCCAGGTCTATATTAATGTATAGCACCAACCCATTCCTTATTTCAGGAACTAGCAGTTTGTAATGCTCATCTGAACATTTGAACAGTTCTCATTCTAAACAGCAATAGAAATAGCATGCATTTCTCAATGTTAATGCATAGCTAAGATACACTAACATGAATATATTGTCTTGAAAAATACGCTGTGTGGGCACCATCATATCACAATAATACAGCTATTTTTAATGACATGAGGATCCGTACTGTAAAACAGTTTCAATAACTAACGCGCACCTTGACGAATTTGGTGTGTATTAAATAGAGCTATCAAAAAACTCTTTGGCACACAAAGAAAATAGATTGTCTATGCATTGAAAATACTAAAATTAAGTTTAATTCACAGGGCTCTAACACAGAAATACCAGGTTAAGCAATATTATGTCGAGCTCTAAGCAATCCAACAGTAAACACCTGTGCCGTTAAATGGACCCTTGGGCACCATCCAAAGTTCATGAAATTTTATCCTGATATAGACTAAGACCTAATATATATGGCAAACGCTTCCTCAAGTTGGCACCTTTAAAAACTAGCGAATGGCTAATCGCGATAGAATTCTATGGGCACACACAATTACGCCGTATGCTGCCTTACATTTCGACACCATTAGTGTATCGTGCAACCCCTTTTCTTCTTTAACCTAGTCATAAAGTCCTAAATACCTTTCAAACAACTTTACAAAACGCGTATCTTCTTGAGCACTCGTAGAGAAATCCAAAATACGGTCACAATTTTCGACGTAATTTAGATCACCAGTTTCCGCCTACGCATACGCAATTTAATAAAGTACCTAACATTATATCCTTGCGGTCGCATTTGCCTCAGTGGCGGATACAGGGGGGGGGGGGGGGGGGGGGGGGGGTTCCAGGGGTTGGAACCCCCCCCCCTCGAAACTAAATATGAATATAATTAATGTATAATCGGCGCACGTGAGCTATACATTTCTATGGAGAGTTCAGCGTGCACTCCGTGAAGTTGCTAAATAGCTTATTCTTATTGCTTATTTCTTGTTTAGTACTATATTCTGTAAACTGCGAGATATGTAGTAGGCTGGTATTTATACGTAAATCTAAATGTATTCCAAAATGCTAACCCGCGGACGTAATAGAGCGATTCTTTCCGCAGTTATTTTGATTGGTGCGCTAGTATTAGTACCCATCAAAGTTGAATGCACCTTGCTGCATGCTTTTAGAGATGATGGTAAATTTTAACATAGCAAAGAAACTAAGCCGGCGCATGTAATTTTGTAAACGTACAATGGCGAATGCAAATCTGCGATATGATGAAGCACATGCAGCCCTTTAAAACCACAATAGCCTGGAAGCCAGAACGTAACGGAGTGGCACGCATTTATTGGTTATGACATATTGCCTCCGTTTTCCGTTTCTAATCCCCCTATACATGTACAATCTGTGGAACGTGTACGAAAAATGTTTTCGCGCGCCAATGTCACACTGTTCACTGCTTGAAGTAGGTCATCTGCCGGAATCAGTGTGATGGTAAATTTTAAGTGGCTCAACTGAATAGCAAAGAAAAGCGCGCATACATGTTCCAACACAGCCATTTAAATCCGTAAAACCAGAACGTAACCGAGTGGCACACATTTTTTGGTGTTGATTGCCTTAGTGTCCAATAAAATCTGTGGAAAAATTAGAATGCGCACCACAAAAATTTTCGCGCGCGCCCCTCCCCTTCATCAATAATTCATGTAGAATCCCCCCCCCCCTCGCCAAAATCCTGCATCCGCCCCTGCAGCCTCGTGCAGCATGTTGATCTGTCGGTCGTTCTTGCAATCGCATTGGAATCGTCCCGATGTTCTGCAATGTTCATGGCCTCTTTATTTTCATTGTACCATTGCCGCTTTAAAGATAGGCCTAGTATTGGCTCGAGGTTCTTGTGATATTTTTCCCACTCAGCGGCTTGCTTTCGATCGGAGTTCTGGTGATATCGTTCTTCCTCAGCAGTTAGTTTTGGCTCGGGGTCCGATGATATCTTCCTCGAGCCTTTTCTTTGCTCTCAGAGTCTCTTCTGACGATCGCTCTTTCAATATTACTAGTAATTTCCTCTCACTTTTGGAGGTATTCCACTCGACGTTTAGCTCTTGCTGTATACTGACGTGAAGGCATTTTGACAAAACAACTTCACTAACAAAAGCGAATGCTATAAACTACGAATTGGAACACCAAAGAAATTGTACTTCTATTTAAAGCTCAACTATTAAATAGTTACAGCGTGCTCGTTAGTCTCGTTCCCAGACGCTATATGACTAGCCACTTGTGATAAACATTGCGTCATATTGGTCTGGGAACGAGACTACATGAAACACACCATTTCTAGCCAGAACTATTGTAACAAGTGATCCCTATGAACATACTCCCTTGTACGGACATAAATTCTGAACCTGCTGATACCATTGGCATTCTTTCAAACAGCTCCCGTGTCGAGTTTTTTCCCCAGCAAAGTTATCAACATATGTATTTCTGTTATCAGTTAAAGGCCCAATACGATCCACGTGTATCCAATCCGCAAAGAATCTACCTCTTGAAATTCTATACCTTTTGGCACCATTCGCGTCCTTTGAAACGGTTTTTATCTCGAGTTCTTTACTAATAAAGAAGAAAAAAATGGGGCTGTTCCGTCTGGGGACGAGGAAAAACAGGATCCCGTTTTTTTCTCTTGAACCACACGGTTTTGAAACATCAAACAAACATCAAACGGCTCTCTTTCGACTTCTTGTTCGATACCGACAACTAGCTAGGCGATCCGAATCATAGAAGTCCCGTTAGAAGCGAGTCCCGTTTTTAAAATGATATTCATAATCGGGGTCAAATCCTATATGAGAGTAACGTAACTCTCGATAATTATTATAAACATGTATAAAGCACTAAACATGTGCTAGATGGACATATGTATGAACTATTGTACCCACTCCAGGGTGGTTATACTCCATTACATCTTGCTGCTAAGGGAGGCCATACTACTATTGTGGAACAACTCATTTGCATTAGTGGTATCGATGTGAACATTAGGAATTGTGTGAGTTGGTCCACTGAAAATTAAGATTGGATATGCACTGTTATGAGAACTGTAGCAGTCCATGTACATGTGTACATTGTACCCACCATGTTGGCTGACTTATTGTGATTTGGATGGTAGTGCAAAAAACAGGACCATAGAACAGCTGCTTCTAAGCCTACACACAAAGACCAGTGTGTCCCTTGGTATCTCCTCCCCTCCAACCCCATCAACAATGTACTACATGTAAATGCTGATTGTACCCACTCTACATGTAGGTTGGTAATACTCCATTACACCTTGCTGTGTTTGGAGATCATACTACTTGTGTAGAACATCTCCTTTCCACTCCTGGTATTGATGTGAACATTAAGATTATGGTGAGTTGGTCCACTGAGTATTAAAATAAGATAACTATGCACTGTTGTAGGAACTGTAGTAGTCCATATATGTGAGTAATATGACTACATGTACATGTGTACATTGTATGTTGACTGAACTATTGCACCCACTCCAGCATGGTATTACTCCACTACACTATGCTACAAAGGAAGGTCATACTACTTGTGTGAAACATCTCCTTTCCACTCCTGGTATCGATGTGAACATTCAGGATGAGGTGAGTTGGTCTATTTAATGATCAAGTAATAATGATATGTATGGTGCTGAACACTGTCCTTTATATTGATATTGATGTAAAAAACTAGACCATAGAGCAACCCTATCAGCAATGTTTGTATCATAAATATGTACACCCTCTTGATGTTGTATATGATGACCATGTACTACATGTACATGACATTATGTTGACTGTACCCACTTCAGGATGGTGATACTCCATTACACAAAGCTGCAAAGCGAGGTCATACTGCTTGTGTAGAACGTCTCCTTTTCACTTCTGGTATTGATGTGAACATTAAGAGTGGGGTAAGGTGGTCCACTGAGTATCAGAATAAGATATGCACTGTTATAGGAACTGTAGTATTACCATGTACATGTGTACATTATACATACCATGTTGACTGAATTATTGTACCCCATCCAGAATGGTAATACTCCATTACACCTTGCAGCAAAGGGAGGTCATTCTACTATTGTGGAACACCTCCTTTCCACCCCTGGTATTGATGCAAACATTAAGGATATGGTGAGTAGGTCCACTGAATATTAAAATAAGATATGCACTGTTGTTATAGGTTGTTATAGGAAATGTAGCAGTCCATGTACTACATGTATATGTGTACATTGTACCCACCATGTTGTATCCACTCCAGAAAGGTCTCGCTCCATTACACTATGCTGCAGAGAGAGGTCATACTACTTATGTGAAACGACTCCTTTCCACTCCTAGAATTGATGTGAACATTCAGGATAAGGTGAGATGGTCTATTTAATGATCAAGTAACTCACATGTGTTTTTACAGATCACATGTTGTCTGTGGCATGTGGGCGGGGGGGGGGGGGGGGGTAAATGATGCGTGCTGTTAATGGGTCCACCATTGGTAATCATTTTTATGTCCGATCAACTACACTGGACCAAATGTCCTGTCAATTTGGTATTGTTCTTACAAATAATTTTATCTGTACAGGAGTACTTGATCATGTAGTGTAGAAATAGTGGCTGGATGTGAAAATCTAATTCCTATGATTATTGTAAAAAGGGGAAAAAATATTCGAATATTGAAGTACGGTGTGGAACACTATACGTGTACATGCTGGGGGCATTTATTGGCTGAATGGTGAGCTCAGGTCAGTCTAGGCATTGCTGCACACAGGCCATGTGTTTTCAGTTTTATTTTTGAGTCAATTTGTGTGGCAGTTGTGAATTGTAGAAGACGACACTCAGATGAACAGACTACTAGATCTTACAGTAACTCATATTGATGCCTTATGAATATGGTTTGATTCCCAAACAAGAGGACCATGGGCATCCCCAGCTCTTCTGGAAGGGGGGGGGGGGTGCCAGAATAGGGTATGGGGGCGCCATTTGACAGCCGCGAATACGTAGTTTGTTTGCTTTCAGCCGGTTCAACCAGTGTGTGTGTGTGTGTGGGGGGGGGGGGGTCAGTCGATTCAAAAAGCGGGTTGGGGATGGGGGGGGAGTGCTGTCCGATTTTGGCCGATTTAATCAGTGAGGTGTCCACACTATCAGCTGATTCAACGATTCAATCAGTGGTGGGGGGAGTGTGCTTTCAACCATGGGGGTGCGCATGTATGCAAACTTTTATTACAAGTGGGGGGGGGAGGTGCCATTCAGTCCCAAAGGTGGGGGGCCATGGCCCCTCTTCCGCCCCCCTGGGGACACCCATGAGGACATGTGTATTTAACATTTTTTGTTGACATGCACGTATTTATGGAATTGGCTCAAGGCAAATGATATGTGGGGTTTGAATCCAACAACATATTGGGCAAGATATTGGAATACTGGCACATAGCTAGAGCTAGACACTTGTATATAAAAATAGTGGAAAACCATATCAGTGTAATGCGCATGTACTACATCAGTTTGAGTAATGTTAGCTCCCTTCACAAACCAATTTGTTCCTGATGAACAAATGTCCCTTGGTATCTCCTCCCCTTTAACCCCATCAGCAATGTACTACATGTAGGCCTAAATGTGTACATTACCAACCATGCATGTTGATTGAACTATTGTACTGACTCCAGGATGGTTATACTCCATTACATCTTGCTACGGTTGGAAATCGTACTACTTGTGTGGAACATCTCCTTTCTGTTCCTGGTATAGATGTGAACATTAAATATATTCTGGTGAGTGGGTCCACTGAAGATAATTATGTACTACTATTATAGGAAAAGTAGCAGTCCATATATAACTTCATGTACATGTAAATGTGTACATTGTATCCACCATGTTGACTGAACAATTGTACCCACTTCAGGATGGTCATACTCCATTACACTATGCTGCAAAGGGAGGTCATACTACATGTCTAGAACGTCTCCTTTCCACTCCTGGTATTGATGTGAACATTAATGCGGATTTTTGGGTGAGTTGGTCTATTCAATGATCAAGTAATAATGATATGTATGGTGCTGAACACTATCCTGTATATGGATGGTGATGTAAACAATACCATAGAGCAGCTGCTTCTAAGCCTACACACAAAGAACAGTGTGTCCCTTGGTATCTCCTCCGCATCAGCTATGTTTGTATCGTGCAAGTAAATGTGTACACCCTCGTGATGTTGTATATGAAAGGCCATGTTGATGACTATGTACTACATGTACATGTGTACATTGTACCCACCATGTACCCACCATGTTGGCTGAACTATTGTACCCACTCCAGCATGGTGGTGATACTCCATTACACCTTGCTGCAAGGGGAGGTCATACTACATGTCTAAAACATCTCCTTTCTACTCCTGGTATTTCTGTGAACATTATTAATGCGGATTTTTGGGTGAGTTGGTCTATTTAATGATCAAGTAATAATGATATGTATGGTGCTGAACACTATCCTGTATATGGATGGTGATGTAAAATACAACACCATAGAGCAGCTGCTTCTAAGCCTACACACAAAGAACAGTGTGTCCCTTGGTATCTCCTCCGCATCAGCAATGTTTGTATCGTGCAAGTAAATGTGTACACCCTCGTGATGTTGTATATGAAAGACCATGTTGATGACCATGTACTACATGTATATGTGTACATTGTACCCACCATGTACCCACCATGTTGGCTGAACTATTGTACCCACTCCAGCATGGTGGTGATACTCCATTACACCTTGCTGCAAAGGGAGGTCATACTACATGTGTGGAATATCTCATTTCCACTCGTGGTATTGATGTGAACATTAACAATACTGTGAGTTGGTCCACTGAATATAGGAATTTATATATATTTATATTATATTTGTTATAGGAACTGTAGCTGACATAGCAGCCCCACTATATAAATATATATATATATATGGAACGTTCTATGAGATTTTGATGCTTGTGAATTTTATATATATAGCATCCAATTCAAAGCGCTATATCTTCAAAAGGGTTTGCACTATTGACTTCCTATTTTCAGCACTTCATACTACACCATTTCTCTATGCTAAAATATATTTTGGGGTCTTGCACTTACTCCGTGCCAGGATTGCAACGTCCGATACCACACCGGGTTCAAACCCGACATAACTTTAGGTAGGAGTAATCAAATCGCTTCAAATTCGGTTTGTAGGTAGAGAGGTCCTATACCTATTGATTTGTTCTGTTCGTTAATTTTCATACAAACCGTTACGGAGAAACAGCTGTGCAAAGTAAGTACACGTTTCCCGCTCGAATCGCGCCTTTATATGTACACGGAACAGTTTCCATTCTCCGGAGCGCATGAATATTCAACTATTCCTATAGGGCGTGATAACCACACCTATAAGGTCACCAAACAAACGGGCGGCTGAATTGTAGTGCTTGTTACGGTTGTTTTTCGGTGTAGATAAACGATATGGTGACGTATAACACGAGTGAAGGCGAGCTCGTCGAGTCACTGAATCAGTCGGCAGATGAGTTCGAACAGTACGAATACGACGATCGATATTCAAGCTCGATACATTGGACGAGGATGGAGAGATTGAGAAAAGTAGCGATGGCGGTCGTACCACTGACGTTGGTGGTTGTATTAGTGATAGGGAGTGAGCAGCCCCTGAATTACCAAAAGAGCCACCAGCCCCACCCCCACATAGCCAGGGGCTAATGGGGCTAGGCCCTTCACTACAAGTTCGCTCAGCAGCCCTGGGGCCAAAGAGGCCATCCCCACACAGCAGAACCACAAGCCCCCTCACTGCAAGTGCACACTATATACCTTTGGAACCATTATGCCTCATGCTGCAATTTAAATTAATGGCCTCACATTCCAAATAGTGGAGCCATCAAGTGGAATTAACAGGCCCCATAATTCCAGCAAGGGAGCCACCAGCTAACCTGGCCAATGGAGCTAACATCCACAATGCCAGTGGAGACACCAGCCCTCTCGCAGATAGATCATCAGACACCCACACTGCCAGCAGGGATGTGGCCCCCACAATAATGCCAATGGAGATGCCAGCCCTCAGGCTGCAAATGGAATCAGCATCCCCAACAATTTCAGGGGAGCAATGAACTACATGTACCAACAACACGTGATGACCTCACTACCAGATCAATCATTAACCCTCACTCTGCAAGTGGTCTTAACAGGCTCCACACATTGGGACCAACCCCCCCCCCCCTCCCCCCGCCACTATCTTTCTTTCAATACAAGTTGAGTCAACTGGGATCCCCCACACAGTAGAACCACCAGCCCCCTCACCGCAAGCTCATGAACAATACCAGTGGAACCTGTAAAGTCTACACTGCAACTGAACTTAATAAATAAAGCCTCACACTGCAGCCAGCAGCCCATGGAACCATTCTTACAGAACACCCTCAGCTACCCAGGGCCAATGGGGTAGCCTCCACAAAGTCAGTGAAGATGCCACCCCAAGTTGAGTCAGCAGCCCCCACACAAACAAGGGCCAATAGGGCCAGCCCCACACAGTACAACCACCAGCCCCTCTCTGCTCACTTCAAATAGAGCCACTAGACCCTCTACCAGTACACACTGCAAGTCCAGACGGCAGGCCACATGAGTGGAGCCCTCTCACCGATGGAGCCCAGCAAGGAAGTACCAGCTGCCACACAACCAGTGGTTAATCGAGCCCCCAGAATAATGCCAGTGGAGAAACCAGCCCTCGCACTGCAAGTGGATTCAGCAACCCCAAAAATTTCAGGGGTACATGTAAATGTACTTGAGGGGGAAAAGAAAACCACACATGCCCTCTTCAAACACTACAACAGAACAAGTGGAACTTTAAGCCCTCATAGTTAATACGTAGCAGTCCCCACAGCCCCCCCCCCCCCCCCCCCCCCCCGCTACTACCTGTCCTACATGTACAATGAAAGAGGGGCCAATCAGCCAATGGGACAGTACAACCACCAACCCTCTTCATTAGTCAGGGAACATGTACCAAGAACACATGCCGTCACTACAAGTTGAACCTCAATGCAAGTGGACTTAACAGGCCCACCACACACTGGTGCCAGCCCTCCCCCCCCCCCCCCCTCAGCCCCCCTTTGCTCACTACGTGTCCTTCACTGCAAGTTGCATCAGCTGTCCATGAGCCAATGGGGGCCATAGAACTACCACTCCGCCTCACTGCAATCACACACTACCTTTGGAACCAACCATTAACCCCCATACTGCAAGTGAACTCAATACTGCAAAACCTGACCCCCACACTGCCAGCAAGGGAGCACCAGCTGTCACACAACCAGAGTGTCTATGTGGCCCCCACTTAATGCCAGTGGAGAAGGCAGCCCTCACACTGGAAATGGAGTCAGTAGCCCCAACAATTTCAGGGGACATGTGCATGTACGCACATGTACCAATGGAATAACACATGTCCCACCAATGGAACCATGCAGTGGAACTTTTAGCCCTCACAATAAGTGGACTTATTACTTAGCAGCCCCCACAACCTGTCTTTCACTGAAAGAGGGGGCTAATGGGACCATCACCACACAGTACAACTACCAGCCTTCCTCATTGCAAGCCAATGGAACCTCTGCTCAAACATTGGAGCTACCAGTCTTCCCACAAATAGAGCTATCATACCCCCACACTGCTAGCAGAAATGTGGCCCGCACAATAATGCCAATGGAGATGCCAGCCCTCAGGCTGCAAATGGAATCAGCATCCCCAACAATTTCAGGGGAGCAATGAACTACATGTACCAACAACACGTGATGACCTCACTACCAGATCAATCATTAACCCTCACTCCACAAGTGGCCTTAACAGGCTCCACACATTGGGACCAACCCCCCCCCCCCCTCCCCCCACTATCTTTCTTTCAATACAAGTTGAGTCAACTGGGATCCCCCACACAGTAGAACCACCAGCCCCCTCACCGCAAGCTCATGAACAATACCAGTGGAACCTGTAAAGTCTACACTGCAACTGAACTTCATAAATAAAGCCTCACACTGCAGCCAACAGCCCATGGAACCATTCTTACAGAACACCCTCAGCTACCCAGGGCCAATGGGGTAGCCTCCACAAAGTCAGTGAAGATGCCACCCCAAGTTGAGTCAGCAGCCCCCACACAAACAAGGGCCAATAGGGCCAGCCCCACACAGTACAATCACCAGCCCCTCTCTGCTCACTTCAAATAGAGCCACTAGACCCTCTACCAGTACACACACTGCAAGTCCAGACAGCAAGCCACACCAGTTGAGTCCTCTCACCGATGGAGCCCAGCAAGGAAGTACCAGCTGCCACACAACCAGTGGTTAATCGAGCCCCCAGAATAATGCCAGTGGAGAAACCAGCCCTTGCACTGCAAGTGGATTCAGCAACCCCAAAAATTTCAGGGGTACATGTAAATGTACTTGAGGGGGAAAAGAAAACTACCCGTAGGAAAAAATCGGCGTTGCAACGCGCCATAATGCGTTGTGACGCGCTTAAGACGTTGACGCTTAAACGCGGTTGCGAATGAGGTGCGATACACACAGCGCGATTAATCGCGCTTACTTGCGATACAACGCGGTATTATGGCCGAATTTGACGCGTTTGGCGCTCAAACGCGCTAAATCGCGGCATTTGCCCAGCGCGGGTAATGGCGATATATGATGATTATTAATCGCGATATACCGCGTTGGTCTATAAAGTGCATGACGTAATGCGAACTAGGTATTTATACACTTGCATATAAAATTTGTTGCGTAACATAAATCTCATTCATCATTTCAAAGGCACTACAAACAACAACAAAAGAGTCTGCAGCTGTGGAACTATTGGATTTCAAGGCCGCTGTACTGTTCCTGCACTTGCTATTCGTATTGAATTTTCTTCCACCTTTCCTCCTCAGCAGCATTATAGCTTCAGGGTATTTGTAAATGAGCTGCACTATAAAAATAAATTTCAGTTCGTCATACAAATCCAATTCATCATTTTCTGTGTAGCTTACTTCAGATTCCTCTGATGCATACAGGATTCATTTAGCGTACTTCGGTCTTCCATTGAGCACTATGAGCAGAGCAGTAAGGATTGCTGGTGTATCAGACAATGACTCACCATAGGAAATTCTTTTCAGGGGAGCTGTACTGTTGATGCAGATCTGAGCTGTGTATACTGATCTATTCAATAGCCAGTATATGCACATCATAACACACCTACATGCTGATCACCAGCCCTATATAGCAGCATGCCATTGTGGTGTGAGCTCACCCCTCCAGAGCTCAGCTAGCTGGTCGTTGTTGATAACTTGTACTTGTTTTTTATATCTCCTACGCAATCAAAAGCCAGATACATAATCAGCTCTTACGTACCTCTCTGTCACTCTGCTTAGCCTCGTTCAGCCTTGATTGTTTTTTTTTTTTCCCAGCTTTTGATGTGACTGCTTCCTTTTCTTTGTTGTAATCTAAATAGAGAATATTTACACAACCTTAAGCTCTTCCTCATCCGACCGAATGGGCAGAATGGGCAATGGCCGAGGTGGTTCTGCTGTGTATAATGAGATAATGTTTCGAATATCGTCAAGCGCTATACTGTACCGTTTATGTTCCTTCTGGTTTCTCTGATATTCTTTCGCCTCTTCTGTGTTTCATCTTCTTCGCCGCCGGAGTCATAATCTCTTCCATAGCGCTAGCAGCGATCGATGATTGCTTTCATCTCGTCGAGCGATCCTGATCATCACAACATACAAACACATATGTTTCTCACAAACCTATGTATACGATGTCTTCATATATACCTCTTCATCATTAGTCCATCTTACGGTGCAAGGCTGCTGCTCTTTCCTGTCCTTAAAGTCATGGAGTACTAAGCTAGTTTAATGGCGGATATATGCAAATTGCAGCTGGAGCTGTAAATGAAAAATGCAGCTGTCAAAGTTGCATCACCTGCGCATGCGTGCGGTATACATGTATATGTTTGTAGTACTGGATATTCAAATTCTAGTGTTGCCAAAACGAAGCGAAGAGTATCTGTACAATACGGATGTAGCGATTCTAGCAAGCTCAATATGCCTCTAGAACACTTATTTACAAGGCAATGTACTGCTAATTTCGATTGAATGTTCAATAGATTTTCAGAGACCAAAATAATGTTAGGAGCTAGGCGTTTGGCTTTTCTATAAAGAGAAACCAACCACGTACGTCTACTTTTATCTTTTATTCAAGCTAAATAAACTGTACCATAGATATATGCATGTTGTTGTGTTCACCAACCCTTTATTAAATGTATGCTTAGAAGGAAACATTGTTTCCTATACATGTATATCATTCTTTTGGCTGTGAATTAAGACATACTAGCTAAGGCAAAAATTGCATACAGTTTAATGGATGCATTGGTTGTATACAATAAAGGAGAACTAGGTAGAACATGCATGTACACAGCAAAAACAGTTTGGTGTATTTCACTCAAAACGGCAAACTATATCACTCTGAATCAGGATTCTGAGTGATATAGTTTGCGTTTTGAGTGAAATACACTAAAAAAATTTTGCTGTGTATGTGCCGGATTACCTAGAATTGTTATCTTGGAGCTGAAAGCATGCTAATTGAAATTGCCGCACTGAAATCCATGCAGCTATTTTCACCAGATTGCTATTTGTATTCTTGTTAGCAGAAGTGCAGCACCTGTGTAAGTAATAGGTGCAAATGTACAGGCTTCTGAGTTCTCTTTCGACTGATGAGCTTCATAAGTATATTGCCACAGCAAACTGCAAGTTGATTGTATTATCTATATTCGTATCATAATCATTTACAGTGGTTTGCATTACACCACTAAACTATACATAATATGAGGAACACAATGCAAGAAACTAAATACTAAGCTACATGTACACTGAACTAATATCTACTACACCTGTGGTTCGTCCCAGTAGAGCCCTTGCATTCTGGCGCATCAGGGTAATGCCCAGGCGGCAGTAGATTGAGGCAAACACCTCAGGCCAGAAACGACTCGTCCTAATGGATTGTAATAAAGAAATGTCAGCTGTCACACTATACACACCATGCAGAGCTATTGTGCGATGTATCATTCTACTTTAATTCATACAATTGTAAGACTACTAAACGAAATGATTATGTGATGGATGAGCAAGTACAGCTAGAGACTGTACATCATTTTTGTCAGTAACAATTGCATCACAAACATCTCTAGTGATACTCTGTGCAATCAAGCCATTAAGACCAGCAGCTACAACACCAAGCATCAACGGAAGTAGATAAATTGATATACATTGAAGCAGCATGAACGTCTGACTTCACTTTGTGGTTCCATAATTAACTATGCAAGAGAAGCAATTGCAATATATGTGCTGCTCTGCCTCCAAATGGCTTCGAGTTTATTAATTGACATGTTGTAATGTATTTGATGTGACCTGTCACCTATGTGTAGCAGTGATCATGATATACAAGAATAGAATCAGTGCCATTTATCATTACAATGCCTTATTTAGAAAACTTTTGCAATGAGTCCTAGACTATGCAGAATTATTAGTAATTTTATCTTTATTTTTAAAAGTAAATACCTCAGTACAAATGACATGTGTTATTCGGCTCTGTGTGTGGTAACAATAATAGATCCAAACACTAAGAATTCATGAAAATGCCAAATAAACACATGAAAATGTCACTAAAAGCATGTTCCAAGTTGTCGAGTTGTGGATGTTGAGTATAAACACAACCACCTTGCCACATCCAAACAGAGGTGTTCAATTACATAGACATAGTACTATTATGGAGGTGATGCAAACATAAATTCCGCTCCTAGGAACACGTCTTTCAATGCAAAGTAGACTGCAGGCACTCTGGAGCTGCAATGAATGTAAGAGTGTCCAGACCAACCTGTCCAAAGTTATGGAGGGCAAAATAAATATAAATTTGAACTTCCACAGAAAAACACCGCTGACCAGACAAAACTACGCCCATATAACACGCCCTTCTACCGGGCAGACTGCTGTCATGAGGTGTAGTGAATCTAAGAGTGTCCAGACAATCCTGTCCAAAGTTAAGAAGGGCAACAGGAATAGAATTTTGAACTTATGGACAAACACACAACTCACGTGACGAAACCACGCCCATATGACACGCCCTTCTACCGGGTAGACTGCTGTCATGAGGTGTAGTGAATCTAAGAATGTCCAGACAATCCTGTCCAACGTTACGAAGGGCAACAGGAATAGAATTTTGAACTTATGCACAAACACACGACTCACGTGACGAAACCACGCCCATATGACACGCCCATCTACCGGGTAGACTGCTGTCATGAGGTGTAGTGAATCTAAGAGTGTCCAGACAATCCTGTCCAAAGTTACGAAGGGCAACAGGAATAGAAATTTGAACTTATGCACAAACACACAACTCACGTGACGAAACCACGCCCATATGACACGCCCTTCTACCGGGTAGACTGCTGTCATGAGGTGTAGTGAATCTAAGAGTGTCCAGACAATCCTGTCCAAAGTTACGAAGGGCAACAGGAATAGAATTTTGAACTTATGCACAAACACACAACTCACGTGACGAAACCACGCCCATATGACACGCCCTTCTACCGGGTAGACTGCTGTCATGAGGTGTAGTGAATCTAAGAATGTCCAGACAATCCTGTCCAAAGTTACGAAGGGCAACAGGAATAGAATTTTGAACTTATGCACAAACACACGACTCACGTGACGAAACCACGCCCATATGACACGCCCTTCTACCGGGTAGACTGCTGTCATGAGGTGTAGTGAATCTAAGAATGTCCAGACAATCCTGTCCAAAGTTACGAAGGGCAACAGGAATAGAATTTTGAACTTATGCACAAACACATGACTCACGTGACGAAACCACGCCCATATGACACGCCCTTCTACCGGGTAGACTGCTGTCATGAGGTGTAGTGAATCTAAGAGTGTCCAGACAATCCTGTCCAAAGTTAC
Source organism: Spongilla lacustris (assembly GCA_949361645.1). NCBI lineage: Eukaryota > Metazoa > Porifera > Demospongiae > Spongillida > Spongillidae > Spongilla > Spongilla lacustris. The sequence continues at coordinate 18,851,392 of OX442416.1, read as the reverse complement.
GAAGGGCAACAGGAATAGAATTTTGAACTTATGCACAAACACACGACTCACGTGACTAAACCACGCCCATATGACACGCCCTTTTACTGGGTAGACTGCTGTCATGAGGTGTAGTGAATCTAAGAGTGTCCAGACAATCCTGTCCAAAGTTACGAAGGACAACAGGAATAGAATTTTGAACTTATGCACAAACACACAACTCACGTAACGAAACCACGCCCATATGATACGCCCTTCTACTGGGCAGACTGCTGTCATGAGGTGTAGTGAATCTAAGAGTGTCCAGACAATCCTGTCCAAAGTTACGAAGGGCAACAGGAATAGAATTTTGAACTTATAAATAAATGCACAAACACATGACTCACGTGACGAAACCACGCCCATATGACACGCCCTTCTACCGGGTAGACTGCTGTCATGAGGTGTAGTGAATCTATGAATGTCCAGACAATCCTGTCCAAAGTTACGAAGGGCAACAGGAATAGAATTTTGAACTTATGAACAAACACACGACTCACGTGACAAAACCACGCCCATATGCATGCCCTTCTACCGGGCAGACTGCTGTCATGAGGTGTAGTGAATCTAAGAGTGTCCAGACAATCCTGTCCAAAGTTACGAAAAGCAACAGGAATAGAACTTGTGCACAAACACACAACTCACGTGACGAAACCACGCCCATATGACACGCCCTTCTACCGGGCAGACTGCTGTCATGAGGTGTAGTGAATCAAAGAATGTCCAGACAATCCTGTCCAAAGTTACGAAGGGTAACAGAAATAGAATTTTGAACTAATGCACAAACACACAACTCACGTGACGAAACCACGCCCATATGACACGCCCTTCTACCGGATAGACTGCTGTCATGAGGTGTAGTGAATGTAAGAGTGTCCAGACAATCCTGTCCAAAGTTACAAAGACCATCATGTCAAGTTACAAAGAGTGATGAAATACAAATTGATGATACATATGACTGGAAACCTGCCCAAAGTGATAAAAAAGCCCCCATGATTCACTAGCCAGAATGTGTGGCATAACATGTGAAGCATTGTAATATAACACTGTAAACAACAAACCTGTAAGACATGCATGCATTTAGGAATGAGAAGCAGGAGATAAAATAATAATAATTTTGCTTAAGCATGCTTATGCGTAAAAATACATACACCGTGCAGTGGCGAGGTGGCCGGGGGGGCAGTTGCCCCCCCAGCTGGCCTTAAAAAGGGGGCGCCAAAATGACGATAGGGGCGCACCAGCCGGCAAGCAAACTACACGAAATGTGTTTAATGAAGATGATTATTTATGTAGTATAGAGTCATAATGCTGGGGACGAGTTCATCAATGCGAACGTCGGCGATCGGAGGAAAGAAGGCGGGATTTTACCCCACGTGATATATATTTGTTACGTAATAGTACGGTTACGTACGTCCAAGTACATTGCTCTATACATGTAGTTGTAAATAGTTCCGGCCCAAAACTTCGACGGCTTGACTGATGTCATGAGATCTAGAATCGGCTACGTGTTAATTGCTACCAGTTTTTGTTGTTATCGTGCTGCTCGAACAGAGGGCACTATTTATTGGTGCATGTTGATTGCCTTAGTTTCCAATACAATCTGTGGAAAAATTAGAACGTGCACCACAAAAAATTTCGCGCGCTTCGCGCGCACCCTTCCCTGACGTCGACGCGTCAATTATCCATGTGGAACCCACCCCCTCCTCGCCAAAATCCTGCATCCGCCCCTGTAACGAGATATGAAATTCTGACAGAAAGGCAGCATGTGTGTTTATGTCTGTGTGCGTGGGGGAGGGGGGGGGGGGGGGGGGGGGGGGGGGGCGGCAGTCTGTGTATTTGCCCCCCCCAGTGACAGACAAGCCACCTCGCCACTGACACCGTGGCGGTGCTAAAGTATCAAGCTGCAGGGACGACCATATTTAATTGTCCCTATAAATATGTTTCCAGAAGTACATGTTCTGTAGCTGTTGTGTTTACGAGTGCGCTCCAAATATAGCGCACTGTAACTTATTAAGTCGAAAGAGGACATCGAACTATACATGTTCTCAGGTTCTGACTCTTACTTGCTTACAAGCCGAGTAGAATTTCTTAGTTCACGGAGTCTTCTTCAGCTGAAGTAAACGTTCCGGGTTACAATTAAACGCGTTGAGTCCAAGCTACAGCGATAAAACGCGATTCATTAAACCACTTCCCGCAATAACGCGATTAAGCGGTTGTAACGTGATTAATCGCGGTACGCTTAAATTATTTTCCTACGGGTACACATGCCCTCTTCAAACACTACAACAGAACAAGTGGAACTTTAAGCCCTCATAGTTAATATGTAGCAGTCCCCACAGCCCTCCTCCCTACTAACAATGAAAGAGGGGCCAATCAGCCAATGGGACAGTACAACCACCAACCCTCTTCATTGGTCAGGGGACATATACCATGAACACATGCCGTCACAACCAGTTGAACCTCAATGCAAGTGGACTTAACAGACCCACCACACACTGGTGCCAGCCCTCCCCCCCCCCTCAGCCCCCCTCTGCTCACTACGTGTCCTTCACTGCAAGTTGCGTCAGCTGTCCATGAGCCAATGGGGGCCATAGAACTACCACTCCGCCTCACTGTAATCACACACTACCTTTGGAACCAACCATTAACCCCCATACTGCAAGTGAACTCAATACTGCAAAACCTGACCCCCACACTGCCAGCAAGGGAGCACCAGCTGTCATACAACCAGAGTGTCAATGTGGCCCCCACTTAATGCCAGTGGAGAAGGCAGCCCTCACACTGTAAATGCCCCATGCAACAATTTCAGTGGACATGTGCATGTACCAATGGAATCACACATGCCTCCTTCAAACACTACCAGTGGAATGTTTAGCCCTCACAGCAAGTGGACTTATTCCTTAGCAGCCTCCACAGCGCCCACCCCCCCCCCCCCACTACCTGTCCTTTACTGAAAGAGGGGGTTAATGGGACCATCCCCACACAGTACAACTACCAGCCTTCCTCATTGCAAGCCAATGGAACCTCTGCTCAAACATTGGAGCTACCAGCCTTCTCACAAATAGAGTTATCATACCCCCACACTGCTAGCAGAAATGTGGCCCCCACAATAATGCCAGTGGAGATGCCAGCCATCACACAGCAAATGGAGTCGGCATCCCCACCAATTTTAGGGGAGCCACTAACTACATGTATCGATAACACATGCCCTCACTACCAGATGAGCCATTAATCCTCACTCCACAAGTGGACCTAGCAGGTATCACGCACTGAGGCCAGCCCACGCCCCCGCTACCTTTCTATTGCTGCATATAAGTTGAGTCAGCATTTGAGGGGCCACCACCAGCCCCCTCACCTCAAGCTCGTGAACAATACCAGTGGAACCTGTAAAGTGTTCCCTACAACTGAACTTAATAGCCTCACATGTCCATGCCCATGCACAACTTATGGAACCATTCCAGAGCCGATGGGGTAGCCTCCACAAAGCCAGTACCCAAGTTGAGTCAGCAGCCTCCACACAAACAGGAGCCTGTAGGGCCAGCTCCGCACAGTACAACCACCAGCCCCTCTCTGCTCACTTCAAATGGAGCCACTAGGCACACTGCAAGTCCAGTCAGCCATCAGCTGCCACATAACCAGGCGTCACCCCACAATAATGCCAGCCCTCTGAACTACCATGTACCAATGGACCCACACATTCTCTGCTCCTAACACAACACATGGAACCAGTGGAACCATTAGCCCTCACTGCAATTGGACTTATATTAGCACTGGGGCCAGCTCCTGTCCTTTACAATCAACGGTCCAGAGCCCCCCCCCCCCCCCCCCCCCCCCCCCCCAAACTGCATATGGACTTGGCACCCCGACAGTTTTAGACAAGCCATCATCTACCAGTGGAGCTACTAGCCTCCACACTATGTGTAAATTACCAGTCCCTATTGGAGCCACTGTATACCTGTTTTCTGTGCACACAATTTTATCTGAGGTGAAGTGAAGCCTTGTTATTGGTGGGTGAATATCATTACCTGCCCTATCAGTACTGATTTAGGGTGGTAGTTGGTTTATATAGGCAAGCAAGGCATACAAGAAGGTTTGAGTTGTACATCTAAAATGTACATGTACATGTACCCTCTTGCTGGAAACTAGTGCTTTATGTACATGGAGCAATAAGTACCATTTTAAATGTCATAAAAGTAACATGTGGAATATACAACTGCATGTAAATTGCACACGTAGGCACAGTCCATAAAGGCAACAATATTATGCATCACACCTTCCCAAGTGAAGTTAGCAGACCCCACACTGTCAGCAAAGTCACCAGCCTCCTCACTACCAGTGTAACCCACACATGAAGGGGAACCATTTGTAGAGTATGGGCATTATTATGGGGGCTCCATTGACGGCTGGCAGTGAACGGTTTGATAACACTACATGTGGAAGGGCTGGTGGCTCCACTGGTTGTGCAGCGCTTTTGACTGGACTTGCAGTGTGAGGTTACTAAGTTCAATTGCAGCTTGGGAGTTAATGGTTCCATTGACTTGCAATGAGGAAGGCTGGTAGTTGTACTGTGTGGTGATGGTCCCATTAGCCCCCTCTTTCAGTGAAGGACAGGTAGTGGGGGGGTGAGGGTGGGCGCTGTGGAGGCTGCTAAGGAATAAGTCCACTTGCTGTGAGGGCTAAACGTTCCACTGGTTCCATTGGTAGTGTTTGAAGGGGGCATGTGTGATTCCATTGGTACATGTGTATACGTGCACATGTCGCCTGAAATTGCTGCATGGGGCTACTGACTCAATTTACAGTGTGAGGGCTGCCTTCTCCACTGGCATTAAGTGGGGGCCACATTGACACTCTGGTTGTGTGACAGCTGGTGCTCCCTTGCTGGCAGTGTGGGGGTCAGGTTTTGCAGTATTGAGTTCACTTGCAGTATGGGGGTTAATGGTTGGTTCCAAAGGTAGTGTGTGATTGCAGTGAGGCGGAGTGGTAGTTCTATGGCCCCCATTGGCTCATGGACAGCTGATGCAACTTGCAGTGAAGGACACGTAGTGAGCAGAGGGGGGCTGAGGGGGGGGGGGAGGGCTGGCACCAGTGTGTGGTGGGCCTGTTAAGTCCACTTGCATTGAGGTTCAACTTGTAGTGACGGCATGTGTTCTTGGTACATGTTCCCTGACTAATGAAGAGGGTTGGTGGTTGTACTGTCCCATTGGCTGATTGGCCCCTCTTTCATTGTACATGTAGGACAGGTAGTAGCGGGGGGGGGGGGGGGGGGGGGGGGCTGTGGGGACTGCTACGTATTAACTATGAGGGCTTAAAGTTCCACTTGTTCTTTTGTAGTGTTTGAAGAGGGCATGTGTGGTTTTCTTTTCCCCCTCAAGTACATTTACATGTACCCCTGAAATTTTTGGGGTTGCTGAATCCACTTGCAGTGCGAGGGCTGGTTTCTCCACTGGCATTATTCTGGGGGCTCGATTAACCACTGGTTGTGTGGCAGCTGGTGCTTCCTTGCTGGGCTCCATCGGTGAGAGGGCTCCACTCATGTGGCCTGCCGTCTGGACTTGCAGTGTGTACTGGTAGAGGGTCTAGTGGCTCTATTTGAAGTGAGCAGAGAGGGGCTGGTGGTTGTACTGTGTGGGGCTGGCCCTATTGGCCCTTGTTTGTGTGGGGGCTGCTGACTCAACTTGGGGTGGCATCTTCACTGACTTTGTGGAGGCTACCCCATTGGCCCTGGGTAGCTGAGGGTGTTCTGTAAGAATGGTTCCATGGGCTGCTGGCTGCAGTGTGAGGCTTTATTTATTAAGTTCAGTTGCAGTGTAGACTTTACAGGTTCCACTGGTATTGTTCATGAGCTTGCGGTGAGGGGGCTGGTGGTTCTACTGTGTGGGGGATCCCAGTTGACTCAACTTGTATTGAAAGAAAGATAGTGGGGGGGGGGGGGGGGGGGTTGGTCCCAATGTGTGGAGCCTGTTAAGACCACTTGCGGAGTGAGGGTTAATGATTGATCTGGTAGTGAGGTCATCACGTGTTGTTGGTACATGTAGTTCATTGCTCCCCTGAAATTGTTGGGGATGCTGATTCCATTTGCAGCCTGAGGGCTGGCATCTCCATTGGCATTATTGTGGGGGCCACATCCCTGCTGGCAGTGTGGGTGTCTGATGATCTATCTGCGAGAGGGCTGGTGTCTCCACTGGCATTGTGGATGTTAGCTCCATTGGCCAGGTTAGCTGGTGGCTCCCTTGCTGGAATTATGGGGCCTGTTAATTCCACTTGATGGCTCCACTATTTGGAATGTGAGGCCATTAATTTAAATTGCAGCATGAGGCATAATGGTTCCAAAGGTATATAGTGTGCACTTGCAGTGAGGGGGCTTGTGGTTCTGCTGTGTGGGGATGGCCTCTTTGGCCCCAGGGCTGCTGAGCGAACTTGTAGTGAAGGGCCTAGCCCCATTAGCCCCTGGCTATGTGGGGGTGGGGCTGGTGGCTCTTTTGGTAATTCAGGGGCTGCTCACTCCCTATCACTAATACAACCACCAACGTCAGTGGTACGACCGCCATCGCTACTTTTCTCAATCTCTCCATCCTCGTCCAATGTATCGAGCTTGAATATCGATCGTCGTATTCGTACAGTTCGAACTCATCCGCCGACTGATTTAGTGACTCGACGAGCTCGCCTTCACTCGTGTTATACGTCACCATATCGTTTATCTACACCGAAAAACAACCGTAACAAGCACTACAATTCAGCCGCCCGTTTGTTTGGTGACCTTATAGGTGTGGTTATCACGCCCTATAGGAATAGTTGAATATTCATGCGCTCCGGAGAATGGAAACTGTTCCGTGTACATATAAAGGCGCGATTCGAGCGGGAAACGTGTACTTACTTTGCACAGCTGTTTCTCCGTAACGGTTTGTATGAAAATTAACGAACAGAACAAATCAATAGGTATAGGACCTCTCTACCTACAAACCGAATTTGAAGCGATTTGATTACTCCTACCTAAAGTTATGTCGGGTTTGAACCCGGTGTGGTATCGGACGTTGCAATCCTGGCACGGAGTAAGTGCAAGACCCCAAAATATATTTTAGCATAGAGAAATGATGTAGTATGAAGTGCTGAAAATAGGAAGTCAATAGTGCAAACGCTTTTGAAGATATAGCGCTTTGAATTGGATGCTATATATATAAAATTCACAAGCATCAAAATCTCATAGAACGTTCCATATATATATATATATATGCGCGTATATATGGAATTGGCTCCAGGCAAAAGATATGTGATATTTGAATCCAATGAGATATTGGAATACTGGCACAGAGCAATTTGAGAAATGTTAGCTCCCTTCACAAACTGATATGTTCCTGATGATCAGATGTCCCTTGGTATCTCCTCCCCCCATCAGCAATGTACTACATGTCCTTGTACCCACCATGTTGATTGAACTATTGTACCCACTTTAGGATGGTCATACTCCATTATATCTTGCTATGGTTGGAGATCATGCTACTTGTGTGGAACATCTCCTATCTGTTCCTGGTATTGATTTGAACATTAAGATTATGGTGAGCTGGTCCACTGAATATTAAAATAAAGTAATTATGCACTGTTATAGAAAATGAAGCAGTCCATATATAACCACATGTACATGTGTCCCATGTTGACTGAACTATTATAACCACCAAGCTCACTCTTCACGCACTCTGCAGATCAACCATGCAAACCTAATTATTGCATACTACACAGTGTGGCATCATATCTCCCTGTGCTGATGCCATCTGTCACACACCATTCTCCTTCTATAGCAGCAAACAACACAGCAGAACAACTCACTTGTGTTTTTATAGATCACATGTTGTTCTGTGGGATGTGGCGAGGGGTGGGTCTGGGAGGAGTAGACGATGCATGCTGTTCAATAGGAAATGGGTCCACCATTGGTAATTATGTTCATGTCCAATTGGACCAAATATCCTGTCAATTTGGTATTGTTATGAAAAATTATATAATAACATTTTATATGAGAAAGTTGGTGATGTATACAATGTCATGTAGGATTTGAAGGCAATAGTGGTGTAAATAGCAGGGAAACAATGGTTGAATGTCAAGGAAAAACGAAATAGTCCTATATTTAGCACATGCATGAATAATAATGTATTGTTCTACAATGTAAGCCAGTTAAATTCTTATCATTCAACCCGGCCTTGTTTCCCTGCTTTTTTACACAACTATTGCCTTCAAATCCTATATACCACCAACTTTCTCATAGAGAATGTTTTTATATACTTAATTCATTGCTTCTTATTCACAACTGGATGCATATGCTTTCAAAAATAACTCATGTTGCAACTATACACTGATCACATATGACTTGGTATGCTGAATATTGTTCATTCCATAAACAATGTTACTCAATTTTCACTGTAATATAAAAGTAGTGATACGAGCAAAACTTTATCTACTCATGTAAGTCTGTTTACTTCTTGATATGACAGCAACAGTTGTACCCATCATCTCTTCCTTCATTACATTACTCTGCAAATTAAAGTGATCTGTGTCAACTCAACTTCACCTCACTTCATACACCAGATGATACATTCAGCATGCTTAAATGTACTTAACAAGCAGGGGCCTTCTCAAGCAGCTACAATGCTTGTGCCCATCCATGCTGTTTTTAGTGACGATGCATACTATGATACATGCATCTGACCTCTGCTCAATCATTTAGAGATTGATCATCCAGATTTTAATTTATTTCCTGGGAAGTTTAAGTATGGCTAACTTTAAGGCATTGCCTTAACCAATGTTTGCCCAGCAACCTGAATTTTAGTTGGAGCGTCATTCAAAATTATGAACAGCTCAGGGTCAGGCAATGTTAAAATTTTAACTGACTTGGACTTCAGATAATGTCTCCCATGTTTTGTTTAATGGTAGGTGTGTAGTGGCAGAGCATATATAGGCATGACAGCATGTGTCCACAAAAATGGAAATGCGCAAATGAGTGTCGGCTGCTCACTATTAAATGAGCTAGAATGTCACTATCGCTAATTTTATTGCATTAATAGCACGAGCATCATGTAGAAATTCACCTGCTCCTTTTCTACGCATGCAGCTCAGTGCTTTGTTAAGCAATGCACCTGCACTAACTTCACTAACAGCTGCATGTGCAGATCTAGTACAGACCGGTGGGTTTTACAAAAGGCATCATTTAGCTCATCTAACAGTATCGGCTACCTGTGTATTGTATCGTTAAGTCCATATTGGGAATTAAAAAAATATATATTTACACGTCGAGTTACAGACAGCGGAAGCCATGCTGTAGGCAGACCTACCTAATGAAATTTATTGATGAAAGGGCAAGGTGACCGTCATGCTATCAGTATGACGATTAACAACTACATATGTATTTCTGTTAGTAGTTCAAGGTTCAATAAGATCCACGTGTATCCTCCAATCCGCTAGAAAACTACCGCTTGAAATTCTAAACGTATTGGCACCATTCGCGTTCTTCGAAACTTTTCCTATCTCGAGTTCTTTGTAAAAAAAAAAAAGGAAGAAGGAGAATTGAAAAACAAGATCCCATTTGCTTGTTTGATACCGACAACTACTGAGCTAAGCCACTGATAGGAGTCCCGTTAGCCCTAGAAAGCCACAAATAGAATAAAAAATAGAATAAACGTCAAATATCTTGGAAAACTAGTTTCTTTGAAATGTCTTATACACAAGTACTGCATGCAGCATCATACTACAGATAGAATCCTATGTTAAGAGCGCAAGCTGTAGCAGAGCTTCGGCGGTGCCGGCAATTACGGGCATACTTCCGTATAATATCTATGCTTAAATGGTAAAAAAAATTTCTACATAATAGAACTGATCAATTTAAGGCGGGACGTGAGTATATAATCCAACGTGCCGCTTGCGCTTTTGAAGTATAAGTGGCTTCACTAACATGAAATTACATAGTTATTTAGCTGATCTGAGCATTGCCAGGAGTAATAATTGTACAGTACATAGCACGGTTGTTCGGAGTAGGAAACTAGGTTGCGTATATGTACGGTACGGGTTCTTAACACAACTTTTAATGAGCTCATTATCGCACTCGTTTTATCGTACCTTTTCAGAGGGCTATTTCTTACTGGATTAACACTCTTATTAAAAACCAAATATAGTTTCCACATCTTCTAACATTCCTCTTCTAAAATATGTATGATCTCATGTCGTCTAATGTGTCAGTAAACAAGGAAGTCATGAAATCATGTGCGCGTGTATTGGAATATGACCTTCAGTTGTGGATGTTGTACGGGCAGCTCCCGCAAGAACTCAGGGTAAGCCTGGCGTTTTCGTAAAGAGAAAAGATGGGGGCACAAGGCTATGTATACCAAAAGACGAGAACGATAATTTTTCTCTTGCTGTGATATTTGCATTTTCATGAATAAATGACACCCTTGCGACTTAATATGTAGGCAAATGGATTATCGCATCAAGCAACTTGGTAGAATGTGTAGGAAACGAGTGGTTGACCATCGTGGGAAGAGAAGGTGCACTGTAGGAGGTGGCAGAACAACTTCTTATAGCTCAGTATCAGTCAACATAAACGATGATGTGCCACAACTCTCAAAAAATGAAGTGTGTTCCAAAAAAAAAAAAAAAAAGTCACCTCTGGCTAGCTAACTGAGTTCAGGAGTGTAAGGTACAAGTAACATTATTAAAGATGTACAATTGAATAAAATGGCATATACTATTCACCCCAAAACAATGCAAGTATCAAAGGCAGACAAAAACATCATCACACCCATGCATCAATCGCAGGAGTACTTATCAGACACATACATGTACATCAACTGTACACTGTTCTGATTGTCCTAGCCCCCCACTGGCATCCTCTGTGTTTAGAACTCCTCTCACAGCCAGTAGCCCATGCAAGTCACCTCTGGCTAGCTAACTGAGTTCAGGAGTGTAAGGTACAAGTAACATTATTAAAGATGTACAATTGAATAAAATGGCATATACTATTCACCCCAAAACAAGTATCAAAGGCAGACAAAAACATCATCACACCCATGCATCAATCGCAGGAGTACTTATCAGACACATACATGTACATCAACTGTACACTGTTCTGATTGTCCTAGCCCCCCACTGGCATCCTCTGTGTTTAGAACTCCTCTCACAGCCAGTAGCCCATGCAATGCACTTGTTTGTGCTAAGTGCATCATCATGTGGCTGACAACGTCAGCCAGTACACGGTGTCAGTGCTGCCGCTTACTGAGAAAAGCCCATGTCTCCCTCAGAAGTGAAATGTGCTCCAGAATTAATACTGCTGCTTCTGAGTGATGTGATGGCTCACTGCATAGCAAGTACATTTGAAGTTGATCTCCGGCCCTACCAGAAGTGAAATGCATATGGCAGTTGATGTAGCAGTCCTCCTAGCTGATGAGTGCCTCTTGCAAGTCCCTACCTGTGGAACAGTTAGGTTTGTTAACTATTCTTTTTTTTAGTTAATAGTATTTTCCAACATGAGGTAACTATAGGATTTGGCCTACTTGGGGAGCATGCAAAGTTCAGCAAGTACCACACCATACCAGTACCACACCATGCATAAATGTCAAGCTCTAACGACTTGTGTCCATATAGTAAAGCACCACTTTCTAACACTTAGTATACAACATCACTTCAGCTCTACCACCACCCAAAAAGATAAAACAATAACAACTGCTCGAAAACCGCTAAAAAAAAAAGGCTAGTTTTGTTCGTGTAGGAAATTATCGCGTTCTCGATTAGCCTACACAAAAAACGGGCGTTGTCGAAGGCCACAGTTCTTCGTGGGAGTGCGGCCCGAGCACGTGATTAGCACCATACAAAGTGCACAGGTCACAGTACTATACCGTGCAAAACTTGTCAATAGGACTGGACGTGTTTTGCTGTACATTCCAAATGTCATTTCGTTGTCGGGGTGGTTGCTAAGGGGTGATGCAATGCAAGTACGTTTCAATATTGAATTTCTAAACCTAGTTTCCAATGTTTCAATGGAATTGAACAACCGTGATAGAAGAATCAGTAACAGCATTACACTTGAGGTACCCTGCTGCTTGTGCGAAGGTTCAGTGCAAACACCAAACTGAGTGGCCGACGAATCCGTTTAGGTTTGGGATGCACTGTGGGTGATGCAGATTGACTTGCAAAAAAATCTGATACAGATAGTGGTTGCTGCAGGAAGGTATCTTCCATCACTTCTCGGGCATTAGTACTAGGCAGGGTGAATAGTGATGTCTCAGCTGTGTCTACACACCTGCGTTTTGCCAATGGTGCATGGAAACAATCCTTGGAACTACAATCCGTGCTGATTTCAAAAGCTCGTCATCTGAGATGCACATTGTATGGCACCACCGTATGGCTTACATATCGCCATCCGTTTGGAGCATCCTCTTCTTCGTAGTCGTCATGCAGCTGCTGCTCATTCTGATCATCTGGCTCTCCAAAAAATCGGTCGTACGGATCGTCAATGTTGTCAACGAAACCTTCCAAAGTGTCCTACACCGGCTACACGTAACTTTTGTTCTACAAGTATTTGTAGAATAATAAAATGGTGTAATGACCCAAAACCCCGTTTTATTCTATTTAATAGAATAAAATTTTCTAGGGAAGCGGGTCCCGTTGTAATGACATTTATAATCGGGGTAAAATCTTATATGAGAGTTGTTAATAGGAGTACTTTATCATGTTGTGTAGAAATAGTGGCTGGATGTAATTCTCATGATCACAGCGTATCATGGAAAAAATTCAAATTTTGAAGTACGGGGTGGAACACTGTACATATACATGCTGGGGGCATTTATTGGCTGAATGGTGAGCTCAGGTCTGTCTAGACATTGGTGCACACAGGCCAGCTGCTTTTTCCTATTGAGTCAATTTGTGTGGCAGTTGTGAATTGGGACACTCTCAGTGGAACGGACTACTAGATCTTACAGTAACTCCTTATGAATATGGTTCGATCCTCATACAAGAGGATATATGTATTTACCTTTTTTTTTTTGCATTTGTAACCAAACACCATGTTGACTAAACCATTGTACCCACTCCAGGGTGGTTTTACTCCATTACACTATGCTGCCAAGGGAGGTCATACTACTTGTGTGGAACATCTCCTTTCCACTCCTGGTATTGATGTGAACATTAAGGATAAGGTGAATTGCTCCACCGAATATTAAGATAGGATGCATGCACTTTAGCATCCATGTACTACATGTACAGGGTGTTTCTTAATCTAGGAAAATCGTTTATAGATCAAGATTGACCACCACAAATCGTTAATTGACTAATCATTGTTGCTAATTGCTCCAACAAGATATAAAAAAACATTCTCTCTGAGAAAGTTCACTGTATATAGGATTTGAAGGCAATGGTGGTGTGAAAAGAAAGGGAACAAGGGAGTGGAGATACAATAATTATTTAGCACTTAGTAGAACGGCATGCATTGAATTGAACTACTTAGTACACCGAGCTTTTTGGCTATTGGTACCGTTCCGACTAATTTTCCAAAACGTTTGTTCGACACTGAAAAAATGTATCAAATTCTCACGGAACCAGTGCTAATCAAAATCATATCATTTTAGAGACATCTAAAAGCTCCTACATTTTTTTGAATTGTAATAAATCATAACTTGCCAGATTTATTAATACATTCAAACCACAGGTTGGTTATACTCCATTACAATATGCAGTCATGGGAGGTCATACTACTTGTGTGAAACATCTCCTTTCCACTCCTGGTATCGATGTGAACATTAAGGATAAGGTGAGTTGGTCCATTGAATATTAAAATTAGATATGTTATAGGAGCTGTAGCTGACATAGCAAGCCACTACACATTTTTTGGTTCAAATGATAAACATGCAGCACTATTGCAGCTTCTGCACCTTGGTACACATATTGTTCAATCATTATCTAATGGTGGATACTAAACTGAATGAATAATAACTAAATGCAATTTGATTGTTCTGCACATTTCACCACTCAGGCGTCCAATGTCCTTAACCACCAAGCTCACTCTTCCTCCTCCACTCTATTAAGTATTACAATAAATATGCATCTTTATATTGCCAGAGCTATCCTCTGTAAAATCCTATCTTAACTGTAGTGTGTTATATATATATAGCAAGTTTATCTTTATATAATTTTATGTCTGTGTGTATTTCAATTTGAGGCTTTTTCTTTGAATTAGCCGTGTTGATGAACTATTCTACCCACTCCAGGATGGTTATACTCCATTACACTTTGCTGCAAAGGAAGGTCATACTACTTGTGTGGAACATCTCCTCTCCGCTCCTGGTATTGATGTGGATACTGCATTTCAGAAAATTATTACTGACCGTTGTTAGGGCAAATGTCAGGGCAATCCTTAACAGAGGATTCCAAGACCATTAACTAAATATAATTTTTTTTAATGTTGTGTATATTGATTTATCCTAAAATATTTATTTAAACTGGTGGGTTAAAGGTCGGCATACACGGGGCTGCGCGACTTGCTGCCGACTTGTCGCATGCAACTCGAATAAAAGTTCCGTAATTGTTTCATTTACTGATGGTTTGTGGAACATTTGTCCTAATTCATTTGAGTTGCATGCGACAAATCGACTAGAAGTCGCCCCGTGTATGTCGGCCTTTAGGTTTTTTGTGTGTTCCCATTTTTGCAGTGATCAATTTATTGCATTTGATACCACTAACCGTATAAACTGATTCATATCCACTTTAAGCACATGTACATCACATCTTTCCACACCTCTGGCCCCAAAAACTTGGCAGTCTTGTACTTCACCAAAGGACACCTTCACTTCCCTTCCAGCCCTCATATCAAATGCTGTAATTTTGGCTGTACATAAGCAATAAATTTTACCATGAATTCATAATGTTGATGACACATGCTAGAATGGTTATACCACGAATCATGCACACATGAGGAGCAGTCAGATGAACAGGATCCTGCTCATGATGTCTATATACAATGCAATAAGACAGTCAAGAACATGTACTAAATGATAATGAAATATATTCATTACTGATATCTGACTGAGGAAAAGAGGCTTTGCAGATGCTGTCTTAATTAAATATAGTGTTGCTGGAGCCCGGTAAGGAAAAAGAAACAGACATTGACTTCAAGATTATAAATATTCAAATATGAAGGATGTCAAGGAGGTTAGAACCTGCTCTTTGTTTCTATCTCAGAGTGAAAGGAGTAGTTCAGGCGCTTCTGTGTGCTCACGATTTACAAATTACAATTGGGAAATTTAGGAGTATTCAGTAGTCATTCACACAAATTAAAGCATCATAGAAAGATGTGTAGTGAATCTGTTTTATACGAATACTGAGATTATGCAGTTATAATTGAGTATTTTAACTTTCTCATGCAGTAAGATATACAACTATATTAATTTATTATTATTTAGCGGGGGGGGGGGGGGGTGCATGGCTAGCCACCATTTCCCCCCCCCCCCCCCCCCCCTTCCCCCTCCCTTCCTTCCCCCTGATCAGCCCCTTGGGACGCCAACTCTCACGCCTCAAGCTTAAACCTCACGCTCAAACGCCCTATAAACGTTTTCTTACGCCCAATCTCATCCTGAACCACAAGGAAATAAAACCTGCACACGTGACACTGGAGAAATTAAACATCCATGCACACGATTTGCGATTCTGAGTGATATAGTTAGCCGTTTTGAGTGAATATATACGGTACGGTTCTCGTCGGTCCGGCCTAGCTACATATAGCCCGCGCGGTTGTTATTATTAATGCTATCATGCGGCAGTCGAAAGCTTCCACTATTGTCGGATGTCGATGACCACGAAGACAGCTCGTGATCATTGGCATCAAAGAAACTGAAGGCATCAGCAAAATCCGTCCTCATTCCGGCTAACGCGCACAGGAAGAACGCATTTACACTGCGAAAGAAACACGACCGCGTTTAAGATTCAAAGAGACCTAATTAACAGTTAAATTGAAGCATCGCGTCGATATACACCGTCCAAAGAACTACTGCAGAAATCAAAATCTGCAACATCGGAGTACAATAAAAAGCATCTCTGAGATGGGTGCATGCAATGAGTTAAACAGGAGGAGGAATGTATATAGTGCAACTCTTCAAATTTCAGCAACACTGCACAAACTGATACCAGTGCATCCCACAGGTCATATGGTACGTGTGCACATTTTTGATGTGGGAGATACTAGCGCAAGTAGTTATCAGCAATTGACAGTTTATGGAGCAAATCATATGTATGTACAATGTATAGTACTTGAGTGACATGCAAACATTTTTAGATACATGTAATGTACAATGTACATGCACAAGGTATACCATGTACATACTTATATCATTATTATACACATCTGGCACCCAAAGAGATAAAGAGATATAAAAAAGATACAGTTGGTTTTCAAATGTGAACTTATTATAACACTAGTCAGTCAACAGCTAGCGGAATCTAAGCATCTGTGCTCACAGGCAATCCGGCAGTTCTTTCATATGCATGGAACTGAATAATTCATTGTAGTTTATGCGGCATCATAGTAGCGTTGGCTCCAATGGGGGAGCACTGCCCCCTAGCTGGGTGGGAGGGGTGGACCCCTCCCATGCACACCTTCCCCCAGTTCCCCCAATGGCTTTCTCAAGTTTATACAAACCCTGCATCTGGAAGTGTGTGCCCTACCATACATACATATATTATCCTGGCTACACCAGTCTGCATGGTTGAGTTCACTTACATTGTATAACAATTGCTTTGCACCACCCTCCCCCTCAACACACAACCCGGCTACGGGCCTGCTGGTTGCAAGAAGTAAAGTCCGATCGATGTGTCATTCTAAAGTTGGTATAGAACCGACTTTTCAAAAGTACAGAATGACGCATCGATCGGTTCCCTGACGAATGAGAACTGCCGGGGAGGCAAGTTATATCTTGAAAAATGCCTACATTCCAAATAGCGCCCACCTTATACCTTAATAATGCAATGCTGGCACTATGGGGACACAATTCTGGTTCACGGTGAGGCCAAGAGGAACACTCGAAAACAGATGTCTGTACCTGTATTGGTATAATGATATTTACAGCATGCCATCTTACTGCTGAAATTTTACGGGCGTATGCAACCTTCATTAGCAAGCACATTGGGTATCTCATTGTGGCGCCTCCCCTCTCCCCTCCCGTATGCCCAATCTCCCATTGCAAACCCCTCCACCTCCCATGTGCCCCTCCCTTCATGCACTCACTCACTCATCACATGACACTTTGTCTCCCTCTACACAATAAGTCTTCTGGTTGAAGGTCGTGCAGGCCAGAGAAACACATTTGTACTTGTGTACATGTGTACATTTACATGCAAGTGACGTTTGTAATGCGGGAACATGTACATGTACATCAGCCTCATTCCAAATAGCACACCCTTACTCAGGTACATTGAGGACTTCATTCTGGTTCAATGTCAAGCCAGAGAAACACACCCACACAGATCTCTGTACCTGTCTACATGTCACAACGCAAGAACACTTTGCCTTCATTCCTACCACCGCCCACCTTAATAAATTCCATAGCAAAAAAAATTGAGTAATTGGGGGGAGGAGGCTAGGGAAACGTTTTCCGCTTAGCTACCTGGCTTGCCATTGACTCAGATCATCAAAATCCAGCAGCCTTGTTATCACGGCTGTTTCAAGATGGACATTAGGTTGTTAATTAGAAAACGTATGTATATTACGGTACAATTCTTATCCGGGTCCCATAGACCTTATTCGACCGCAATTATGAATAAATTATTGCGTGACTTGCATGTGACATGATTGATTGTTTATTGAGAAAGGCGTCGCCGTTATTGAGTATGGCTGATCAATCGAATGCGTTTAAGCAGCTTGATGCAGTCGGGAAGTCACGCTATAATGAGAAACTTGGTATGCTAGGCATAACAACAGATCCGTACATGACTCCAAAAGATGCTTGGGACTACAACCCCTCTCGTTGGCCTGACGTGTCGTTTCCCGACATTTGTGTGTATTTCATTCATACTCCTCCCTCCGTACACAAAAGATGAATTAAAAGCGTACAAAAGTACAGAGGCATGGGCCTATTTCACTGCGGGATATGTAAGCGAAGTTGGATTGCTAAACACAACGTCACAAACGTGTCTTCTTTCTGCTATGGTACACGTTATATATGCATGTGCATTAATTGTTACTTATGGTATCAGATGTCACATTTTAGGTAAAGCATAGCCAGAAGATGACCTCTCCTCCCTTAAGGCCATGGATAGGTGTTCAGTACGATGGCACTGTTATATGTGCTCATTGCAACTGTATGGCAGGTGCTGGGGAAGCCTATTCCCATGTGGCAGCTTTGCTCTATGCTGTGATGGCAAAGGCTAACCTTACCAAGGAGACTGCCTGCACTTCTGTGAAATGCAGCTGGCTTCAACCATCACACAATGCACAGGTTAAGCGCGTGCATGCATATGTGCAGTGTGTGTGTGCATGTGTGCGTGTGTGTTTCAGTGTTTGTGTGTGTGCATGTGTGTAAGTCATTTGCATCCTTCATTTAAATGGTGTACAATTTTTATGTAATGAATACAGGTCCCTTATGTTCAAGTCAGTTGAAGATATCAATTTTAGAAGTCCACTGGCATGTGATTCACCATGGGCAAAAAATCCTGCAAAGATTGCATCACCTCCCACATCGTTGGAATTGGATAGGTTGTACAGTCAGCTACAAAGTGCAAATCCAAATGCTTGTATATTGTCTGTTGTTCCTGGCTATTCTGGTGCATTTGTCCCAACAATTCGTTTGTCTACTTTGCCACCATTGATGTCTTCGTACTTCAGTGCAGAAAAAATGGATCTACCATTCAGTGACCTCATTGAGCAGTGTGATACAGTCTTCCAACTCCCTCAGTGTTACGTCCGAGCAGGCACAAAATCTGGAGATGAAGACAAGAGAGCAGAGTAAGTCCAAACTATGGAACAAGTATAGAGCTGGAAGAGTTACAGCTTCCATTTTCAAGCAAGTATCAGTGTCAGATCCATCTAACCCATCCATCACATTAATAAAGAAAGTATGCTATCCAGACACTATCAAATTTCATAGTAACGCAACAAGGTTGGTATGTGCACATTGAGTGTTTTCTGTAATTATATATGTTACATATTTTCAGCATTGATGCAATGATTAATATTCTTTTGACATCATATAGAAGGGGTGTGGACCATGAAAATTGTGCAAGATTGAAGTACATGGAATGTGTTTCTATGCAACATCAAAACTTTCAGTTAATGAAAAGTGGGTTGCTAATACACACTAGCTACCCGCATCTTGGAGCGTCACATGATGGTGTCATTTCATGTAATTGTTGTGGAAATGGAGTACTAGAAGTCAAATGTCCCTATAATGCTATAACTTGAAGCAAAAACAATGCATGCACAGAGGTTTAATTCATCAGTCATTGTGGAGACATCAACATGTTCACTGACATTGCTGTCACCAGTTATATCACATTCATTCACATCTACTGTGTCACCTTCATACACATCTACTGGGCCACCTTCACTCACATCTACTGGATCACCTTCATTCACATGTACTAGCTACTTTCACTGACATCTACTGGATCGCCTTCACTGACATGTACCATGTCACCTTCATTCACATCTACTGGATCGCCTTCACTGACATGTACCATGTCACCTTCATTCACATCTACTGGGTTACCTTCATTTGCATCTACTGGATCACCTTCACTGACATGTACCATGTCACCTTCATTCACATCTACTGCCGGGGTTACCTTCATTTGCATCTACTGCCGGGGTTACCTTCATTTGCATCTACTGGATCCAGGGAATAACTTTTGCACCGATGCATATTCTTTCGTTGGTCATATAAACGGCGCCTGTTCTTTTTTACTTTTGGCATACTCGGAACTGATCTGCAATTAATTAACAAATTAACATGAACATAATAAATGCAACACTTTGCGAGTTCATGACATACGAAGACGGGTATACGAAGGGTTCAAAACATAATCTCCCAGTGCAGAAACCGTCGTAGAATACACCGAGCGAATTTAAAAAACATACATGTCTAAAGGAATGAAGCTAGCCTTACACAAACCATACTATATTAAATTAAGTGTTTGAACAATAAGTCACTAAGTTCTTACAGGCCATTCAGCAAAAACACATCTCCCAGTGCGTAATGGTGCGCTACGTACAAATTCAGTAACACAGTACCTCTAATGTGTACACGAAGCAACGTAGCCTTACACAAAGCCTTTGTGCGCCATTTATAATAATTTTTCCCGCGTAACAGAGTTCAAAAGTCAAACAACATCGACTACTGGGAATTTTGTAATGGTGACAACCATTTTTATGACATAAAGGCATAGCAAAAAAATACAGCTTTACTTACAACAAAAACTGTCGCACAAACGAATTTCTCTCGTCGATGTCACGTGACTTAATTGGTCAATATTGCTACAAGCGCGTGACATTTATATATTCATATTGCGGTCGAATAAGGTCTATAGGAGCTCATTAAAATGTGGTCAATGTTCTAATCCCTATTTTGTGAAGATGCGTTTACCATAAAATACCAATATATTTTTTAAGTGTTCTATATTCAGTTTGGCACTACAAAACATCAATGCGCACTATTGAGGGATGTTTTTTATTAGCCCACTAAAGTCGCGCATCTCACGGTTTCTTTGTTTTTGTTTTGGCATTCCTGAAGCACTCGAACGGCAAGCCGTTTTTCTCGAGAAAATGCCTGAGAAAAGGGTGTGAAATGCACCTTGTTGTAAAGATAGATCATTGCCCGTTTTAAACATGCCTAGCTTATGTGCAGACTTATTTTCTGAAGCGAGAACAAAACCCTTTACCCTGGACTAGCTAATCATGAATAAAGCGGTATCACGTGCACTCAGGCTGCAATAGAAGCGGATGGAAATTTCTTCATGTCAAGTGCAGTGCAGTGAGTAGGATATACCGGGCCGTTTATGCGGACAGTATTAGTTGAAAAAAATGTCTCGAAGCAATCTAGAGACAATCTACAGCTGCGCTAGCCTACTTTCTCTGTAGAACTACTGCTTCACGCTAATTTCTACAAAACGAAGGCTTGAAAAGGAGGTTGGGAGGATAGAAAGTGTTAATGGGAGGAGGAAGGTGCTAATCCTTTCACCCCCAGGGCACTATAATATACAGTTCAGCATAGTAAGCCCCGCCCCTCTGGCGATAATGTTTTCCCCCTGCTGCCACGCCCACCTCAGCTTTCACCCTCTTCATGTTGGGGAGTCAGGCATACCTGCTAATTCAAGATGTGTTTGGCGAGCTCTACAGGCTTATTTTGACCTTTTCCTGCAATGAGACAAGGCTGTAGCCTATCTACACAATACAAGTGAGTGGAGCAAGTCATGTGACTAGAGCTTGTGATGATGTATTGTTGAATGTGTACATCCCAAAAGCCACATGTCCTTGTGTTTTGGCCTACATTCACACCCTCTTGCTCCCTCTCCCTCCGCCTTCATCACTCTCCCTCCGCCTTCCCTTCCTCCCTATCCCTTCCCTTCTTTCCTCCCTCCCTCCCTTCCTCCCTATCCCTTCCCTTCTTTCCTCCCTCCCTCCCTTCCTCCCTATCCTTCCCTTCTTTCCTCCCTCCCTCCCTTCCTCCCTATCCCTTCCCTTCTTTCCTCCCTCCCTCCCTCTCCTTCCCTTCTTTCCTTCCTCCCTCTCCCTCCCTCTCCTCCTCCCTTCCTCTCTCTCCGCCTTCCTCCCTCCTCCCTCCCTTCCTCCCACCCTTCCTCCCTCCCCCTCCCTCCTTTCCTCCCCTCCCTCCCTTCCTCCCCTTCCTCCCTCCCCCTCCCTCCCTTCCTCCCTCTCCCTCACTCCCTCCCTCCCTCCCTCCCCTCCCTTCCTCACCCTCCCTTCCTCCCTCCCCCTCCCTCCCTCCTTCCCCCTCCCTCCCTCCCTACCTCCCCTCCCTCCCTTCCTCTATCCCCCTCCCTCCCTCCCTCCTCCTCCCTCCCTCCCTCCCTCCCTCCTCCTCCCTCCCTCCCTCCCTCCTCCTCCCTCCCTCCCCCCTCCCTCCCTCCCTCCCTCCCTCCCTCCCCTCCCTCCATCCCTTGTTCACTTATTTTCTTGCTCAATTTGATTATTTTATTTGCATAAGTCTATGTGTTGTGTTTATTTTACTTGTACATGGTCTTTAAGCTGTAGAGGTTTCGCCTCATGGGGACTCCATGTTACATGTGTGGGGCGTGTAGAGGCATGATTGTACATGTGTTGTTTTCATGGTTATGATGCTGTCATCTAATATAATGTAGTGGTCTCAAAGGTCAAACTATGCGGCCACACTCCATGCAGCACACCGCTGACACAACTCAGCACACCTCATCACATTTTCCATGGTGGTGAACCAACCTATATAAACATGGTCGCCTCTAGATACTAACAGCCAGACTATCATGTGAGCAGCTTCATTGTCATGGCTACAACTTGTAATGACTCTTCTCTTGTACAGATTGGCTCCACCCACTTGCACCTCTACCCCTGTCACTAAGCTAGCTACCATTTGTTCTTTGCCTCAGGAACAATTCATCCCATGCAGGCGCTGTCTCTTGACCTCCTCTCTTCCACCGCTAATTAGAATGTTGAACCACACACAGCATGCAAAAAAAAAAATCAAGGCTAAAGTTGTATTTATGCATGCTACGTCAGATCTGGCTACGTATACTTCAGTTTACTACCACAGGGATACAATTAAAGCTCCAATGTTGTTGTCCAAGCTGTTTAATTGAGAGATCACAGTAATCCATCACCCCTTTTTGAAGTGTGCATGATCGACCATCTACATACAACGATACATGTATTGCAATCGGACCGCCGCCATGCATAAATTGGTCGTATTCAGCGCCTTGGTACGGCTCACAGAAAATAAGTCTGCTAACAAAAACAACCAAATCCCATACAACCAGCACTTCTGTATACGTTTATACAAGTTTTTGTAACTCATGTCAGGCAAATTAACAAAAAAAAGCTTTCTAAAACCAACCACTCTAAATGGAGCGCTATTAGTCACGGGCCCGTATCATGGCGTATGTTAGCATTAAAAAGATAAAATTTATATCATTGTAGTCCTCGAAGGGTGTATAACACAGATATTCACCTGTACTGCGCTTACTTAGAACGGATTACAAAAGATAAGCCGAATTCCAATGCCATGCGATAATGAGGGTCTAGATACTTGTTACGTACGAAATTATGGGGACGAGACCTAATGTCCATTTTTTCAATGCAATGAAACACCCGTGTTATACGTAATCTTCAGCTAATTAACTAATTTAGCACATTTATTCACCATTATTGCACATTTTTTGTGAATAATTCTGGCAGATTTAGTTAAAGAATGGTTAATTAAATAATTTTTCGAAGTACACATATCTAATCAGACCGATTTATAGTACAGTATATACTTGTTTAAAATTCAATTTGAAATAAAAAGCAAGATGACCGTCTATTGTATGGGCCATTTCTGGAATAGCCTGGTGAAGCGCGTGTTCACAGCTGTACTACAAAAAATCGGGGGGGGGGGGGGGGGGGGGGGGGGGGGGGGGCTGAATGATACTTCAATAAGCTGCAATAAATACAATCAGCAAGGGCCATGGAACGCCACCAGACCATATATGGTCTGGCCCCCAGACACTAATCTCGTGCCCAGACCCAATGCATCGCAGCAGCGGTTATGAATTCAGGGTGTAGCTAAAACCAGGAGCAGGAGCAGGAGCAGGAGCAGGAGTTGCTACCTAAAACCAGGAGCAGGAGCAGGAGTTGCTACCTAAAACCAGGAACAGGAGCAGGAGCAGGAGTAGGAGTTACTACCTAAAACCAGGAGCAGGAGCAGGAGTTACTACCTAAAACCAGGAGCAGGAGCAGGAGCAGGAGCAGGAGTTCTTACCTAAAATCTCGTATATGAAAGGCGCAGTATAGTACGTATTCCTTACGAGTAGGCTTAAGAGTGCATGCATACCGCTCATTATATGTTTCAGCTCGTGCAGCGGGTATTGTATTATACCCGCATGCCTGTAATATTGAGTAAAAGCACCATTTATTTCTCCACATTCCTGAATATCCAATATAGATGAATAGAAACTGATTTGTTTTCTATTCAGTTCCACGGGGATGAACTTTGACAAATCCTCCAGATCACTGTTGATAATTGCATGAGCATACTGCATTTTCTAGCAGGGCCCCTAACAGCTGAGCTCGATAATTTCTTTTGACATTGCTCAGTTCTTTCCATACCTATATGCATGTACCTAGCTAGGAAAATTACAGTTATTTATATAATAATAATTTTGCCAGACGGAGTTAGACTGCATGTCTGCTTCTTCTTGCCATACTTCTGCATGGCTGATGGCTCCAAGTTGTCCCATCGCCAGGGCTCAATCCCCCATCTTGACCCCTCTGAATTTTAGGCTGGTGTAAAGTGGTTGTTAGGCATTGATACCTCCCAAGGTGCCAAATATCCATACTGTCCCCCTCACTGTTTGGAACTCATGCATTAACCTGCACTGAGGCATAGAGGTGACGTGGTCTCCCACCACAACAGACTACGAGATGTATTTCTTGAATCTTGCATGTGTTGATGCCCATGTAGAGGCAGGGAGTGTTAATGGGCATGACCAATGGCGTACTCAACCTGCATATGCATGCTGATGTCCTGGTCCCTCCCTAGGTGTTAGGCAAGCCAGCTGCATTTGACATTTAGTTACCATCGCTTAATCCAAGTACACCTTTACTGAATCGAGTGTGCATGCATGACAGCAGGATCAGCAGCCTTAGGAGGTATCAATGCCTAACAACCACTTTACACCAGCCTAAAATTCAGAGAGGTCAAGATGGAGATTGAGCCCTCGTGCTGGGACAACTTGGAGCCATGCAGAAGTATGGCAAGAAGAAGCAGACAGTCTACCTCTGTCTGGCAAAATTATTATTAGTATAAATAACTGTAATTTCGCAACATTCGTAAAAGAATAAAAGAACTCCTGCTTTCCATGCAGTAGTGCTAATAATGAATTCACTATTAATTATCTGGAGGGCAGTCAGGACCACTCTGCAGCATTTGTCAAAGTTCATCCCCGTGGAACTGAATAGAAAGCAAATCAGTTTCTGTTCATCTATATCAGAAATGTGGAGAAATAAATGGTGCTTTTACTCAATATTACAGGCATGCGGGGTACACGCGTGTGTAGAGAAAATGGTATACTACAATACCCGCCGCACGAGCTGAAACTTATAATGAGCGGTATGTACTCTTAAGCCTACTCGTAAGGAATACGTACTATACTGCGCCTTTCATATACGAGATTTTAGGTAAGAACTCCTGCTCCTGCTCCTGCTCCTGGTTTTAGGTAGTAACTCCTGCTCCTGCTCCTGGTTTTAGGTAGCAACTCCTGCTCCTGCTCCTGCTCCTGTTCCTGGTTTTAGGTAGCAACTCCTGCTCCTGCTCCTGGTTTTAGGTAGCAACTCCTGCTCCTGCTCCTGCTCCTGCTCCTGGTTTTAGCTACACCCTATGAATTCATCCGCAGCTGCGATGCATTGGGTCTGGGCACGAAACTATGAACCACATCGTATCATTACCACGTAAATGTATATTTCACAGAAATATTACATGACAGTTCTGAAAAAATCTTGCAATTGGTACCCTATTACCCGACCAAACGCGGTAGCAGGGCCCGCCCAACCAGCCTTGCGCCCTTGCCCCACCCCACACAACCGTGTGGAAGTTAGCCCCACTATCCTCAGCCGCACATTCCTGCGGAATAATTACTTTGAGATGAATACGTTTAGCCGTACGACTAAGCAAAACATGAATTTCATTGTCCGCGTTAAACGATAATATCTATGCCAGCATACGACGCGGATAGAAGCGTAAAAACGCATTTAACATATGCGCAGTCTTGTATGCACTCTATGACGCTACTTTCCGATACATAAACACACAACAACAACAACAACAATAATAAATCAATAAGTCAGAGTAGAGTCTGGAGCATAAAATGATGACATGTTCAATTGCGTTGGATTGCGCCGATAAAATTGGTCACAACCTGAAAGGCATTAACCTTAATTTTTCTCCAGGTCCAAGTCCTACGCGTAGGACCAATATTTGAAAATTCATCATAAATAGAAATGCAGTTTTTTGGCATCCATTTCTCTATTGTTGTTTGATGTGTCTATCATGCTAAATTTGCCAATTGCCAGTCTATTTTTTAAATCACACCCTTGGTTACACGAAGCAAATAAACAGATACGGTGCTTATGTAGATAATTTAATTGTCACAGAAAAAGCACGACAAGCATCACTTTTAAAAGAATGTTTTTTGAAGCATGATGTGTGGGCTACTTTATACTTTCTTACAGCAGTGTTTTTACTAATTGATTTTGTCATTTTTACCGAAAACGCACTGTATGTTTTCAAGATTTTGTCCATTCACCCGCAACATGCGTCTGACAAATACCTATCGTTCATAGCCTTGTGGAGCTAGCAATTTCCAAATCTACAATGTAATTTTTTATATGCTTAGTGCAAAAGACCTGACCTACTCAACATTACTTTTTGGTACTTTAAGTTGCTTTGCAATTTACCGCAAATACATCTTTTAGCAATGCAGTATTGATTGTATTTGACAATCTTTGAAGAATTGCAAGAAAGTAAAAATATCTGAATTAATAACCATTTCTACAGTGCAGTGAGATTTTGGTTTATTTTTTATCATATGAGTTTGCTAAAAATTAATTTTAACTTGCGTCCTACGCGTAGGACGCTAATCCTACGCGTAGGACGACGGGAGATTATAATTAAAGGTTAATATTTTAAAAAAACTAAATACACAAATTGCTACAAATGTATATACCTCTGACCATGTATGACTACATGTTATTAGAAGTAGTATAAGACTGAAGCTGGATTTCTGATGCCTGTTAAAATAACCATGACATACCTTACCTTGACAATGTTGAATGGCCCCTTTGGATTAGGTTCTAGAATTTTTCCCACAGTTTTGGTGTTCTTCAGGTATAATGTGATCTTACACTAATGACCTCTGATATTCAGTCCTGTACATGTAGTTGGCTGGAATAATGTGTAAGGGTATATTTCAGTAAAAAGTTGTACTTGAAATTCCTTCACAGTGCTTCTTACTTCTCTTGTAAATGGGGCACTGCATGGGTTTCACTTTTTAATGCAGCTGGGATAACATATAATTGCTTTACATAATATATACTCCTTAATTGTAGGGTCATAGATGGAAAGTATCTGAGATATAATGTTCCCTTCCCCACTTAAGTGCACATATATCATCCTAGTCTGGCGTACGTGTTCACGTATGTTGGAATGAGCATTGTTGTGTCTTTCTCCAAATTACCATTGTAGTCATGCAGAACTCTCAGCAAAATTGTTATTTCATCACCAGGTTATTTGGGGTATTTTTATTCTTGTACATATGTATTATCACTGACAATATAACCCCAGCATCAGCAGTTCCACCACATCCGTCATCACCACTATAATCACCATTGCTACCATTACCATTATCATGCACTGTATGACGCAATGCTGTAAATGTGACCCTCACTTGAAGTTGCAGTGACACATTGTGCAGACGTATTCTTACTCCCTGCAATAATCATGATAGGATGCTCGTGCTTGTCTAACAAAATCTGCATGATTAATTTATGGTGCATCATGCAGTGATATATGATACCATGCATCTGCTTCTTGTAGTGGGTATAGCTCATCATGTGATAATTTAGTCATGCATAGACCATTCATGCACTTCAAGCAATGAATTTATAAACCCTCTATCTGGCCATGGGTATGGAGGTATGAAAATCCTCCAAATTCAGCCTTGCTGCCTATTGGATACAAATGTTAAGTAGTCGTGTGCATGTGAAGGTAATCTAATATCAGTATACCTAAATGATATAACTTTTATAAATCACTTTTTGTACACACAAATCACATCGGTTGTGCATGGTACCAGTGCACAATGAGGTATAACTGCTGCCAGATGTCAAAGGATGCATGTGGATTTGATATTCCCCACAAAGCTTGTGCAGCAAGGTACAAGTAACCACTTCATTCATTACATGCTGCATCTTTTGGAGGTGTCTCCCCTGTGCACTGATGTCAGCAATGTATTTTGCAAGTGTACTAGGCTCAAAATTGTGCTTTTGTCTACAGAGGTGGTTATAAAATACACACAAACACATGTAGGTAAACAAGATACATTAAAGATAAAACGTTCAGAGTACAACTGCAGGGTCTATGACAAAGGTCCTGATGAACTGTTTGATGGATCTAAATGATAATAATATACATTAAATCACATATATTTTACAACTCACAAGAATGGCATCCAGCTCCATAGGCCATACTTCATTGCTACAGTGAAAACCCCAGCTGGACGAGTTTTCAGGATGATCCGCGTGTGATATTGGATCAATAGTTGGCACCGGGACACACCTACCCTGTGGGTACATAGAACAGCTCAGATCTTGCCTAATGAAATGTGCTTTGCAAATCACAAGAATGACATCCATCTCTATAGGAAAACTTGTAAGTACTTAATATGTTGTGCTCACACCTCCAGTTGATACAGTGTTCAACGTATGCGCATGTCGTTGGGTCCCTGCATGATTGGTACACAGACACACCTACCCTGTGGGTACATGAAACAGCTCAGAGCATGGCTCAATGTGTTTTGCAACTCACAAGAATGACATCCATCTTCACATAGGTTCGAATTTGTAAGTACTTATTAGTTGTGGTCACATGGGTCCATAGTTAATCTACTTGTTCAAAATCCGTGCATGATGTTGGGTCCCTGGTTGGCACATAGACACACCTACCCTGTAGATACATGAAACAGCTCAGAGCTTGCCTCAGTGTGCTTTGCAACTCACAAGAATGACATCCATCTTCATAGGTCAGAATTTAGTAGTTGTGGTCACATGGGTCCATAGTTCATCCACTTGGACAAAATCCGCACATGACGTTGGGTCCATAGTTCATCCACTTGGACAAAATCCGCGCATGACGTTGGGTCCCTGGTTGGCACATGCACACACATACCCTGTGGGTAAATGAAACAGCTCAGAGCTTGCCTCAATGTGCTTTGCAAATCACAAGAAAGACATCCATCTTCATAGGTCAGAATTTGTAAGTATTTATTAGTTGTGGTCACAGGGATCCATAGGTGATCCAATGTTCAAAATCCGCGCGTGACGTTGGGTCCCTGGTTGGCACATAGACATGCACACCTACCCTGTGGGTACATGAAACAGCTCAGAGCATGGCTCAATGTGTTTTGCAGTATGAGATCCATCTTCATAGGTCAGAATTTGTAAGTACTTATTAATTGTGGTCACATGGGTTCATAGTTCATCCACTTGTTCAAAATCCGCGTGTGACGTTGGGTCCCTGGTTGGCACTAAGACACATCTACGCTGTGGGTACATGAAACAGCTCAGAGCTTGCAACAATGCACTTTGCAACTCACAAGAATGACATCCATCTTCATAGGTCAGAATTTAGTAGTCGTGGTCACATGGGTCCATAGTATATCAACTTGTTAGACACACCTACCCTGTGGGTACATGAAACCAGTCAGAGCTTGCCTCAATGTGCTTTGCAACTCACAAGAATGAAATCCATCTCCATAGGTCAGCTTGTTGAGTTCGTGGTTGGCACAGGTACACATCTATCCTATGAGTACATGGTGCAGCTCACGATCACGGCGAATCAACTCCATACAACACATCGCTTAGTGTTTGTTTACGTTCACGATCTATTAAGCGCGCGCTTCAGCGCCCGCCGCGTGAGGAATGTTAAACTTATTCATTTTAAATTGTGCGGCTGAGGAATGTGGGGCTAACTACTTCCACACAGTGCTATTTGATAGCACACCTAGTCGTGTTCACATCGTTACTGTAAAGTGAATATGATCCCTAGTATGCTTTCAAAACTAGGTACTGGAAGTTCAAATGCTGACGAACAGAAGCTTCGAGATGCGGCAGAGAGAGGTGATATTGGCGAGGTGGCGAGGTTGATCGAAAGTGGAGTATCTATAAATTCACACCGCGAGGTAAGCAGGGATACGATTGTACATGTACATGTATATCAGGACTCACGGTAGTGGGTCCTATGTAGGATTGGCTTCGAATTGGCTTTAGTGGGCGTGGTTTTCGATCGAGCGTTTTAAAACGGTAACGAAGCGTTGCCTTTACTCGCCAGCTCGCATATAATCCATCACAAACATGACAGATATGCACATATAACGTGAGCTTCGCTAAACAGTGCCGTTTACGTGGAGTGTAATATCTATGTCAGTACCAAAATTTCGCCATTTAATTTTTGTTCTCCTCCGTCTTCCATTCATCACGACAGAAACGCCGTAAGCTTACGAAGACGACAAAAAGTAGCATTTTAATTTCAAACGTATCTTTTCATGTAGATAAGATGCACAATCGTAAACTAGTGATAATATGCCGTGAAATAACTCAAGCAGCTCAGGTGCAATTCATTATCGATGACAGTTGCGTAGCAGTATGCAATATGACGCCACACACGCGTCTTAATTTACTGTTGCCACACTTAGCTGCAGATACGTTTACAGCAGGCGGTTCTAATTCAGCAAAGGTGACCAAGCCAAAGGATCCTACCAAACCTCACTTTAACATACTGTACCTTGTTTCCTTGCTTTTTGCACCACCAGTCCTATATACCACCAATCACTTTCTCGATAGAGAAGTTTTTGATTTACTTGTTGTACTCTGCCTTGCCATCAATCCTATATATCGTCATAGCAGAGATAGCTCTATTAGCTCTGGTCATAGAGAATTTTCTATTCCTGGTACTGCTGAGGCAGAATTAATTAGTTTATATTAAGTTTGAGAGATATGCATATGAATAGTTTGTATTAGAACAATTTTGAATTTGAGGGAGGGGAGTGGCCATGCCTGAGGGCTATCTCTATGGGCTGTACATTTTGCTATATGCAGCTTGAATCATAGATATTAGAGTAGAAAATGAAACATAAATGCTGGTCCCGAAAGAACTGCACTTAAACTTTTTTTTTCTTCGACTTCCCTTGATCAGTTAATGATTACAATATATTTACTGATGTGTGTACTTCAATTACAGGCTTATGCTTGAGATGGCCAAATTGATGTACATGTTAATGAAGATTGTGTACATTGTACCCTTCATGTTGACCAAACTATTACACCCAGGGTGTTGATCCTCCATTACACTATGCTGCAAGGGGAGGTCATACTGCATGTGTGGAACGTCTCCTTTCCACTCCTGGTATTGATGTGAACTTTGAGGGTGAGGTGAATTGATCCACTGAATATAAAAATAGGATAATTATTCACTGTTATAGCAGTCCATATATAATTATATATATAATTATAATTATATCTATATTATATAACTATGTATATACATGTATAAAGAATAAAACATGTGCTAGATGGACATAATGAACTATTGTACCCACTCCAGGGTGGTTATAGTCCATTACATCTTGCTGCTATGGGAGGCCATACTACTATTGTGGAACAACTCATTTGCACTAGTGGTATTGATGTGAACATTAGGAATTGTGTGAGTTGGTCCACTGAAAATTAAGATTGGATATACGAACTGCAACTGTAACTGACTTAGCAGCCCACTATATGCACCTTACTTAGAATAATGATATGTATGGTGCTGAACACTATCCTGTATATGGATGGGGATGTTAAAAACAAGACCATAGAGCAGCTATTTCTAAGCTTACACACAAAGACCAGTGTGTCCCTTGGTATCTCCTCCCCTTCAACCCCATCAGCAATGTACTACATGTAAATGTTGATTGTACCTGGACTCTACATGTAGGTTGGTAATACTCCATTACACCTTGCTGTGTTTGGAGATCATACTACTTGTGTGGAACATCTCCTTTCCACTCCTGGTATTGATGTGAACATTAAGAATAGGGTGAGTTAATTCGTAAGCTAACCACCAAGATGACTGAATATTAAAATAATTATGCACTATGTACATGTGTACATTGTACCCATGCACATGTTGTATCCATTCTAGAACTAAGAATAGTGTGAGTTGGTCCACTGAATATTAAAATAAGATGTGCACTGTTATATGAACTGTAGCAGACCATGTACTGTATGTACATGTACATGTAAATCCACCATGTTGACTGAACAATTGTACCCACTTCAGGATGGTTATACTCCATTACACTATGCTGCAAGGGGAGGTCATACTACTTGTGTGGAACGTCTCCTTTCCACTCCTGGTATTGATGTGAACATTACGGATGTGGTGAGTTGGTCCAATGAAGATCAAAATGTTGTAGGAATGTAGCAGTACGTGTACTAAATGTGCTGTGTACATTATACCCACCATGTTGACCTAAATGTTGTACCCACTCCAGGATGGTTATACTCCATTACACCATGCTGCAAGGGGAGATCATACTACTGTTGTGGAAAACCTCCTTTCCACTCCTGGTATTGATGTGAACATTGAGAATAAGGTGAGTTAATGATCAAGTAATAATGATATGTATGGTGCTGAACACTATCCTGTATATGGATGGTGATGTAAAAAACAAGACCATAGAGCACCTCTCCTCCCCTTCAACCTCATCAGTAATATTTGTATCATGCATGGAAATGTGTACACCTGTGGCGGACTGAACATTTTGTAATGGGGATTTTCCCCACGGCCCAATTGTTGTATTGTGTGTGGGCCGAAGACACCCTGCGGTGTAGCGCAGCGGGGGGGGGGGGGGGGGGGGGGGGGCGCTTTGTCCTAGCCGCATTATTGTGCACACCTATATATGTGTATGGAGTGTGTATTGAGCATGCTTGTGCAGTATTACTGTTCAGAGTTGCCGTTTCCCTGTCATTGAGGGTATTTACTTGGTCGGGTCGTGTGTTCAGTCCTTTACAACACCCTCGTGATGTTGTATATGAAAGACCATGTTGATGACCATGTACTACATGTACAAGTGTAAATTGTACCCACCATGTTGACTGAACTGTTGTACCCACTCCAGGAAGTTAAAACTGCATTACACCTTGCTACAAATGGAGGCCATACAAATTGTGTAAAACATCTCCTTTCCACTCCTGGTATTGATGTGAATATTATAGATATGGTGAGTTTCTTCACTGAATAATAAAATAATATATGCACTGTTATAGGAACTGTAGCAGACCTTGTACTACATGTACATGTGTACATTGTACGCTACGTGTTGACTTAACTATTGTACCCACTCCAGTATGGTAATACTCCATTAAAAAATGCTGCAAAGGGAGGTCATACTACCTGTGTGGAACATCTCCTTTCCACTCAAGATATTAAGGTGTACATTACGGATATGGTAAGTTGGTCTATGTGATGATCAAGTACATGTACATATAATAATGATTTGTATCGTGCTGAACACTATCCTGTATATGGATGGTGATGTAAAAAAACAAGACCATAGAGCAGCTGCTTCTAAGCCTACACACAAAGACCAGTGTGTCCCTTGGTATCTCCTCCCCTTTAACCCCATCAGCAATGTTTGTATACACTCTCGTGATGTTGTATATGAAAGGCCATGTTGATGACCGCGAGTACTATACATGTATGTGTACATTGTACCAACTGAACTATTGTACCCACTTCAGAATGGTTATACTCCATTACACTATGCTGCAAAGGGAAGTCATACTGCTGTTGTGGAACGTCTCCTTTCCACTCCTGGTATATATGTGAACATTAAGAATAGGGTGAGCTTGTCTATTTAATGATCAAGTAATAATGATACGTATGGTGCTGAACACTATTCTGTATTTGGATGGTGATGTAAAAAAACAAGACCATAGAGCAGCTGCTTCTAAGCCTACATGCACACAAAGACCAGTGTGTCCCTTGGTATCTCCTCCCCTTCAACCCCATCAGCAATGTTTGTATCATGCATGGAAATAAAAAATGTGTACACCCTTGTGATGTCATTTATGAAAGATGACCATGTACTGCATATAAATGTGTACATTGTACCCGCCATGTTGACTGAACTGTTGTATCCACTCCAGGAAGTTAAAACTGCATTACACCTTGCTACAAGTGGAGGTCATACAAATTGTGTAAAACATCTCCTTTCCACTCCTGGTATTGATGTGAATATTAGGAATAGGGTGAGTTGGTCCACTGAATATTAAAATAAGATATATACTGTTACAGGAACTGTAGCAGACCATGTACTACACATATGTACATTGTACGCACCATGCTGACTGAACTATTGTGCCCACTCTAGTATGGTAATACTCCATTACCCAATGCTGCAAAGGGAGGTCATACTACCTGTGTGGAACATCTCCTATCCACTCAAGATATTAAGGTGAACATTATGGATATGGTAAGTTGGTCTATGTGATGATCAAGTACATGTACATGTAATAATGATTTGTATGGTGCTGAATACTATCCTGTATATGGATGGTGATGTAAAAAACAAGACCATAGAGCAGCTGCTTCTAAGCCTACACACAAAGACCAGTGTGTCCCTTGGCATCTCCTTCCCTTCAACCCCATCAGCAATGTTTGTATACACTCTCGTGATGTTGAATTAGTATATGAAAGGCCATGTTGATGTCCATGTACTATATGTCTACATTGTACTAACTGAACTATTATACCAACTTCAGGATGGTTATTCTCCATTACACTATGCTGCAAAGGGAAGTCATACTGCTGTTGTGGAACGTCTCCTTTCCACTCCTGGTATTTATGTGAACATTAAGAATAGGGTGAGCTGGTCTATTTAATGATCAAGTAATAATGATACGTATGGTGCTGAACACTATCCTGTATATGGATGGTGATGTAAAAAACAAGACCATAGAGCAGCTGCTTCTAAGTGTACACACAAAGACCTGCAGTGTGTCCCTTGGTATCTCTACCCCTTCAACCCCATCAGCAATGTTTTTATCATGCATGTAAATGTGTACACCCTCGTGATGTTGTATATGAAAGGCCATATTAATGTCCATTTACATGTACTACAAATACATGTGTACATTGTACCCACCATGTTGACTGAACAATTGTACCCACTCCAGTATGGTATTACTCCATTACACCTTGCTACAAGTGGAGGTCATACAAATTGTGTAAAACATCTCCTTTCCACTCCTGGTATTGATGTGAATATTAAGAATAGGGTGAGTTGGTCCCCTGAATACTAAAATAAGATATGCACTGTTACATGAACTGTAGCAGACCATGTACTACACATGTGTAAACTGTACCCACCATGTTAACAGTCTGAACTATTGTACCCACTCCAGGATGGTAATGCTCCATTACACCGTGCTGCCATGGAAGGTCATACTACTTGTGTGGAACAACTCCTTTCCACTTGTGGTATCAATGTGAACATTAAGAATATGGTGAGTTACTTGGTCCTTAACCATATAGCTCACTCTTCACTCTGCAGATCATCCATTGCAAAGCAAATGCACACACATTACGCAGTGTGCATGTCCAAAAATGGTGTCACATTAAATTGCTCCATGGTGATACCATCTACATGTATCACATGTCATTCTCGTTCAGCAGCAGCAAACAACCCAACAGAATAAGTGTTTTTGCAGATCACATGTTGTCTGTGGGATGTGGGGGGGGGGGGGGGGGGGCAGAGAGTTGTGCAAGTGGGACATTGGTCCACCATAGGTAATCAAGTTCATGTCCAATCAATTACACCAAATGTCCTGTCAATATGGTACATAGCTTACCTGTGATGTACATGTTAAAATCCTCCTCCATTTATTAAAATGATAAGAAGGGCCCTGTTGATGTACTTCAATATGTACATTCGACCAACCATGTTGACTGAACTATTGTACCCACTTCAGGATAGTTATACTCCATTACACTATGCTGCAGAGGAAGGTCATACTACTTGTGTGAAACATTTCCTTTCCACTCCTGGTATCGATGTGAACATTCAGAATAAGGTGAGCTGGTCTATTTAACGATCAAGTAATTATAATATGTATGGTGCTGAACACTATCCTGTATATGGATGGTGATGTAAAAAACAAGACCATAGAGCAGCTGCTTCTAAGCCTACACACAAAGACCAGTGTGTCCCTTGGTATCTCCTCCCCTTCAACCCCATCAGGAATGTATCAAACATGTAAATGTGTATACCCTTGTGATATCATGTATGAAAGACCATGTTGGTGACCATATACTACATGTACATGTGTACATTGTACCCACTGGACAACTGTACCCACTCCAGGATGGTAATACTCCATTACACTTTGCTGCAAAGGGAGGTCATACTACTTGTGTGGAACATCTCCTTTCCACTCCTGGTACTGTTGTGAACATTAAGGATATGGTGAGTTGGTCCACTGAATATTACAATAAGATATGCACAGTTATAGGAACTGTAGCAGACTATGTATTACACCCTTGTGATGTCATATATTAAAGACCATGTCCACACAAGTAGTATGACCTTCCATTGCAGCATAGTGTAAAGGAGTATTAACATACTGGAGTGGGTACAATAGTTCAGTCAACATGGTGCGTACAATGTACTCATGTACATGTAGTACATGATCTGCTACAGTTCCTATAACAGTGCATATCTTATTTTAATATTAAGTGAAGCAACTCACCGTTTCCTTAATATTCACATCAATACCAGGAGTGGAAAGAAGATGTTTTACACTTTTTAAATAACCTCCACTCGCAGCAAGGTGTAATGCAGTTTTACCATCCTGGAGTGGGTACAATAGTTCAGTCAACATGGTGGGTGCAATGTACACATGTACGTGTAGTACATAGTCACCAAACATCTACTATCCACTTGTGGTATTGATGTGAACATTAAAAATAGGGTGAGTTAATTGGTAAGCTAACCACCAAGATCACTCTTCAATATGCAGCTCATACATTACACAGTGTGCATGTCTAAAAATGGCGTCACATTGCTCCATGGTGATGCCATCTGTCACATGTCATTTTCCTTCTGTAGCAGCAAACAACACAACAGAATAAAAGATCACATGTTGTCTGTGGGATGTGGGGGGGGGGGGAGTTTTGTAAGTGTGACATGGGTCCACCATAGGTAATCAAGTTCATGTCCAATCAATTACACCAAATGTCCTGTCAATCTGATAATCTGTGATGTACATGCTAAGATCCTCCTCCCTTTATTACAATAATTTTTTTTGTACATATTTCAATCTGATGAAGGGGCCATGTTGATCATGTCATTGTGTACATGTATATTGTACCAACCATACTGTCTGTACTATTGTATCCTCCAGGGTGGTAATACTCCATTACACTTTGCTGCAAGGGAAGGTCATACGACTTGTGTGGAACATCTCCTTTCCACTCCTGGTATTGGTGTGGATACTGCATTTCAGACAATTTATAATTAATGTACAAGAATTGTATGGTCCCATTGTTGCAGTGATCAATTTATTGCATTTGATATCACTAACTGTAAATTCATGTCCATTGTAAGCACATGTACATCACATCTTTCCACACCTCAGGCCCAACAACTCAGCAGTCTTGTCCTTCAACAAAGGAAATACACCTTCCCTTCACCCTCATATCAATTGATCTAATTTTGGGTGTGCATGAGCAATTAATTTTCCATTAATTCACAACATTGATGACTCATGCTAGAATGGTTACTAACTAGACAAGTAAATAAAAGCATTCTCTCTGAGTAAGTGGGAGGCATATACAGTGGTGTTCACCGAAAGAGGGGGAAAATGCAATAATGCACATTTTTGATATTATCTCATGAATGGTATATAATGGTATCATGCCAATTACATTTTTAGATTCAGCATCTATTTCTGAACAGAGTGCATTCACTTTAAATCATTATGACTTGTAAACAAAACAATGCAGCATAGTAAACAACTGCTGGCCGGTCAGGCTGGATGTTCAAGGCTATAGCTCCTCTATTCTTTGCAGTTAAGCTACCAAATTTTTTTTGTATGTATCCAAAACAGGTGAGTATCTATAGTGTTATATTGAGCTCTTAAGTTCCACTGGCTGGGGAGATCGGTAGGAAAGCATCACTTTTCAGAGGGAGGCGTGGTCTTCGTGCAATTTCGGATGATTTAGTTCGACTTAAGGAATGAAAAGTATTGCATTACGCAGTCCCTAGTACATATTTATATTTTATTGCGTTAATGGGAACACCAATTTATAATTGATCAAAAGCTAAAAAGCTTAAAAAACGCAGCCATTTTAGTAATCCGTGACGTATCACAACATTCATAGCAATTCAGGGCATTGATTCCGGGCCCGAGAGAACACGTAATATCGACCGGAAGAGCATGCTTCCGAGTTACGCGAGCCATTTGCATCCGAAACCGCGAGTGGACCGATTTCATACGATTGATTTCACGGTCCCGGAAGCTAATTTGTACGCGCACGGATGAGTTCGGATTAATTATCGCACGCGTACGTGCAATTTTGAACGAAACCGGGCAAACACCGTACGAGGACCGCGTACTTGTGCGTAAGAATTATTGTATGACGTATTGGCAATTGGAAGATACGTGGTTAATTTACGGGTTATGTCAATTAATTCCTTGTACTGAATATGTTGCAGGTTATTAAAAATATATAATTGGCTTCACACAGTACAAAATAACATAAGCACAAAGTTGATTGAGAACTGGGACAGATCTGTATATAAAAAAGAAAGCATGAATTGGGCAACAATTTTGCCAGATGACCTTACCTCTCGGACAATACACGCAGGGGTAACATCTGATCTCCATCTAAGAATAATAAAAATGAATATCACACTATTAAATCTAATTGTTTCACTTACCTTTCTTTGGTACCTCACCGTGCTATTGATGTGAATGCATAACTGGTAGGGTTTACCTTGTGCTACTTTCGTTCTGAACTGCACACAAGTGGAATGGTCATGCATAAATGCGACAGGAGGCAGAGAAGCAATACATGCCACGATCTGTGTTGAAAATAAGGGAAAGTATAAATAACAACTATAGCGATGCACTCTTACTTTTAGCGCTTTTGTTCAGCCACGCACCAGGAATCCATTAAATACTGTTCCCGACGTTACGTCGAACCAGCGAAATGGTAAACTCCCAGGAACCGCTTTTGTTCAGCCACGCACCAGAAATCTATTAATACTGTTCCCGACGTTATACGTCGAACCAGCGAAAAGGTAAACTCCCAGGAACCTAGCTACTGAACATCGTTACCATGCAGGGCTTACCTTGTGATGTAGCGTAGTACTACCTCCAGTAACCAATTTAAAAACCCCGCCAGAATAAGCATCGAAGAACGACTTTCCCTGCAAAAAAAAAAAAAAGCCTTCGATCAATTCAATCCATAATATAAGGCATAACGAGTGTGACTAAAGGTGTAACTCACCTGGCATCATAATAGTAGTCACGAAGCTATAATATAATGTTCAGCTGTGGTCAACAGATTCTGAAGATATTCTATACGTCGCTGAATTCCTGCCGGCTCAAATGCGCCATATTACCACCCCCTTTACTTACGACCCGCCAAATATCTAAGTCACGTGAATTGGTCATTGGGTAGTTTAATACATAATTCAATTAACTTTCAGCTAGCTCTGTACATGTACATACAGTATATGCGTACATGTAACAACTATAAACCAATCAATTGTATTAGCGGTCACACTGTAACTGGAAAGGTCACACGACGTCGAAAAGGTAGCATGCATTGCTTCACACCCTCCCTTCACCCGTAAAAGGCGTGATAACCGTATTGCATATATTGATCTCTCGTCCAAACAATGCAACGCCATGCCCATGGCCGTTGTGCAACATATGCATGATCATCATATCATGATCATATTCGTGGATATCCACTCTCTAAATCTGTTATTGTGCCACGCCCACCATTGTATATTATTAATCGATTGCATATTTATATACTACTAAAATATAGTGCAATGCAAGGGAAAGTGACTCCGGGAAATGTTTATGTATATATCTTACAGTTGTTTCATTTGTTATAATGCCAGATACTGCATCCTTACATATGCATGTATATGGATGTGCCGGTTCCAATTAATAAGGCTGTATTCTTATAGCAGCGGACGCGTCAAATCAAGTTTTGATTCTATAAAGGGTTTTAAAATCCTCTGTAAAACCACTGTGTAATTGAACATTACAATTATAATCACTTCATTAAATGCCATCCTTTATATGTCGGCAAAGAGCATGATGTAGGTTGCTAAGTAGCTTATTCGTTTCATTTACTGGTAACGCATTATTAATTAGGTATCGTTAGCATATGCATTTATGTACTTTTTTATAATAGAGAACCCCTGCATGTGTATGAGTTATATACTGACGATATATACCTACTGTAACTGTTTAAAAAAAAAAAAAATTTCATAGGATCAGTTACTATTAAACAGTTTTTTTTTTACTTCTATAAGTAATGTATGATTGATATCAGTTTTAATTTGCTGGTGTGTCATTAATCACACCAGGATAGAATAGATATTAAAAATTGTATATGTTGTAAGGATCCGTTCCATTGCAACACCACAAGGTACAATCCTCTCAGTTGCTACAATGTCAAAGCATTCCTTACATTATTTCTCACATGCATATGCATTTCATATTAGTTTACAAATCCATTTGCAAACATAAAAAAGTTTAATATGAGTTAAATGTATTAAATGTGCAATGCATCAAGCATTATTGTTGTGTTTTTCATTATTAATATTTTAATGCATAATACAATACTCAATGTACACATGATATGGGTACAATCTTAAACATACACATGTAGCCTATAGTTAAATCAAAATAGAGAATGGCTGTGGCATTGGCCCTCACTAGATGGAGGTTGAGCCTGCCATAGATGTCTGCAAGTACAGCCAAAAGGGTCTGCATGTAAGAGTGGCAAGCTGTGATGCCAGATGAGAGATCACTGTTCTGACTAACAGCAGTACTAGTAGTGTGTATACACACATCCATGGAATTGAGCTTGGTCAGGTATAAGGATGGAGGGGCGGAAAGGTGGTGGGGGTGGAGCACACACATTCTTTGCTTATTATATAAAAGTGGTAGGATAATATGCATTAGCTTCTGTGCGTTTTACTGTCCGAGCGTCCATTTTGTCAGAGAAATGTAAAAGGTTTTGAGTTTAAAGTCTCATTCCAGAT
Source organism: Spongilla lacustris (assembly GCA_949361645.1). Lineage (NCBI taxonomy): Eukaryota > Metazoa > Porifera > Demospongiae > Spongillida > Spongillidae > Spongilla > Spongilla lacustris. The sequence goes on along the minus strand of OX442416.1, from coordinate 18,810,061 downwards.
CAGAATAGGAACCATTTCTGATGAATGTGCTTATATAAACCAGATATCTTCCATTTATGGCTTGTTGACATGTCTGGACATAGGATAGCAGCTGCTTGCATTGTAAGGGCTGACCTTGAAAGCATGAATATGATTAGGTGTGTGTGTGTGTGTGTGTGTGTGTGTGTGGAATGTACATGTAGATGTGTGAGTCAGTTTCTGCATTCAATCTGTGGATACCTCTCTCCAAGAGGATCACTAAAGTTCTGGCCTGAAAAGGGGCTTTGTCCCAACATAGGCAAGCTAACAGCGTTCCTGGCTGGCTTAATGTACAGCATGTTGCTGGTGCCATGCATGTCAATAGCTCAGTACACATGCGTGCAATAAAACATTGTATAAGCCTTGAAATTGATTCATTTTAAAAGCACCTTTACAAGAATGCAGAAAATATTCAAATCAGTTTTAGTTTGTGTGATCCTTCATCCCTATAGACATGTTCAGCTCCAACCTGTCGTGACGGATGACCAAAGCACTTCTAGAAATGTTGCACACAATCACATACACAAACACACATCACACATATGAATACATGATACAATAAGTGCACATTACATGCCGCCACAAGCACCATAGTAATACATAAGGGGAGGAGTAGGGGTAGTGGTAGGTAAGGGGAGGAGTAGGGGTAGTGGTAGGTATGGGGAGGAGTAGGGGTAGTGGTAGGCAAGGGGAGGAGTAGGGGTAGTGGTAGGTAAGGGGAGGAGCAGGGGTAGTGGTAGGCATGGGGAGGAGTAGGGGTAGTGGTAGGCAAGGGGAGGAGTAGGGGTAGTGGTAGGTAAGGGGAGGAGCAGGGGTAGTGGTAGGCAAGGGGAGGAGTAGGGTAGTGGTAGGTAAGGGGAGGAGTAGTAGGGTAGTAGGTAAGGGGAGGAGTAGGGTAGTAGTAGGAATAGGGGTAGGCATAGTTTCATTTACAATGTAGCTTGGTGTGTGTGTGTGTGTGCGTGCTGTAGTAAACCCTTGAATAAGTACGACTAAAGGGGGTGAGTAGGTAAGGGGAGGAGTAGTTACATGCACTGGAGTGTAGGGACGGGTCAGTTACATTTTTTTTAAGTACGTGGGGGAGGGAGGGAGGGGATTGAGCTGAGCCCACACACAATCTACTATGTATCACACAGAGGCGCATATCACATACATGTATAGAGGCACTCATCACCCAACAAGCACATATCACACAGGTACACAAATAAACATTAAAGTACAACCTACCACTTAGTCTACATACATTCTTATTACACCACACATCCCATACATCTCCATCGTGTTCCTACATCACCACTGTACACTTCCTCTTTCACCATCATCCCTCCCCCACCCTCCATCACAACAACCCACCCACCACTCTACCTCCATCACCACTATACCTCCATCACCACTATACCTCCATCACCACTATACCTCCATCACCACTATACCTCCATCACCACTATACCTCCATCACCACTATACCTCCATCACCATGTACCCAATCACCACTGTGTTCTACATCTTCTCCCCACCCACCATCACCCCAGTACCTCATTTTCATCACATCACCACAGTACCCCTCCATCCACCGAGCATCCAACTGCCAACAACTCTCAAAATCAACTAGCACACAACGCAAACTATACTCAAACAAGCTGCATCACCCATTACATATGCTAAACACATGAAACAGTCCACCTGTCCACCAAAAGTAATTGTAGGTGTGTGGGGATATACATGTATATGAAGCTTGTGTGAGCAAAGTTAAAACAAAACTTGAAATGCAGTAAAGCTTCATTAGTGGCCTAGAAAATATGTGAATGGGTCAAAATAAGCTGCTCCTACAGATAAAGGCGTAATATAGAGTATGCGTGCAATAATTAGAACTAGAGGCAGGTGGAAGGAAGGCCCCTCGCGTTTGGCCAAACATTCTAATATGGGGAAGTACCCTTGTTACACTACTGCAGAGTTACATGCCACTGGAGCGTAGGAATGGGTCAATGAAATTAAGTACGCGGATGGGGAGGGAGAGAGGGGGGTTGAGCCCCTCAGCCCACACATACATGTACTCTATGCCTATACATGTATCACACACATATCAGAGGCACTCATCACCCTATTAGCACTATCACACAGGCACACATAACATTCTAAAGTCCACTCACCATGTAAAATAAATATCCCAAAGCCTATTGATGAGGAGGAGGGGCGCGCGCTTCGCGCGCGCGAAAATTTTGTGGTGTGCATTCCTATTTTTCCACACATTCTACATACAGGGGGATTGTATGTACGCTACGTGTAACACGTGTAGTACGCTAATTATACGTTAATTATATTCATATACAGGTTCGAGGGGGGAGGGGGGGGGGTCCGGACCCCCCGGACCCCCCCCCCTGCGTCCGCCCTTGAAATCACCATCTGTTCCTACACCACCACTGTACCCTTCAACTTTCACCATCATCTCTCCACCCATCCATCACAACTGTACCCTCACCTACCATCAACACTGTAACCTCCACCCACTATGATACCTCCATCACCACTATACCCCTCCATCACCCAACCACAACTGTGTTCTACATGTACATCACTATTTCACCCTCTCCCCACCCACCATCACTCCAGTACCTCCACTTTTCATCACATCACCACAGTACCACTCCCACCATACAACTGTCAACAACTCTCAACATGATGTCATCTAGATTCACCTAGCAAACAACACAAACTAAATTCAAACAAGCTGCATCATCCATTACATAAGCTAAACGCATGAAACAGTCCAAAAGTAATTGTAGGTGTGTGGGATATATATGAAGCTTGTGTGAGCAAAGTTAAAACATACCTTGTAATGCAGTAAAGCTTCATTAGTGGCCTAGAAAATACGTGAATGGGTCAAAAAGAAGCTGCTCCTATAGATAAAGGCGTATTCAAACAGAATATAGTATGCGCGTGCAATAATTAGAACTCACTCCAAACTTTGCCTTGGTCAGCTGCTGTTTATCATATTTCTAGCTCTAGCGTAACACAAGGACATTTGTAAAAAGATACATAAGAAAAGAACTCTTACTTTGAACAGAGATAATATATATTTGAATTAGGACTGAAAATACGAAAGTCCTGTCTTTGCATCGGAGCCGATGAATTTGTATACAAAGTTGGGATTGCAACAAAGCACAGGTCTTATAATACGTAGAAGATACTGTACTAATGGTAGAAAGAAACTTGCCACTACAAATTTTGCTTCTGCTTTTGTTAACATCTCAAGTTCGTATCTCTTACGAAAATATTCTACGGCCTGGCACGAATATTTAGATTAGCCCGGGTAATCGGTATCGGTTAATGAAATTCTCGTACAGTTTCGGACGGTGCTGTTTCAAAACATTCATCCTTCCGGTGATCGTGTATGCACGTTTCGTTATCTACACGGATGCGTGACTGAATCCGATATTTGCAATGACCCGCGAGCGGACGCCTGAATTGCTGTGATTCCATAAATAGTAACCTACGGCACGTTCCGCACGTTTCGTCTGCAGCAGATGATTCCTTTTGAGAGTCTCTCAAAAGGAATCATCTGCTGCATGAGTGGTTCATTACGATGGCTTGCAGAGCTTTCTCTTTGCATCCTCTGTTTGATGGTCACACGCTGCTTCCTGCCAATAGCGCTGTCATAGGCCTGGCAACAGCTAGGCCTGTAGGGTGGTCCTGAGATGAGAAGGTTCGGGAAAAAAAAAAGGGCGCGTAACTAACTAGTAACAGAGAGGAATAGTTTTTATACATGCATGTAGGGGGTGGGTATGGGAGGGGCTGTGCCCCCTCCTGACCAGCCAGAGGGTAAATGGAACTAGGAGCGCTTTACTCGTTGGCCTCTTTTCAGAAACACCCGATCTACTTGAGCACGGACCTTCTGATGCCATGCTACATTGGTTCTGAAAAGAACCCATGGCATCGTAATCACTGAAAATATCGCCTGAGCTGTTGCCGTCGAATGCCATCATATCCCAATAGACGTTTACGTGACGTCAGCAAGTCCGATGCTTTACTAAGAATTCACAAGAATTGAACAAAATGGCTGCGTTTTTTAAGCTTTTTAGCTTTTGATCAATTATATAAATTAATGTTCTCATTAAATGGAGTTGTTTACTATGCTGCATTGTTTTGTTTACAAGTCTTAACTGAATTAAAGTGAATGCACTCTGTTCAGAAATAGATGCTGAATCTAAAAATATAACTGGCATGCTACCATTATATACCATTCATGAGATAATATCAAAAATGTGCATTATTGCATTTTCCCCCTCTTTCGGTGAACACCACTGTAGGCTTTGAAGGTAATACTGGTGTAAAAAGCAGGGAAACAAGGGTTGAATGATAAGATTAACCAGCACAAATTGTAAGACATTACATTGTTCGTGCATGTACTAAATATAGGACTATTTCGTTTTTCCTTATCATTCAACCCTTGTTTCCCTGCTTATTGCACCGCTATTGCCTTCAAATCCTTAGTTTATTCCACCAAAGTACTCATAGAGAATGTTTTTATCTACTTGTTTCATAAATAACTGGAAGCTTTCAAACAGTTATTCATGATCCTGACAATCTAAATAAATTCACTGAATTTCATAAACTCACAGGCATTTTGATATTGGTCATGAGGATGTGAGTGCCCACCAGGTGTATGACTTGTACATGAGGTGCTGACTTTTGGCAGCTGGTTCAGGATGAGTTTACTGAACTGGAGAGCTTGAAAAGAGTACCTGTGGTGTTTTAAGAGCCATTGCATGGGACTTTGGTGGAATCTAGATACAACCTGTGTTTGATCTGCGTGTTTATCTTATTCATGTATTTTGAATTGGGCACCATGCCAACATATTTATTTATTTCTTTCACTGGTTATGTGATCGCAGACACCACATAGTTTGTGATCTAGTCTTGCAAGCCAGACGTACTTCAATGTGACTGTACTATATTGTATAACGTGGACTGTGGATTAGTAAATGTGCGATTATGAATTTAATCACGTAACATGAAATATATTTCATAATCCTATCCCTAACACTATGAAAAGGGTATTGTTATACACTACTGTATTACAGTGTGTATATATAGACGTTATTGCATATACGTGTGTATAACGCCTCAATACGCAGTGTTATACACTGCTAATTGATGTTATACACTAGTATAGTGTATAACAGCCCTTTTTACACAGTGAAGTCACATAAATATATTAATAATAAAAACTCATGGCTCAACGTGTGGACGAAATGCGTAATATGGATAAAAAGGCCACGCCTACCCCAAGCACATGTTCCCACACCACACCTACAACATGGTGGGGGTCCAGAGCACCAAGTTAAGGTGGACATGGGTCACATGGGTCACCTGATAGGCTGCCTCAAGAGGTACCTTTTCACCAAATCAAATTGATATATGCCCATGCAGCTCATGATTAGTTCAAGTTGAGTTATTATATTTCTCATTTCTAAGTTACTGAACAAGTATATTTAAAAAAAATTTATGAGAAAGTTGTTGGTATATATAGAATCTGAAGGCAATGATGGTGCAAAAAGGAAGGGCACAAGGGACTATTTTTTATTCAAACCTCACAATAGATGTTAAACACAAATTTCAATATTTAATTAGTAAACTGTAACAATGTATGAGTCAACAATCTAAGTAGAGGTCTGAGACTTTAGCAAGGGGACCTGCCCTTGCAAGAAATGCTCTGGCATTCGAGCGCACAAGGGAAAGGTTTAGTCTGGAATAAATACTGTCTAGAGTGGTGGAAGTGGAGGAGTTAACCTGGACTGAAAGCTAAAGATATTGGAAAATGTAAAAGTTCTATATTTAGCGCATTTCTAGAATATTACATTTATGTTATTCAGTTGTTAGGGTTAGGGTAACCAAGGGGCATCCCCCGACTAAGCACATAACATCAGAGCTTGCAAGCATGTTCAGTCAGCAGTCCCCACCTGCAGAGTTATAAGCCTCCACACTCCACACAACAAGGGGTCAGTAATGTTGCTATTTTATATAATGCCAATGGAGATGCGAGCCCACCAGCCCTCCTCACACTGATGTAGCAAAATTTCCAGGGGGCCACACATGCTGCCCACCCCCACTAATGGAGATGGTGGAACTATTAGCCCCACACTGCAAGTGAACCTAGCTGCCTCAACAGTGCTCACACAACCTCCTTCCACCCTTCACTACAAGTTCAGTCAGTAGCTCCCGAAACAAGGAACTTCCAGCCCAACCACCAGCCTCACACTACCAGTGGAACACATCTGATCGGGAGCTAACTTACAAGGAAACCCTTGAAAACGGAAGACCATTTCCTATACCTCGCCGTTATATCTATTTGGAACACCTTGCCTGAACATGTCGCTCAGCCCACCATCTGATCATCACTTTTACGTCTCGTCGACCAATCTCCTTTTTGTTAAATTGTGTCCCTATAAAGGGGCAGTAAGTGCATTATATTCATGCCATTACACCGACTTATGGACCCGTATTACAAGTTGCGGGCTGGTGGCTTCCCTGGTTATGTGGGGGCTGCTTACCCAGCACTACTTCATGAATGGAGCCCCACCATCATAAAGGAGGGGTGGTTTACATGTATGTCTTGCTTTGATCCCACATGTAATCAATTCCAATGGGAGGGTTGGTTTTAAGATCAATGACATAGGTCATAAAGAAAAGTAAAGCGAATCAGCTGGTAGTGTGGAGTCTTTTAGCAGTTTGGGGCTGGTATATGTATTGTGTATTTTGGGAGGGGTTGGGGGCTGCGGCCTGGCTTGGTGCCAATGGTAGTTGATAGCTTCATCCACTTGTAGTCTGGGTGCTGCTCACTTGCTATCTGTTTGCAGCTAGGGCCGCCCATGCTGATAGATTAGTAGAGAAGAAAGTTACTCACTAATCATCACCCACGCAAATTTGGATGTGGCATGTCACCTGATGATTAAACCCTTACCACAAAATCAGTGACGTAACGTGTGCAAATCCTCTACACGCCCTATGGAATGACGATGTTCGCAAAGCTTAAGAAGAATTTAGGATTCGGTACGATTATTTGACGTTCGCGTATGATGTACATGTACGTAGGCCTATTTTGATGTATCATCCTGGGGGACTCCGAAGTTGTATGCCCATCACCCACCCCACCTTGCACCAAGGGCGTAGCACACCTAGTCGTGTTCACGTCGTTACTGACTCGTACGTAAAGTGAATATGATCCATAGTATGCTTTCAAAACTAGGTACTGGAAGTTCATATGCTGAAGAACAGAAGCTTCGAGATGCGGCAGAGAGAGGTGATATTGGCGAGGTGGTGAGGTTGATCGAAAGTGGAGTATCTGTAAATTTAAGTGACGGTGTAAGTAGTGATTGTACATGTACATGTTAGCGGCTATATTGTTTTGGACAAAATGTGTGCGTTATTTAGAAATTTGTGTATCTACGACGACGATGAAGTAATCTCACACTATAATTGTACGCACGCAACAATCCATATTAACCATTTCATTCGGTTCTAAGTATATGATTCGTGCATGCATAAACTTGTGGCTACAATTAATTAGGCCGCGATTTTTCACCAATCTAAGTTGTTGTTATTACATCATTCGTACACAAATTCTATATAACGCACACATTTTGGGCCAAAACAATATGGCCGCTAATGTTTTGATCCTTCCCGGGATGACACGGCAAGGGGTCTATACTGTACTGTGCCTATTGCAAATCCTATATATCGTCATAGAGAATTTTCTCTTCCTGGTACTGCTGCTAACATCGGGAGCAGTTTATATAAAAAGGGAGCGTACATAGATAGTATAGTAAACTATATAGTAGTACTATACTAAAGTAGTGCTATACTATCGTAGTACTATACTATCTATGGTGCGTAGAGCTCAGCGACTTTAGATTATTCATAGCATTTCTGGTCGATCGCGTGGCTGACTTCTCTCGTGTGCATTCTAGTATTTTTCACTCTCGTGTATGTAGTTCTAATCTGTTCACATCCGCTTTGCTCCGCGAAAACACTACAGTGGCCATACCTGAGGGCTGCTGTACATTTTGCTATCTGCACCTTGATTGAATGAAGTCATAAATGCTGGTACCCTTAAACTGTTTTCCCCCTTCCCTTGATTAATGATTACAATAAATTATGTGTGTACTTCATGAGGTGAATAGGTCTACGTAACGATCAAATAATAGGCGCTGATCACTATCCTAAATATGGATGGTGATAAACAAGACCATAGATCAGCTGCTTTTTAAGCCGACACACAAAGACCAGTGTGTCCCTTGGTATCTCCTCTCCTTCAACCCCATCAGCAATGTTTTTATCATGCATGTAAATGTGATGTTGTATATGAAGGACCATGATGATGATAATGTATACTACGTGCATTGTATACGTACCCACCATGTTGACTGACCTATTGTAGCAACTCCAGAATTTACATACTACATTACACTATGCTGCAAGAAGAGGTCATACTACTTGTGTGAAACATCTCATTTCCACTCCTGGTATTGATGTGAACGTTAAGGATGAGGTGAGCTGGTCTATTTAATGATCAAGTAATAATGATATGTATGGTGCTGAACACTATCCTGTGTATGGATGGTGATGCAAAAAACAAGACCATAGAGCAGCTGCTTCTAAGCCTACACACAAAGACCAGTGTGTCCCTTGGTATCTCCTCCCCTTCAACCTCTCTTTGTATCATGCATGTAAATTTGTACACCCTCATGATGTCGTATATAAAAGGTCATCAATGATCATGTACTACATGTACATGTGTACAAATTGTACCCGCCATGTTGTCTGTGTCGGTTGAATGGCTGTCCCCCTGGAAAAAATGACCCCCCCAACATTATATCCTAGATTATATTTGATCATTGTCCCCCGCCCTCCCCCCCCCCCCCCACCGATTTAAAGTGTCCCCCGGGGGGCTGTCATTCCTAGGAGGTAATGTCCCCCCCACCCCTTTCATACGTCATACGAGAGCGCAATCTGAACAAATTACGCATACGCACAAAACATCTACTGGAACACCTTACTAATGGTACAATGATCCTTTTTCCTTGGAAACTTAATTTTGATGATCTCCTTCATAGAATTGCGTATTTTTGCAGATGTAGGCTTAAGGATTTGGCCGAATGTCATAGTACTAGAATGATAGATGCCACAAATAGTTCCATGACGAATGTGATACCATTCCTGCATGTGTGGGAGCAAAAGAGCTAGCCTAAGGAGAAAATTGTTGTGTAGCATTGTGTATAATATTCATGTGTTTAATTATCATACTTTCTATTTATTATCTATAATGATCATTTGTGGAATTAAAAGAGCGCCCGGATGGCGGTGCATGTAGATCTGATATGAATATCATGAACTCTGACTCCGCTGTAATTATTTCATATGGAATTAGGAAACATCATCTTCAAACAAAGACTGCTAAAGAATCGGAGACAAATTCTTAATTTAAGGCCGGGGGACATTATATCCTAGGAATGACAGTCCCCCTGTGAGGGGGGGGGGGGACACTTTAAACCAGAGGGGGACATTGAATCCTAGGTTATAACATCCAGGGGAACAGGGGGATGGAATTTCCTACAACAGCCTGAACTACATGTGTTGTACCATCTCCAGGTTGGTTTTACTCCATTACACTATGCTGCAAGCTGAGAAAGGTTATACTACTTATGTGGTCCAATCTATATTAAAATAACATATACACTGGTTTAGGAACTGTAGCAATCCATGTACTGCATGTATTGTACCCACCTTGTTGTACCCACTCCAGGATGGTTTTACTCCATTACACTATGCTGCAAGGGAAGGTCATACTAAATGTGTGAAACATCTCCTTTCCACTCCTGGTATTGATATGAACATTCATTGTAAGGCTAGGGTGAGCTAGTCTATTTGATGATGTATAATGTATATGGATGGTGATGTAAAAAACAGACCATAGAGCAGCTGCTTCTGTATATGAAAGACCATTTTGATGACCATATACTACATGTCCATGTGTCATTGTACCCACAATGTTGAATGAACTATTGTACCCACTCCAGTATGGTGGTGATACTCCATTACACCTTGCTGTAAAGAGATGTCATTCTTCTATTGTGGAACATCTCCTTTTCACGCCTGGTATTGATGTGAACATTAAGAATATGGTGAGTTGGTCCACTGAATATTAAAACATGATATGCATTGTGTTAAAGGAACTGTAGCTGACCACCATATACATCTTATTTAATGATCATATTTATGGTGCTGAACACTATCCTGTACATGTATATGGATGGTGCATGACGTAAAAATCAAGACCATGGAGCAGCTGCTTCTAAGCCTACACAAAGACCAGTGTGTCCCTTGGTATCTCTACCTTTTCAACCCCATCAGCAATGTTTGTATCATGCATGTAAATGTGTACACCTGCAGACACCCACTTCATGTTGCATATGAAAAGCCATGTTGATGACTATGCATGATTGCACTCACCATGTTGACTGAATGGTTGTACCCACTTCAGGATAGTCATACTCCATTATCCCTTGCTATGGCGGGATACAATCCTGCTTGTGTGGAACATCTCCTTTCCACTCGTGGTACTGATGTGAATATTAAGGTTAAGGTGAGTCGGTCCTCTGTATATCAGATAAAATAAGAGATAATTATGGCAACTGTACCAGTCCATTACATGTATATAACTACATGTAGAAGTGTACATTGGATGTACCTGAACTATTGTACCCAACCTCAGGATGGTTATGCTCCATTACACTATGCTGCAAAGGGAGGTCATACTACTTGTATGAAACAACTCCTTTCCACTCCTGGTATTAATGTGAACATTCAGGATAAGGTGAGCTGGTCTATTTAATGATCAAGTAATAATGATATGTATGGTGCTGAACACTATCGTGTATATGGATGGTGATGTAAAAACAAGACCATAGAGCAGCTGCTTCTAAGCCTACACACCAAGACGAGTCTGTCCCTTGGTATCTCCTCCCCTTCAACCCCATCAGCAATGTTTGTATCATGCATGTATATGAAAATGTCTACATACATGTGTGTACATTGTATCATGTTAACTGAACTATTGTACCCACTCCAGGATGGTAATACTCCATTATACCTTGCTGTGGTGGGAGATCATACTATTTGTGTGGAACATCTTCTTTCCACTCCTGGTATTGATGTGAACATTAAGAATGGGGTGAGGGGATCCAATGAATATTAAAATAAGATATGCACTGTTATAGGAACTGTAGCAGACCATGTACTACATGTACATGTGCACATTGTATGTTGACTGAACTATTGTACCCTCTCCAGTATGGTGATACTGCATTACACTGTGCTACAAGGGAAGGTCATACTACATGTGTGGAATATCTCCTCTCCACTTGTGGTATCAATGTGAACATTAAGAATAGGGTGGGTTGGTCCACTAACCACCAAGCTCACTCTTTAATCTGCATCTGTGCAAACCAAACGCATCACATTGCTCTATGGTGATGCCATCTATCACATTCTGTTCTCATTCTGTAGCAGCAAACAACACAACAGAGCAACTCACTTGTGTTTTTTTTTTTACAGATCACATGTTGTCTGTGGGATGTGTGGGGTGGGGGGGGGGGGGGGTAAATGATGCATGCTGTTCAAGTGGGACATGGGTCTGATCAATTACAACCAAATGTCCTGTCAATTTAGTAAATGGTTTATTTGTGATGCACATGTTAAAATTCGGGATTATTGTAATATAATTATAATATATTATAATTATAATAAATATGCATCTTTATATGTCTGTGTGTAATACAATTTGAGGGTTTTTGTTTGAAGTAGCCATGTTGATGAACTATTGTACCCACTCCAGGATGGTTATCCTCCATTACACTATGCTGCAAACGGAGGTCATACTACTTGTGTGGAACATCTCCTCTCCACTGCTGGTATTGATGTGGATACCTTATTTCAGAAAATTATTACTGACCGTTGTTAGGGCAAATCATTGTCACTTAACAGACAATTCCAAGACCATTAACTAATTAAATATAATTGATATATTATTAATAATGTTGTGTATATTGATTTATCCAAAAATATACTTGTGGTGTTAAGTTTTTATGTGTTTCCATGCATTTTTGCAGTGATCAATTTATTGCATTTGATGACACTAACTGTATAAACTGATTCATATCCACTTTAAGCACATGTACATCACATCTTTCCACACCTCCTGCCCAGCATCTTGGCAGTCTTGTACTTCAACAAAGGACACCTTCACTTCCCTTCCAGCCCTCATATCAAATGGTGTAATTTTGGCTGTACATTTGCAATGAATTTACCATGAATTCATAATGTTAATAGAATGGTTATACCACGAATCATGCACACATGAGGAGCAGTCATGATCAGATGAACAGGATCCTGCTCATGATGTCTATACACAATGCAATAAGACAGTCAAGAACATGTACTCAATGATAATGAAATATATTCATTACTGATATCTGACTGAGCAAAAGAGGCTTTGCAGATGCTGTCTTAATTTTAAAAACAAGTAAATCAAAAACATTTCTATTGAGAAAGTGATTGGTGGGATGTAGGATTGGTGGTGCAAAAAAGCAAGGAAACAAGGTACAGTATGTTAAAGTGAGGTTTGATAGGATCCTACAACTCACAGTCCTGAATTTGCAAATGAACTGAGAAGCCTATATATGCAAATGTAGGACTGTTATAGTTGTAAGATCCTACCAAACCTCACTTTATCATACTTTACCTTGTTGGGTATCTCTCGTAGCAGCATACACATGTAGCTAGGATGGGTGGGTAGCACTTATTGGAGAAAACAGCTTAGAGCAGTTTGAAGGTGTGCATGTGTTCCCTTCCCAGTCCACATCAGTACAAGACAAGATTCCAACAGCCAGACTAAAATTTTAGAAGATGTTTCTGGACATAGTGAGATGCGACAGACGTACAAATACACATAGGGGTACACAAATGGCACCATATATACTCACCTTACTAGCTGTTACAACGATGACCATTGAGTGCTTCCAATGGACAGATAAATGACCATAAGAAGGTACATTCAGAGTGAGTTAACAGCACAAGAAGACCCTACAGTGGAGATTGTGATAGTTGGTAAAAATTTATTCTTTGGATTTAAAACATGGAAATCTATGTGCAGCTACCCTCAATTCACCAAGTGCGAGGCTCCGGGCAACGCACAGGTCCATCTCTCGATGGAATAAGTGGAGCAGTAGAGGTTCGTGAGCCTTTCCGGTCTGGATAGGATTCCTTCCAACCTCCAGTCCTTTCCTGACAAAGAAATGGGTCTCGTCGGCCAACCCCAAAGTACACATGATAGAATGGCCTGCTAATTACCTGTGTGCACATGTGGTGTGTGTGTGGTGTGTGTGTGCATGTGTGGGTCCAAATGTCAAAATGTGTGTAAGAAACGTTTGAGTTTCATTTAGTGAAAGATGACCAGGTAAGTGAACCCCTACACATGTAGCAATCCTATTCCCATGTCTTCATACCTGAGATGACATCGTACAGATGAACACCCCCAGACAGGTGCCTCGCTATGTTCATTTGTGATTAACATCTTAGCCGACTGGCAACCTCAAACACGGCCTGATGAGAAGGAAAAAAATCTGACTGCCCATACCTCCAAAATTGCAGACTTCAGTTAAGAGAATGGTTTTTGTCTGTCTATTCTACACATGCACACATTCGACATAACACATCGTATCATGTACACACACATCATGCACACACATGTACACACACATCATGCACACACATGTACACACACACATACACACACATTTACACACATCATGCACACACATGTACACACACACATACACACACATGTACACACATCATGCACACACATGTACACACACACATACACACACATCATGCACACATGTACACACACACACATACACACACATGTACACACACATACATACACACACCATGTATATAGCCTTGTATGTATTCTTATAGGGAAAGCAAAGGAGGGGGGGGGGGCAAAGGAGAGGGAGCAAGGAGAATGGGGATGAGGGGTTACCTCTATAACCAATTCATATTTGTCCACAACTCAGTGACCGCCATATTGGCATCAGTTGCAGATGTGAACCATTTGTATCCATGGAGATGATAGAACCCATCTGACTGGGTGGTAGCCACAGCACCAGATCCACCCGCATACACCTTTCAACAGTACAAATGACACCTACCTATAGCACCAATGGTTACACCCAGCACCTTGTGGGCAAGTGGGATGGTGGCATCACACACAGACACACACACACACACACACACACACACACACACACACACACACACACACACACACACACACACACACACACACACACACACACACACACACACACACACACACACACACACACACACACACACACACACACACACACACACACACACACACACACACACACACACACACACACACACACACAGTCACCTTGTTGGCAGTTTGCAAGGTCCTTCTAAATAACAGCATTCACTCAAGCTTTGTTAGACAAGATATGATTTTTTCCGTAACATTCAGTCCTAGTAGATGTTGATCTCGCTTGGATCACACTAGTGGGATTCATACAGACACACACACACAACAGTCCTTTAAATGTTCAGTTGTTTTTTTTTAAGCCGGACAAAGGAAATACTTACCCCAACACATAGATTTAAACATGGTCCATGGTCCACACCTCCCAGTGTTAGCTATAGGACATGTCCTTATTCAGGTAGTTGCAGATTGTCAGCTTGTATAGGCAACCTAGAATTTTCACCGATAATAATATTAATGAATTGCACATTGCAGCTGATGGCTTTTGGGGTGGTCGATTTGAGCGGACATTTTTTGATGTCAGAGTTTTAAATCCGTGTGCCCCCTCTATCCACACCATCCAGTTCTATCGAAAACATGAAAACATTAAAAAGAGATAATACGAACTTCGATTTCGGGAGATTGAGCAAACTTCATTCACTCCAATTGTCCTCTCTTCAACAGGAGGCATGGGTAGCATTGCCACTACCACCTACAAACGTTTGGCATCACTGCTAGCTGACAAATGGGGCACATCATACAGTCAGACAATGGGGTGGCTTCGTTGCCGTCTATCCTTCTCTCTTTTACGATCTTCCATACAATGTATCAGAGGAGCGCGATCAAATCAAGGACATGCTATACACCTCCCAGCCTCTATTGAACTGACAGTCGGTGAATCTCTGATGCATTTGGTGTAGCATGATTAACAAAAACGTTCCAATGTTCCTCTATTGTGGTGTATGTACATGTATGTAACTTTATTGTTTTATGATTATAATTATAATTACATATATGGCTAACAACAACACAACCTAACATATACAATGTACTGGCACACTAACACACTCGATCACTCGCACACAGAACTAAAAGTCATCTAAACCATCAAAGGAACTTAATGTTCCCAAGACGGAGGTAGAATTTCCTCTCTGGATTGCCACAGAAAGGCGCTGGAGTAAGAATTGGTAGGATTGTGAGTCTCCAGTGGTTTTGTGCAGACGATGGCCAAGGTCCTTAAGAAAGGACAATGTTTCAGCACCAAACACACCAAGAGACTCACATGCTATGGGAACAAAGAAGTATTTAGCTCCAAGAGAGGAATACTTCTTCCTCTTTTGAGATTCAGCCTCTGCTGCTACCAATCCTGGGCCTCTTTCAGCAGTGGAGAGATATGATACATAATAAAATTAATAACGATGCACTATCATAAACTGCCTATAGTTAATGCAAAACACATCTGGTGAGTACGGCAGTGCATGGCATTGGCCCTCACTAGATGGAGATTGAGCCTGCCATTGAAGTCTCCAAGGACGGTCGACTTGGGCCTGCATGTTAGAGTGGCAAGCCGTGATGCCAGCTTAGAGAAGGCTTCAATAGCTTCATTTCCCCATG
Organism: Spongilla lacustris; assembly: GCA_949361645.1. NCBI lineage: Eukaryota > Metazoa > Porifera > Demospongiae > Spongillida > Spongillidae > Spongilla > Spongilla lacustris. The sequence goes on along the minus strand of OX442416.1, from coordinate 18,794,043 downwards.
CACCATATGTCTCAGCTACCAGGGGAACACACAACCAGCCGAGTTCTTTGCATTTAGGATCATTGGCCTTGTGCTTTCTGCTTTCAGTTGCTAGGGCAGCTGACCCTGCAGACACTCCCGCTTCCATAAGGGTATGCGTGTTAAGCGGAGAGGTTACAGAGATGTCAAAGGCAGCTGCCTTGCCTGTTGCCCAGTTAGACAACAGAAAGTCATTGTATATATGTATTATTAAAATTAGTAATATAAAAGCTGAGCTATATTTTTTGGCCCACAAATTTAGTAGTTACATAAACTGGTACTTTGGCAGTTACTACAACTAATATGTATTTCTTGTGAAAAATACATGCATTGCACACATATAAACAATATAGCTACTATTTAACAGGCCTGCTTTTTTGCGTAGTTTTCGGAGCTTTTAGTTATTACAACGCAAAACGCGTTGGCTTCTAGGCCTCCGCCCCAGGCCCCGATGAGGGAGCTTACAGCGCTCCCCCATACCCCCTAGCTGGACGGGAGGGGTGCCCCCATCCCACACCCTCCCCGGGCCGGCGCCTCTAACTGTACCCCCCCCCCCCCCCCCCCCCCCCTTTCCAAATTCCTGGATCCGCCCCTGTCCCTGGCCTGTAATAGAAACAAAAATACTACCGTCGAAAAGAGCGTAAAAAAACAAAACTTTATGATATTCAAACCTAGCGCAGGTGTTTAATACTTAAAAAGTTATCGTCTTTTAATGAGCAAAAATAATCGTTAATTTTTGTCACGGAACTCAATGAGAGCCGTGCGACCCGGCCTTTCTGCGTATCGATAAATCGCATGAAATTAGCAACATAACTTTTTGTGACAATAGAAAATGGTTCTTTTATTGAATGCCTTCATGAAAGGATTAAACTCATAACTATAAGAGTGCACCATTGTTCAGAACAATAAAGCCGCTTTAGCAGCGCTACTATATTGTTTTTTACCATCCGTCTTTTGCAATGTCACCTGTGTTGGGTCCTCTACTGAAACAGAGAGCAAAATGCTAGATAATCACGTGTAACAACTAAACAAGTTTAATAATCGATGTAAATCCATAGATGTGAATAGTATACCAAATGTCGGGCGTTATAACATTGTTTGGACTGAATCGTCAGATTGAATTGTCTTCAAACATTGTCAAACACAAGATAATAAATTCACAGTACTATGAGTCCAGATTAGTTTTCTTAGTGGTCTGAACCTTAGATCTGGGTGTTCTGATACGTGTCATTTTTAGTAGCGGTCAATCGAGAGTGAATTTCAAAAAGTCAATACAGAATGCCAAAGAGGAGCCTTCGTACTATGGCAGTAACTCAGTAAGCAACTGCTATAAATTGCACGCCGTGAACCAACAGGAGGTCGCTACATCAGACATACGCGAAGAAGTGCATGTTGCCGGAAAAAATTTGGACGCAAAAGTTACAATTATTTGCAGAATTGTAACGTGTGTGCATGCATGCAGTGTGTAGTATATATATACATGTATGTCAAGTTGTATGTGTGTGCATGTGTGTAGTATACATGTATATATCTTGCATGTGTGTGCATGTGGGTAGTATACATGTATGTAGTATACATGTATGTTGCATGTGTGTGCATGTGTGTAGTTGGAATACATGTATGTTGCATGTGTGTGCATGCATGTGTGTAGTATACATGTATGTTGCATGTGTGTGCATGCATGTGTGTGTAGTATACATGTATGTTGCATGCATGTGTGTGCATGTGTGTAGTATACATGTATGTTGCATGTGTGTGCATGTGTGTAGTATACATGTATGTTGCATGTGTGTGCATGTGTGTAGTATACATGTATGTTGCATGTGTGTGCATGTGTGTAGTATACATGTATGTTGCATGTGTGTGCATGTGTGTAGTATACATGTATGTTGCATGTGTGTGCATGTGGGTAGTATACATGTATGTTGTACATCTTACGCGAGAAGGGTCCAATTACATGTATAGTGTACATGCAAATAAACTGACAGCATATAGCAGTTCAATACACGTAATTAAATTGTACAGTGTATACATGCGCATGCACAAGCTAGGTATACCAAGTACATACCCATGCAAAGAGTTAATTCAACTTAATGTCTATTGTCCTGAATGTGCAGTTGTCCACCCGGGGACACCCGGGTGGACAGCAAATAAAAAGCTTTTGCCGTTCACGTCACGGTAGAGACCTGGCTGCATTTAATTATAAATCCTTTCGGTACGCGTAAAATGACCCGTGCTAGCAGACCTATCCATTACGCTCCGACCGATCAGCACGGGAGCGTAAATAATGGATAGCACAGCTCGTTCTAAATGTACCAAAAGGATTTAAGCCTTGCATATCTCGGCCCAATCCTGAAAAGACTTGTACTATAAGCCATGCAGTACCCTAAAATGCCACTTTTCTTGCTGTCTACCCGAGTATACAATTGTACCAGAGATACTCTATTATCTCTGATTGTACCCCCGGGTGGACATTCAGGTAATATTTTTAAAAACAACTACAATGTATATGCGTTTCATATAAGTAAAATGACATACTTCTTCAAAAGCTTCCGCACCCTTAGTGGCACGTGTGTTCCGCCGGCTATTTTTTTAAAACTAAGCCCTCCCCCCCCCCCCCCCCCCGTCCCCCATCTTTTTAATACAGGTACGTTCTGTAATGTTGTATTAGCGCTCTGAACCACGATGCGACCCGATACACACTTCTTATATTAGATCCCAAGTCCACGACACACAACTGAATCCCACATCATGCACGTGATACCCATGAATATCATTATCTAATCCTACAACCCCCCTTGTTCAGTTCAAAACTGTATAAAGTCTTGATATCGATTTGGTGGCTTGCTAACTCTTCCATATCTTGTTGTGGTGAGTTTCAAAGCTGGGGCCTGAGGTGGATCTTCAGCAGTAGATACCCCCATTTGATCTTGCTGATCTGTCTCCTGCCCAGTAGGTTCTGTATCTCTCTGATCTGTGACTTCTGCTTCTCTCTGGTTCACTTCCTCCCCAGATGTGTTGCTTGCTGTTGGCACATCTTCCACTTCTAACTCCTGTTCCTGTAGTTTCATCAGGTGTTTTCTATTCCTCCTTAGGATTTTGCCGGATTCTGTTCTCACAATGTAAGAACGTGGTGTTTTCGCATCATTGATTACAACCACAGGTTCCCATTTGCCTTGAATCCGAACACGTGCCTTCTCCCCTTTTCTGGAGCGGAGGTAAGGATCTAGAACCTATGTCATAATACCTTTTCTGAGTTTGTTTATTCTCTTTTAGTTTGAGCTTCACCAGTTCTGGATGTACTACTTCCGGCTGAAGTTGTGATGATACCACAGGTAAGTTAGAACGTAAACGCCGACCCATCAAAAGTTGTGCTGGTGAGGCCAAATTGTCTATCACTGTGTTTCTATATGCCAGCAAACACAAGTAAAGATCCTGTTTATCTGCACACACCTTGTTCCACATCTTTTTAATGATCTGTACACTTTTTTCAGCTAGGCCATTTGACTGTGGATAGTATGGACTTGATGTGGTATGCTGTACTCCCCATTCTCTTGTGAACTTCTGATATTCTTTTGCTGTGAATTGCGGTCCATTGTCACTAACAATTACATTCGGTATTCCATGTCTAGCTAGTATTGACTTTGTATGATGCATCACTGTTGAGCTGCTTGTGTTTTCCAGAAGCTTTACCTCAATGAAACGTGAGTAATAGTCAACAATTAATAAATAATCCCTGCCTGACCATTGGAAAAGATCTGTTGCTACTATCTCCCATGGCCTCTCTGGCATTGGGCCTGGTAACATGGGTTCCTTTGGGTTGGAATCACGATGTTCTTCATATGGAGAAATGGCCCATACATAGGCGGTCATCATGCTTTTATTTTTAAATTGAATTTTAAACACATTTATAATTTACTATAAATCGGTTTGATTGTGAATCTGTGTTTTATATAATTATGACATGAACCATTCGTGTAGTAAAATCAAGACAAAAAATTAATTTCTACCGCGCATAATTTATTCATAAACAATATGTCAAACGTGCGTCATCTGGGATTAAGATACAGTTATTGCGTACGTTGCAACTAGTTAACTGTTAATTGCAGATTAATTATTAAAGACAATACACAATCATAGCTTTGGAGATGTGAGGCAGCAATAAACGGATTGCCCTGCATGATTTCAACTTCTGAGATTCAGGTGTTTTGGTGAGTATACTGTGTGAATTTAGTATGTGCAGAACAGGCATATATTCGATGCAGTGAAGGGGGAGGAGATATGGCCTTCTCCCTATACTAGTACTGTATGGAATTCTCCCTGTACTGTTGGCCTTCTCCCGGACCGTTAATTGCCCGTCTCCTTATACTGTTGGTCTTCTTCCTGTAGTGTTAGACTGGTGGCCTTCTCGCTATACTGTTGGCCCTCCCTATACTGTTGGCCTTCTCCCTATACTGTTGGCCTGCTCCCTATACAGTTGGCCTTCTCCCTATATACAGTTGGCCTTCTCCCTATACTGTTGGCCCTTCTCCCTATACATTGGCCTTCTCCCTATACAGTGGCCTTCTCCCTATACTGTTGGCCTTCTCCCTATACTGTTGGCCTTCTTCCTATGCTGGTGGCCTTCTCTTTATAATAAGCTGCGCTTATACTGTTGGCCTTCTCCCTATACTGTTGGCCTTCTCCCTGTACTGTTAGCCTTCTCCCTATACTGTTGGCCTTCTCCCTATACTTTTGGCCTTCTTCCTATGCTGGTGGCCTTCTCTTTGTAATAAGCTGCGCTTATACTGTTGGCCTTCTCCCTATACTTTTGGCCTTCTTCCTATGCTGGTGGCCTTCTCTTTGTAATAAGCTGCGCTTATACTGTTGGCCTTCTCCCTATACTGTTGGCCTTCTCCCTATACTGTTGGCCTTCTCCCTATACTGTTGGCCTTCTCCCTATACTGTTGGCCTTCTCCCTATACTGTTGGCCTTCTCCCTATACTGTTGGCCTTCTCCCTATACTGTTGGCCTTCTCCCTATACTGTTGGCCTTCTCCCTATACTGTTGGCCTTCTCCCTATACTGTTGGCCTTCTCGCTATACTGTTGGCCTTCTCCCTATACTGTTGGCCTTCTCCCTATACTGTTGGCCTTCTCCCTATACTGTTCGCCTTCTCCCTATACTGTTGGCCTTCTCCCTATACTGTTGGCCTTCTCCCTATACTGTTGGCCTTCTTCCTATACTGTTGGCCTTCTCCCTATACTGTTGGCCTTCTCCCCATACTGTTGACCCTTCTCCCTATATGGTTGACCTTATCCCTATACAGTTGGCCGTCTCCCTATATGCTGTTGGCTTTCTCCCTATACTGTTGACTTTCTACCTACATGTGTACTGTCGGCCTTATCCCTATACTATTTCCTATACTATTGGCTTTCTCCCTATATGAACTGCTGAGCATTGTCCATTTGTGTAGCATCTCTGTCCCTTTGTTTACCATGTGTATAGCTGACCTGTGGGACACACACACCACACACGTGCATGGACACTTCCAGCAAGTCACGCACGCTCAGTTACAGTGTGGACACTCAATGTAGTAGCTCTACTGGTGGAGATGCACATATTCACAAGTGTCTCCATGATGTGCACACTACACACGCTGATGTAGAGCTGTATATTGTGTACTTCAAACATGGGTACACACACCAATTTTGTCCACACATATACCTGTACACAGTGGTACTTACATGTACATCCATATACATCAGATATAAATAATAATAATTTGGACACAAACACACACATGCATGTACATGTACACACACACACACACACACACACACACACATACACACACACACACACACACAAACACACACACAGATTGCTGTACAACCACAACAAGACACAACAATCTACCAGGAGAGAGCTACCATACTACTGGAGGAGCAGAGGATCAATGAAGACCTACTAACTGCAGTACTACAAACCAAAGTATGTACTGGTCTGGCTACTTCCCCAGTCCTTTGAACACAGTGACGACAGATAACAGGTGTGTGAATGGCTGTTTGGGGGCTATTGTGATGGTGGTTACATGCACTAGAGTATGCATGGTATTTTTGGACATGCTAATTTTTGTTTGCATGCATTGGTGTTGAGAACACTTCCTCACTCCCCTGGAGGGGTGTTGGTGTGTCATTGGATCACCTCTCCAAATCCCCCAGAAGGGGGGAGGTGTCCTTTGTACACATACAATGCATCACTTGGGTGACGGCTCCATCAGAAGTCTTTGAACATGCATGTTAAAGTACTTCTGTTTAAGGGCCTGGAAAGGTACATTAACTTGTACATGTACTCTTTGTTACATGTACTATTGTCTATCTTTATATACACCATCTACTGTTACATAATCCTGTACCTAGTATATGTACCCAGGACTAATTTCAAAAATGGTCTCATCTGGTGGCTACCAGATACAGGTATAAACCCTAACCCTGACTACCTACACAAAAGTTCTGGTAAATTTAATATTACTACATTTGCATATGAGGCTGTGCTTTAAAAGGCTACCATGCGCTATATTCATTTGAGTTGCATGCAACATGTTACCTACATGTACGTGTGGTAACCTTAACCCTTCTATACATGTATGTAGCCAAGTCATCTTATGCCCTTCATGCAACTTTTTTGGCTGTACATGTAGGTCACTACATGAACATGCAGTGGTACTTCAAAGATAGGTAGTGATTTTAGTGGTTACCTAAGTTTTGCAAAGCAACCACATCCATTGTGTGGACAAGGAAACCACAAGCCAGCCCTAAGCTACTGGCCTAACAAGGGATAATGGTTCTGGGGCTATGCTAAAGCTTCATACATGTAGGTTGGCCCATGCCCATTTAGTGTTTGCATTACTTATCACAAATAGAATAATCTTATGGGCCCACTTCGTACATACATGTATGGACACACCTCCCTTGACAACTTACATGTACATGTTATATACTATACTGTTGGTCAGTTGGCCTTCTCCCTATACAGTGGCCTTCTCCCTATACTGTTAGCCTTCTCCCTATACTGTTGGCCTTCTCCCTATACTGTTGGCCTTCTCCCTATACTGTTGGCCTTCTCCCTATATAGTTGGTATACTGTTGGCCTTCCCTAAAGGTTTTCATTTTTAGTATGCACGGCATTACATGTAGTACCTTGCTCTCATTACTGTCAACAGTAAGGCTCTCAACTGTAGTACTCCAAGCCTAGCTGGCAACAAGTAGACAGGCAATAGAATAACCCTGGGGCTCACCAAAAATGTACATACATGTACATGTATGGACACAAGTAGTAGTGCTGCACATCTGTTAACATACTATGAACTTCCAGGACACAGCTATTCCCTAGGACAACCAGCAAAACCAGGCCTAGGGGTTATATTTGCACCAAAGTGCATGGCATTGTGCATGAGATTATTCACTGTATGTACAGACCTAGACCTTTTATCAGCAGTCTGGCCACACAACAAAATTCATGACATTGGGCCTTTGTTACTTTGTACAAACATCCAAATAAGATAGGATCAGTAGGTGTTTATGTACACACACACATACATGTACACACACACACACACTCACATGCACACACACACTCACATGCACACACACACACACACACACACACACACACACACATCAGCTGAACGTGTAGGAGGAGGAGGCAGGAATAGGCAACATCTGCCAGTATCACTTACGGTTTCCAGTCATGCATTTGCTATACAAGAAGCACACCATTACATGCATGTACTTCCTATAACACCAGGGATTTACCGCACCTACCCCCTGGTGTACACGTGGCATGTCACTTGCTGTTCTGTCAATTAATCCAGGGTTCACAAACATGCCATTTTACTGTACATATGAAGGGAAGACTTCCTGCAATAATACTGCAGCAATGGAAGTAGAACATCGTAACACAAACTTTCATGAATCCCTCAATTGTTTTTAGCCAATCAGACACTCAATTTTTTGGCATATACAAACTGCCACCACAACCTGTACAAAAAAAACAAATAATACTTTCTCTTTTCCTCCTCCCTTCAATTTCCTTACCTCCCCTTCCATCTCCGTCCCTCCTCATCCCGTCAATTTTCCTACCTCCCCCTCCCTCCCATCACTCTCGCTCCTCCTCTCTCTATTCCTCCCCTTATCCCCATTCACCCCGCTGGCCCCGGTTCTCATCTTATAGCGCATGTCAAATGAAGTACTATCCGGCTGAAAGGATCGTGTGTGAAAGGAAAAAGGTAAGCTAGCTGGGTTTGTTTTAAAAAAACAAAATAAAACTGAATAATACCATGCTTTCCAGAATGGAAGAATAGTTTATCTAGTGTTGTAAAGTGGTTTTATAAAGACACTTATATTGGGTTGAAGAAAAGGACGTAAGTTAATTAACCTGTTCTCTTCTGCAGTATGCAATATGTGTGTTCAGGTGTATTCTAGTAATCACTGCATTTTTATTTCAGGGAGTTCAAGTGTCAGCTTAAATTGATTTTTCACATACAACGCTCACTAGCTACAGGAAGGAACAGTGCATGTGCATGGATGTCACTATGGATGTAATGTAGCGTTACTGTTGTGTTAATTTAACTGCAGGTGTCACAACAAAGCACTGTTGTACATGTACATGTGATCATGTTTCAAAAGATTCAACCACATGCAATGGCGTCCTAGGCTGGTTTGTTTCTCAGACACTCGATACCTCAGGATGCACTCGGATAGCTCACAACATCAACAACCATTCATTCATTATACTGAATCATACACGTAATCACATACACACACATGATCCTATATATCTCTAATCACTAAATGTTTCCGGACATCACAGTTCCTCCCCATTTCACACTGGTGACAGACCACCATCCCTTGTTGTCCATTCTCAACCAGCAGTGACAGCAGCACGGTTGCATTGGTATATGCGGTAGGCTAGCCCTGTCTTGATGTCAGGTACAAGAGTACCACTCAGCACACAAATGCTGATGCACTTTCGCGTCTCCAAGTGGTGGCCAACATGCAGATGGCACAAATGGACGAGGAGAAAGGAGGGACATTCCCAACTACAAACCCTCCTGGTCGAGGTGGCAGAATTAGGAAGAACAACAACAATTAAGGGACCTGGTGTTAGCAAGGGTGTTTCAGCCTATTCAGGAGGGATGGCCACCCAAAACTACAGAAGAGGTTCGGTTATAAAGCCATGCTTTGAGTAGAGACATGAACTATACAGCAGTACAACCTGTGAAAGGGTACAGGGAGAGGTATAGGCCTGTACCACTGTTCACGGAGGGGTACAGGCCTGCTCAGGGATACAGGCATGTTCAAGGAGGGGTACAGGGATACAAGCCTGGACAGGGGTACAGGCCTGTACTGGCGGGGGGGGGGGGGGGGGGGGGGGGGGGTGTACAGGAGTACAGGCTTGTACAGGGGTAAAGGCATGTACATGCAGGGAGGGGTACAAGCCTGGACAGGGGTACAGGCCTGTACTGGGGTGGGTGGGGGGGTTGGGGGTACAGGCTTGTACAGGGGTGCAGGCCTGTACAAGGGTAATGGCGTGTACAGGTAGGGGTAGTGGCCTGTACAGTGGTAGGGGAGGAGTGGGCCGGTTAGTTGAGCCACCCCCTGTTTTAGCGCCATGAAGAAACATAATTGAATTATGTTAACATATATTGGCATTAAGTGTTATGACTAGCTTTTTGTCCTACTTTAGGATTTTGTTTTAGTATTCATCAGAATATGAAATTCAAAAATAAGAATTTTGATGATCAAAGTGAAATTCTGTTTTTACGGTTTGTGCCCTCATAATTTCTACACAATGACTATATTCTTGTTTCAGTCCTGGGTGTTTGAAAGTACATGTATGCAGCTATATATATGTTTATAATGAATTCTATACTTTGCTTCCTTTTTATACAACTTAGGTAGTTACAGGAAAAGTTAGTAGTGGGGTTAGTTGAACCATACACTTTAGCTGCAATTGTATGGCATTAAAATGATTTATTGATTGACGTAATAGAAATAGTGAGCTATGCTTATTTGGCTATGCAGCAATCTCAGAAGTATTCTGTTTTAATTTCTATATAGAAAAATGACTTTGAATAACGTTAAAAACACTTGCCGATCAATTTCAAGAGCTCTCATTGAAAAAGTGTCATGCATTAGTGTATGAATTTGCTTTAATCAATGATTTGACAACATAAGGCCTAGACCTACTTATGTTAGCAATTATTGTGCAATGCAACTAACTTTGGCTGAAGGCAGCATATGGCTGAACTGACCCATGTACCTGGCACAACTAACCCACTTGGCTGGGTTAGTTGTGCCATTTGACACCTGTTGATTTTTAATAATGTCCCTATTCTCACGTACATCCCCAGTCTCTAACATTCCTACGACATGTACCCAAGTGATGCCCCTTTACATCAGAGTATTAACCTCTGCTTAATACCAAACCTCAGAGGCAGTATAAACCTAAACCTAAAAAGTGGCTCAACTAACCCACTCCTCCCCTACAGGCCTATAAAATTGTAGAGGCCTGTACAATTTGGGGTACAACCAATTGTATTGATACATAGCAGTTGTTCATTCATGATGAACTCCACATACATATAGGTTTACCCATTGTCCTCTGTTTCATTCCATTTCTCTTGTCTTTTGCTAGGCCATGTAGTGATCCCCATTTCAGTCTGTCCCATTCTTCTTTGCTTTCATCATCCCCCTTTAGTTCCTTCACAGAGTGGTCTCTAGTGGGTACACCCTTTTCAACACCTGTTCCTTCTGCCCTTTTCTTTGCACAACACGCCCTCTCAATTTGCCCCCATTTCCTGCAAACTTTGTTTCTGAACCTGCACTGTTGAGTATCATGCGCTCCTCCACACCTGTTGCAAGCCCCTAGGCCTGACGGTCTCCCCCTTCTTGGTGGTGCTGCCACTTGATGTACTTCCTGTTTTGTGACACTCTGCAACTGTTCTGCGCGTCTCTAGTCTCCCTTTCCGCAATTTCCGCTGTCTCCAGCACCTTGGCAAAAGTGAGGTCTGCCTTTGTGAGGAGTCTCTTCTGTACCCCCTCGTCCCACATACCAAAGAACACCCTGTCTCTCAGCGTCTCTGATAACGTCGCACCAAACGCACAGTTCTGCAAACTTGCTGCATACCACATATCACACTTTCTCCCTCCTTTTGTCCCTTTTGTGGAACCGTACGTTCTGCGATGACTAGAGGTTTAGGCGCTACGTGTGTCGTTAAGGCTGCGACCAGTTGCTCGTACGTTCGGTCTTTCAATTTCTGGGGTGCTACGAGCGCTCGGAGCAGGCCAATTGTAATACAGGCGAGAAAAGCGTCCTTTTTCTGTTCGGCTTCCACTTTATTTGCCAGGAAGAAATGTTCTAGCCGCTCGACGTATTAACTCGACCAGTCTTCCGTTGACGCGTCACACTCCCCTGCCATCTTTCTTAGCTATCCCATGCACCCTCGTCGCCACTGTAGATCTCAGGATGCACTCGGATAGCTCAGATCCAGCTACAGCTACGTGTAGGCCTACATCTCTTGTCTGAGCAGCCGGTCGAGGTAAGCAGCCTAACATCATTTCAATACATCGATCTGTCTTGCAGAAAACACAGACTCGAAGCTTTTAGTATTCCGTGGCATGTACTAGTAGTTACCCCCGGCACGGGGCGGCACCTGGCCCACCACGCCCTCTGCTCGACTCCAGCTTTGCAAAATGCTAGTCTCATTTTATTAACTATGGATTTTATATCTATGGCAACACATAGAAACGCCATTTAAAAATGGCGCCTTATTGCACCAAAACTGATTTACTATTTTAAAAAATGGTCCCCAAATTCTTCACGATAACATCCACTTTTTTTCATATATTATATTATTTGGATAGTTGTAGAATTGTTTCAGAGGGTGGCAAAAGTTCTAACCCCCCCCTGTTCATTAGTTATAACTAATGGAATATCTTAATTAGCATGATTTTTTTCCATTTTCTGTACAAGTCTATGGAATATCATATTTTCAGAAATGGTCCCAGAATTTTGGACGATACAAGGTATAAAATTTGAAATTGCCTACATTTAAACATCATTTAGAGTAGTATTAGAGGGTGACAAAAGTTGCAGGTCCATTAGTTAAGTAAATAATAATCAAGTTAGTAAAAACGCCATACATTCTCTATGGAACGTACCGCGGAATGAAATCGAAAAATTTACAAACCGCAACTTTCGTGTCCGTTGATTTTTCCATATGTGACACACATCACAGTTTGCAATTGTATGTTCAATAGCCTTGTTCATAATTGGCCAGAGCATCACCTCTCTGGCTCGTTGTGAGCACTTCACTATTCCCATATACCCCATGTGAATCCTCTTTATCATGCTGTTCCTCAAGGCATTAGGGATTATCAGTTTCTCTCCCTTTAACAGGATTCCATCAACTTCTGACAACTGATCACGAATATTCCAGTATTCCTGAATTTCTTTGGGCACCTGGGACTGTTTCTCAGGCCATCCAAACTGTATGAGGTTTCTTATCATTTGCATGCTTTGATACTTAGTTGTGGTTTCCTTTATTTCCTGTAGCCAAACATGTACATCTGATACCGAGGAGTTGTTCAGAACAAGATTCACTGCACATGACAATTCTTCTTCCATCCTATCTGTGGTTGTGTCCTTTATGCATGCTCTGGATAATGTGTCAGCTATTAGCATTTCCTTTCCAGGCTTATATTTCAACTTGAAATCGTACTTCTGAAGGCGTAGAAGCATGCGCTGCAAACGTGGTGGAGCATGACACAAGGGTTTTAGCATTATTGCCTCCAAAGGTTTGTGGTCTGACTCCACCTCTACTTCCTTGCCGTACACATATTGGTTGAATCTCTCCATTCCAAACACCACTGCTAGTAGCTCCTTTTCAATTTGAGCATATCTCCTTTCTGTGTCCGTCAGAGCACGGGATGCATACGCAACTGGCTGACAGTCTTGTAGTAGAACTGCACCTAATCCATATTGGGAAGCATCACAGCTTACAGTGACCGGTTTCTTAACATTGAAGAAAGCAAGGACCGGCGCTTCAGATAAGAGTTTCTTCACCTTCTGGAAGGTGTTCCCAACTCCAGTTAAATTGGACATCCTTTCTCAACAATTCTCTTATTGGGTGTGTCACCGCTGACATATTTGGAATGAATTTTCCTACATAGTTGATGACTCCCAGAAGTCTCTCTACACCTTTTTTGTCTTCCGGAGGTGGCATCTCTGATATAGCCCTGATCTTTTCTTTGTCTGGTGAAATTCCTTCAGCATTGATAGTGTGACCGAGGTAAGTTACCTCAGATACACCAAACTTGCACTTTTCCTTGTTTAAGGTTAGACCAATCTTCAGACATCTCTGTAGTACTGCTTCTAATCGTCTGTTGTGCTCTTCATTCGATGAACCCCATACCAAAATATCGTCAATGTCTGTTTCAACTCCAGGTAGGTCACCAAAGTTTTGATTCATTCTCTTTTGAAATATTTCCTGCGCTGATTTGACCCCGAATGGCATCCTTCTGAAACAGTATCGCCCAAAAGGACTATTGAATGTGGTTAAGAGCTGACTCTCTGGATCCAGAGGGATTTGCCAATACCCGTGATTGGCATCTAACTTGGAAAAACATTTTGCACCTGATAATCTGGTTGCAATGTCCTCTAGAGTTGGAAGCTGATAATGTTCTTTTCTGATAGCTTTGTTGAGGAATCGAGGATCCAAACATATTCTCAGTTTCTTGGTTTGTGATTTTTCTACAATAACTAGAGAATTTACCCAGTCGGTTGGCATTTCAACCTTCTTGATTACTCCAATGCTCTCCATGTAATCAAGTTCTTCTTTTAGGCGCTCCCGAAGTGCTACTGGTTGATTTCGTAATGGGCATACTACAGGTTGAATGCTGCTGTCAACTGAAATATGGTACGGTGTTGCCAGACAACCAAGTCCCTCAAACACTTTATTAAACCTTTGCACAATGTTTTCACTTTTGCCAATACCCATGACCGTCCTTATCAAAACCTAACTCTTCAGAAGCTCGGAAGCTCAATATAGGACTTTGTTCCATTTCAATAACAAAGAACTCCAGAAACTTATCCTCACACTTCAGTTTGCAACAGCCCAGTGTTGGAATAGTGTCACCTGAGTAACTAACTAGCTTACTTTTTGTTGGTTTCAGTTTTGGGGTGTACTGCAGGGTTTTGAAGATTGTCCAAGGTATGATGATTGCCTGTGAGCCTGTGTCTACTTTGAACTTGACTGAACTCCCATTGACACATAAGTTGCGGAGATAGTCACTGTTGGTTTCCCGGTCTGTTTTGTTGACTCCTCCCACAGCATGAGATTTTCCCCTTGTCACTGCAGAGACTTTTCTCGTTCTAAAAAGCTTGGAGAAATGGTTCATTCCTCCACACTGAAAACACAGGTCTTTCCATATGCTGGACACTGGCCTCTACGATGCGACAAACCACACCTATCACACCATTGCTTATCCTCTAACTGTTTGTATTTTTCTCTTTCTGGAGATCTTTCTTTACTGGACTTTATTGGAGTTAGACGGCGTACAGTGTGTATGCCTGTTTCAGGTCCCTCTTCACCAAGAAGCTTCATCTGCTTTTGTGACTCTTCTTCTGCTTGACAAATAGACATAGCTTTGTCAAGTGTAAGATCTTGTTCTCTCAATAAACGCTGTTGCACACGTTCTGAGAGAATACCACAAACTACCCTGTCACGGATAAGTTCATCCTCTAACACGCCAAAGCTACAGCTCCATGGTGACGTTTTGTTTTGACCTACAATAGTCTTCAAACCTTCTAAATAAAACTTCAATTTTGTTTACTTCCTTGTCCGCTAACCGCATTGTGTTGTAAATGTCCCTACTTGTCTGCCCAATCAGGTACAGGAATGTACAGCATTGCTCCTTCTCCGACTTATCGGAAAGCGCGAGTGTTAAGTACAGCTCCATAGTTTGTTTCCACGTCCGCCATTTTTCTGAAACCGATATACTGTCAGTGGTAGAGAAATCCATCTCACCGGGAGATTTTATGCGTTCCATTTCCCACAAAAGACCACTTCTGACACCATGTAATGTTGTATTAGCGCTCTGAACCACGATGCGACCCGATACACACTTCTTATATTAGATCCCAAGTCCACGACACACAATTGAATCCCACATCATGCACGTGATACCCATGAAATCATTATCTAATCCTACACGTTCCAACGCCACTGAGGAGAAAACGTTCATTGAGCGTGTACGTGTGAGCGTAACGTTTAAGCCTGAGGCGTGAGAGTTGGCGTCTCTGAGCATTTTCGAGTCTCCCATGACATCGAAGAGAAGATACTAGTAGAACACCACCCACGCAATTATGGGTGTGGCATGTCACATGATCTATATGCTTGCTACGTAAACAATGACGTAACGCGTGCAAATCCTCTATACGCCCTATGGAAAGACGATGTTCGCTAAGCTTAAGAAGACTTTAGGATTCGGTACGATATTTAACGTGCGCGTATGATGTACGTAAGCCTATTTTAATGTATCATCGTGTGGGGTATTGAACTTGGACAATGGAGTTGTACGCAGGATACGCCTTCCCCCACCCCACCTTGCAGCATGCAATTATTAAACCGGCCTAGCAGTTTTCGTAGCACACCTAGTCGTGTTCACGTATACATACTTGTTGCTCACTTGTACGTAAAGTGAATATTATCCATTTGATGGTTTCAAAACTTCAGATGGAGAACAGAAGCTTCGAGATGCGGCAGAGAGAGGTGACATTGGCGAGGTGGCGAGGTTGATCCTAAGTGGAGTATCTGTAAATTCAGGTGACAAGGTAAGCAGTGATTTTACATGTACATGTATATTGTACTCTGCCTATTGCCATCAAATGCCAAAATTAGTTTATATTAACGATAGGTCGACCACTACATGTACATGTAGGCGCATTAACCTACATGTAGGCGTTGCAAATCGCGTTATTCCAAACAATGAACATTCAATATCCAACGCTAGAAATAAGCATAATCAGTACAGCAAAGAGGGCTACTTGCAAGGTGGCATCAGAAAACAACGCCAGCTACTACGTACGCTCTGGTTCGGACACGCCCCTCTTTTACTCAAGTTGTTCTAATTTTCTCAAAACTTTGCTATAAGCTTTTTTCTTGTTTAGACAGCTATTTTTTTACCTCTTGTCGCCAAACACACGCGATTTCCAACTTTTATGCCATAGATCGTAGGCAATTTTTATACGCTCCACCATCTCGATCAAATATCTACAGAGCCGATGGTTTAAGAGTCTCCTAATCGATTTAAAAATGAAGCCCAATAGTTTAGTGGTACCTTATTAGAGCTGAAAGTTTTATGCGCCATTCAATGCGAAGACCAGAGGTCGCAATATAACGCCTACATGTAGGTTAAAACCACGTTTTTCGCCTGCATGTAGGCGTGCGGTCAATCTATCATTAAGGTTGAGAGATATGCGTATGATTAGAGATTAGGGAGGGGAGTGGCCATGCTTGAAGGCTGTGTCAACTTGGCTGTACATTTTGCTACCTGCACCTTGAATGAAGACATAAATGTTGGTCCCAAAAGAGCTACCCTTTAAACTCCACTTCCCCCTTCTCGTGATTACAATAAATTATCGTATATTTTTGTCAATCACAGGCTTATGTTTGAAGGGTCATATTGATGTACATGTGTACATAAGTTGTACCCACCATAGTTGACCAAACTATTATATCCAGGGTACTCCATTACACTATGCTGCAAGGGGAGGTCACACTACATGTGTGGAACATCTCCTTTCCACTCCTGGTATTGATGTGAACACAAGAGTTGGTGTATTTAATGATCAAGTAATAATGATATGTACACGTATGGTGCTGAACACAATCCTGTATATGGATGGGGATGTAAAAAAACAAGACCATAGAGCAGCTGCTTCTAAGCCTACACAGTGTGTCCCTTGGTATCTCCTCCCCTTCAACCCCATCACAATGTTTGTATCATGCATGTACATTAGTGTAAATGTCTACACCCTCTCGATGTTGTACATGAAAGACCATGTTAATGACAGCTGTCTGTACTACATGTACATGTGTACATTGTACCCACCATGTTGACTGAACTATTATACCATCTTCAGGATGGTAATACTCCACTACACCTTGCTGCAGAGCGAGGTCATACTACATGTGTGGAACGTCTCCTTTCCACTTCTGGTATTGATGTGAACATTAAGAATAAGGTGAGATGGTCTATTTAATGATCAAGTAATAATGATATGTATGGCGCTGAACACTATCCTGTATATGGATGGTGATGTAAAAAACAAGACCATCTGCTTCTAAGCCTACACACAATTTATCTCCTCCCCTTCAACCCTATCAGCAATGTTTGTATCATGCATGTACATGTAAATGTCTACACCCTCTCGGTGTTGTATATGAAAGGCCATGTTGATGATCATGTACTACATGTACATGTGTACATTGTACCCACCATGTTGACTGAACTATTATACCCACTTCAGAATAGTCATACTCCACTACACCTTGCTGCAATGGGAGGTCATACTACATGTGTGGAACATCTACTTTCCACTCCTGGTATTGATGTGAACAATAAGGATGAGGTGAGCTGGTCTATTTCATGATCAAGTAATAATGATATGTATGGTGCTGAACACTATCCTGTATATGGATGGTGATGTAAAAAACAAGACCATAGAGCAGCTGCTTCTAAGCCTACACACAAAGACCAGTGTGTCCCTGCCAGTCCATAGAATGTTGCTGTATATCAGTGAATTATATAATGTGTAGTGGTTTTTATATATTGTTGGTCCATACAAAGTTTATATACCATTTCTCCTGGGGTGGGAAACCCAAATTCTGACTAATAAAATTAATTCTGGCTGACTGCATATTAAATAAATCAAACTAGCTAGATTCCATGGTATTTGGTATCAGTGTGTAGCATATGCTCTGAGTGAACTCTACATATCTACTAGTATACCACACTGCCTTGCATCTGGTATGATTTTATTAAGTCTGGGCACTAGGGCCCAGCCTTTAACCTTGGGGAAGTATGAATATCATAGTCTGCACAGCTGTTCATAATACATTGAAGCCAATAGGACAAAGCCCATCACTTTGGCACTGAGGTCCAGGTAGCTGATCCAGTAGTCTGCTGGGTCCCAGATGTTGTCAAGCACCTGCTGCCATGTGGAGACCTTCACCTCCTAGCCTGCTGCCATGTGGAGGCCTTCACCTCCTAGCCTGCTGCCATGTGGAGACCTTCACCTCCTAGCCTGCTGCCATGTAGAGGCCTTCACCTCCCAGCCTGCTGCCATGTGGAGACCTTCACCTCCTAGCCTGCTGCCATGTAGAGGCCTTCACCTCCTAGCCTGCTGGCATGTGAAGGCCTTCACCTCCTAGCCTGCTCCATGTGGAGACCTTCACCTCCTAGCCTGCTCCATGTGGAGACCTTCACCTCCTAGCCTGCTGCCATGTGGAGACCTTCACCTCCTAGCCTGCTGCCATGTGGAGACCTTCACCTCCTAGCCTGCTCCATGTGGAGACCTTCACCTCCTAGCCTGCTGCCATGTGGAGACCCTCACCTCCTAGCCTGCTGCCATGTGGAGACCTTCACCTCCTAGCCTGCTCCATGTGGAGGCCTTCACCTCCTAGCCTGCTGGCATGTGAAGGCCTTCACCTCCTAGCCTGCTCCATGTGGAGACCTTCACTTCCTAGCCTGCTCCATGTGGAGGCCTTCACCTCCTAGCCTGCTCCATGTGGAGGCCTTCACCTCCTAGCCTGCTCCATGTGAAGACCTTCACCTCCTAGCCTGCTCCATGTGGAGGCCCTCACCTCCTAGTCTGCTGCCATGTGGAGACCTTCACCTCCTAGCCTGCTGCCATGTGGAGACCTTCCCCTCCTAGCCTGCTGCCATGTAGAGGCCTTCACCTCCTAGCCTGCTGCCATGTGGAGACCTTCACCTGCTGCCTGTTCCACCACGTCCTTTCACATCTTTGTACCCACTACATCCATATTTATAATATGATCTATGCTACAATGTTTATAGGTAACTCCAAGGAGTATCCAAATATATTTTGAGCCCTTAGCTACACTCTATACGGGAGTTCTACTACAAAAGTGTTGTTTTTTAAACCATTTTATTATCTCTCACTAATCTTAGTTTACACGTAATAAAAGTACTTCATCATATTGTGTATGGATGTGGTTCCCATGATCACAGCTTAAAAGGTTCATTGGAAAAATAAAAATAAAAATTCAAACTTGAAGTAATTATAAGGTGGTGGAACACTGTAGATGTTATTTATTGACGGGGGCATGTGGATGACAATGTACTCCATGTACATGTACATGTGTATATTGTACCCAACATGTTGGCTCAACAATTGTACCCACTCAAGGATGGTAATACTCCATTACACTATGCTGCAAGGAAAGGTCATACTACTTGTGTGGAATGTCTCCTTACCACTCCTGGTATTGAAGTGATCATTATGAATTATGGGGTGAGTTGGGTCAATGCACTGTAATAGCTGACAGTGTGAAGCAATGGGAAGCACACTTCACCAACACAGGCCTCCAATGTCCTTAACCCTAACCCTAACCCTAACCCTAACCCTAACCCTAACCCTAACCCTAACCCTCTTTACCATTCATACTTGTATTGCTCCCTTATGAATATCATTTGATCCCCAGACAAGTCAGAGAACATGCACTTTTTGCATTTGTAACCAATTTTAAAACATTAACCATTGTATGTGAACCAGTATATAGGTAGTAAGGGAAAATAGTGAAAAACCATATCAGTTTGAGAAATGTTAGCTCCCTCCACTAATCTGTGCCTGATGATCAGCTACTGATGAGGGAGGGGAGTGTGTTGATAACTTTGTCAAGGCTGTATAGTTTGTTACCTGAAAACAATTGCTTGACATCAACGACTTAAAATGTTGGTCCGAATAACTATCCCAGCCACTGTGACATACATGCTAACCTGCCTCTTCCCCCTCCCATTTTGTTAATGTGTACATTAAATACATTTAGATACATGTATGTTTCCATATATGTATGTGTACTTAATACTTCAAGGGGCCATGTTGATAACCATGTACATGTATTACAATAATACATTGTACCCACCATGTTGACTGAACTATTGTACCCACTCCAGTTAGGTCATACTCCATTACACCTTGCTGCCATAGGAGGTCATACTGCATGTGTGGAACATCTCCTTTCCACTCCTGGTATCGATGTGAACAATCAGTCTAGGGTGAGTTGGTCCACTGAATATTAAAATAAGATATGCACTGTTATAGAAACTGTAGCAGACCATGTACTACATATACATGTATACATTGTACCCACCATGCTGACTGAACTAATATTGTACCCACTCCAGCATGGTTATACTCCATTACATTTTGCTGCAATGGAAGGTCATACTACATGTGTGGAACGTCTACTTTCCACTCCTGGTATTGATGTGAACATTGAGAATGAGGTGAGCTGGTCTATGTAACGATCTAGTTATAATGGAGGAGGAATAACATAGTCACTTAGGTGAGTTGGTCCATTGAATGTTGCTGTGTAGTTTTTTCGATTTGAATGTTTTAGAGTTTGAGCCCCATCTAGGCTAGGAGGAGGGGAGTATGAATAATATAGTCTGCACAGCTTTCCATAATAAACTAAAAGACAATAGGACACAGCTCTACACTTATCAAAAAACTATCTCAGCAGCTGTGATGTACCTTCCTCACATATATGTCTGGTGTGTACTTGAATTAGAAGCTTCATATTTCAAAAAGCCATGTTGATGACCATGTACATGTGTACATTGTACCCACCATGTTGATTGAACTTATGTACCCACTCCAGGGTGGTCATAATTCATTACACCTTGCTGCAATGGGAGGTCATACTACTTGTGTGGAACGTATCCTTACCACTTGTGGTATTGATGTGATAATTAAGGGTGATGTGAGTTGGTCTATTTAATGATCAAGTAATAATGATATGTATGGTGCTGAACACTATCCTGTATAAGACCATAGAGCAGCTGCTTCTAAGCCTACACACAAAGACCAGTGTGTCCCTTGGTATCTCCTCCCCTTCAACCCCATCAGCAATGTTTGTATCATGCTTGTATATGTGTACACCCTAGTGATGTCATATGTGAAAGGCCATGTTGATTCTGATGTACTACATGTACATGTACATGTGTACATTGTACCCACCGTGTTGACTTAGTTATTGTATCCACTCTAGGATGGTGATACTCCATTACACAATGCTGCATTTGGAGGTCATACTACTTGTGTGGAATGTCTCCTTTCCACTCCTGGTATTGATGTGAACATTAAGGATAATGTGAGCTGGTCCACTGAATATTATGCACTTTTCTTTGATAAGTCCACCACCTGGTTTACACGTGCTATGACATGATTAACCAATGGATTAATTGATCTGGCTGGTCAGATAAAACTGTTTAGTATTCCATTTAACACTAGTATGGCCACACCCTATATACATGTATAGATATACCAGAGCTTGCAAATGAAAGTAATAACATGGTCAGTCAGCAGTCCCCGCCTACACTCCACACAACAAGGATTCAATAATGTCGCTGTAAACTCTACATGTATACCTCACAGCCTTGCTGGCATCTGGTATGATATTGTATGCAAACTGTGAAGTCTGGGCACTAGGGCCCAGCCTTTAACCTTGGGCCCCATCTAGGCTAGGAGGAGGGAAGTATGAATAAAATAGTCTGCACAGCTGTCCATAATACATTGAAGCCAATAGGACAAAGCTCATCACGCATCAAAAACTATCTCAGCAGCTGTGATGTACCGTCCTCACATATATGTCTGGTGTGTACTTGAATTAGAGGCTTCATTATTCAAGAGTCCATGTTTATTACCATGCACATATGTACATTGTGCCCACCATGTTGACTTAACTATTGTAGCCACTCCTGGATGGTTATACTCCATTACACCTTGCATGCTGTAATGAGAGGTCATACTACATGTGTGGAACGTCTCGTTTCCACTCCTGGTATTGATGTGAACATTATGGGTAAGGTGAGTTGGTCTATTTAATGATCAAGTAATAATGATATGTATGGTGCTGAACACTATCCTGTATATGGATGGTGATGTAAAAAACAAGACCATAGAGCAGCTGCTTCTAAGTGTACACACAAAGACCAGTGTGTCCCTTGGTATCCCCTCCCCTTCAACCCCATCAGCAATGTTTGCATCATGCAAGTAAATGTGTACACCCTCATGATGTTGGATATGAAAGGTCATGTTGAATACCATGTACTACGTGTACATTGTACCCACCATGTTGACTGAACAATTATACCCACCCACTTCAGTCTGGTTATACTCCATTACTTTCGGCTGTAGAGGGAGGTCATACTACTTGTGTGGAACATCTCCTTTCCACTCCTGATATTGATGTGAACATTAAGAGTGAGGTGAGCTGGTCCGCTGAATATTATGCACTTTTCTTTGATAAGTCCACCACCTGGTTTACACTTGCTATGGCATGATTAACCAATGGATTCATTGATCTAGCTGGTCAGATAAAACTGTTTGGCATGCCATTTAACAGTATGGAGGGAAGACTTATATTTTTGCCCACACCCTATTCCAAAACCCACCCCCTGTTTCAAACTTGAGTTCTTAAGTATGCTTCATGCTTCGCAATAATTTGAACGAATTAATTTGACTAAAGATGAGATCTTCTGGAATAGAATGGAACAGTCCCTGGGGTGTTCATATAATTTGTAATTATTTATTCGTGCCTTGGTATCAGCATTAAATAAGTAATTAAAAGCTAAAAGCATGGAAATTTTAGGATTTCTCTGTAAAACTGTGGCTCTGTTTCATGATTTTGGGGGTTTGTCTTTAAGCCATTGTGTGTTCTAAATGTAGAACAACATAGATCAACTAACAAACTAAAACAATCATGAAACAGAGCCACAGTTTCACTATAATATACGGAGAAATGCTAAAACCGTGGGCTATTTTTAGGGGTTTAATTATTTATTTAATGCTGATATCAAGGTTCCAATAAAATTACATCAATACCCCGGGGGGAGGGGGGGTGGGAGGGGCGTGGAATGGGGGTGCTCCAGCCCCCCCCCCCCCCCTCCGAATATAGCATAGGATGTGCTCAGCACCCCTTCCAGCCTCCAACCCCCCCCCCCCCCCCCCCCTACCCTGCCAGCAACATAATGTTGTAGTTTCAGATGCATTGTATTCATTTGCACATCTGTCCTCGTTTCAATAGTAGCAATTTTACTGAAGGAAACACTATCCAACTCCGGTCGGTCTTTTTAAAAGTGATATTGTTTTACATACATTAGAGAAGCAACTCGCTATTCTAATGGGTGTCATTCGTGTGGAGTTACCCGATGTACGTGAAACAAGTCACTACATGTACAAGTAAATAGTGTTTGTGTAATACGCGATGCAATGAAAGCTCATGCAAACAAAGAAATATACATACATAAACTTCTGCAACTGTATTTAACTATTCCGATAACATCCAGTACTTTGGAAAGAAGCTTTAAGTTTCTGCTATGAAGCGACTACTTATTAACATCTGATCAATTAAGACAGAGAAGTAAATTTGGTTGATGTTGCTATTAGCAAACGATGCTGGAACGAAAATATTACTTCGGAGCGTTTGTTGAATAATAAACTGACTTGTGTTGATAGGTCACTGTGTTATGAACTCGTATGTAGGCCTATTTATTAATAATTGGCACCCCAAATATAAGTACATGTACCTTCCGCCACACCTGTCTTAAGTCAAATTTAATCATTCAAGTTAATAACCGTACTAGTATGAGTACTACTAGTATCCATTTAAAAAAAATTGGGCTCTTAACTACATTCCTTCAGGACACAGTCTGTGTGTAATGAAAAATTGTTTCACAAACCAAAGTTGTTTACCTGCACAATTGCCATACATGTACATTGTTTACACTATCAAATGCATAATACTTATATAGAAATGATTGGAGAACTGTTTGGTTCAAAAAATGCAAACAAATAACTACTAAAGATGTGGCACATACGAACTCGGTACCGTTTTTAATGATGACTTTTAAGGTGTTTTTGAAAACGTTATATTTCCACAACCATACATCACTTTCTTGCCAAATTCGAGAAACTTATTGCCCCATCCCTTACGTACATATAGTGCTATTTTGATGTTATAGATTCATTCTACTGGCTGTATCCTAGGCCTGATAGGTCCCGGAGGTAAAACGTATCAAAACTCTAACACCGAAAATACTTTTAATGCCAAATTTTTATCACTAGAAGGAAAATGGTGTCCAACCAAACGGTGACTTTTCGCAATCCTTTATAGCGATGGTTCAGGCGAGGCTTAGTGTCAAACTTAGTGCAGTGGTGAACCATTTTTGAAATTTACATACGTGCCACACCTCTATTTCTACGTAACGTCAAACATTTATTACTTATTTAATAAATGGACGATTCCACGTAAAAGAAATGTGTATTTGTCAGTGTTTAGATAGAAAAGACGCTTCATAAAATAAAGGCTGACATTGCCAAGTGTTCGGGTATAGCTTAATTTAATGAAAACAAAATGGCAGACGATAAAATCACGATTATACTCCCGCTCTATCGTCGTCTGATTCGGTGCCATCTTCATTAAGTTCAGATCCCTCATCAACAGTGCCGGATTATCCATTGGGCAAATGTAGACCTACATGTTGTATGTGTACATGTAATGTGTGTGTCATATGTGTAGACCTACATGTTGTATGTGTACATGTAATGTGTGTGTGTCATATGTGTAGACCTACATGTTGTATGTGTACATGTAATGTGTGTGTGTGTCATATGTGTAGACCTACATGTTGTATGTGTACATGCAATGTGTGTGTGTCATATGTGTAGACCTACATGTTGTATGTGTACATGTAATGTGTGTGTGTCATATGTGTAGACCTACATGTTGTATGTGTACATGTAATGTGTGTGTGTCATATGTGTAGACCTACATGTTGTATGTGTACATGTAATGTGTGTGTCATATGTGTAGACCTACATGTTGTATGTGTACATGTAATGTGTGTGTGTCATATGTGTAGACCTACATTTTGTATGTGTACATGTAATGTGTGTATGTCATACGTGTAGACCTACATGTTGTATGTGTACATGTAATGTGTGTGTGTCATATGTGTAGACCTACATGTTGTATGTGTACATGTAATGTGTGTGTCATATTTGTAGACCTACATGTTGTATGTGTACATGTAATGTGTGTCATATGTGTAGACCTACATGTTGTATGTGTACATGTAGTGTGTGTGTGTCATATGTGTAGACCTACAT
This sequence comes from Spongilla lacustris, assembly GCA_949361645.1. Lineage (NCBI taxonomy): Eukaryota > Metazoa > Porifera > Demospongiae > Spongillida > Spongillidae > Spongilla > Spongilla lacustris. Next base: position 18,768,562 of record OX442416.1, on the reverse strand, counting down.
GTTGTATGTGTACATGTAATGTGTGTCATATGTGTAGACCTACATGTTGTATGTGTACATGTAATGTGTGTGTGTCATGTGTAGACCTACATGTTGTATGTGTACATGTAGTGTGTGTGTGTCATATGTGTAGACCTACATGTTGTATGTGTACATGTAATGTGTGTGTCATATGTGTAGACCTACATGTTGTATGTGTACATGTAATGTGTGTGTGTCATATGTGTAGACCTACATGTTGTATGTGTACATGTTGTGTGTGTGTGTCATATGTGTAGACCTACATGTTGTATGTGTACATGTAATGTGTGTGTGTCATATGTGTAGACCTACGTTGTATGTGTACATGTAATGTGTGTGTGTCATATGTGTAGACTTACATGTTGTATGTGTACATGTAATGTGTGTGTCATATGTGTAGACCTACATGTTGTATGTGTACATGTAATGTGTGTACACACATTACATGTACACATACAACATGTAGGTCTACACATATGACACACACACATTGCATGTACACATACAACATGTAGGTCTACACATATGACACACACACATTACATGTACACATACAACATGTAGGTCTACACATATGACACACACACACTACATGTACACATACAACATGTAGGTCTACACATATGACACACACACATTACATGTACACATACAACATATAGGTCTACACATATGACACACACACATTACATGTACACATACAACATGTAGGTCTACACATATGACACACACACATTACATGTACACATACAACATGTAGGTCTACACATATGACACACACACATTGCATGTACACATACAACATGTAAGTCTACACATATGACACACACACACATTACATGTACACATACAACATGTAGGTCTACACATATGACACACACACATTACATGTACACATACAACATGTAGGTCTACACATATGACACACATACACTACATGTACACATACAACATGTAGGTCTACACATATGACACACACATTACATGTACACATACAATATGTAGGTCTATACATATGACACACACACACTACATGTACACATACAACATGTAGGTCTACACATATGACACACATTACATGTACACATACAACATGTAGGTCTACACATATGACACACACACTACATGTACACATACAACATGTAGGTCTACACATATGACACACACATTACATGTACACATACAACATGTAGGTCTACACATATGACACACACACACTACATGTACACATACAACATGTAGGTCTACACATGTGACACACACATTACATGTACACGTTATGTACATGTAATGTGTGTGTCATATGTGTAGACCTACATGTTGTATGTGTACATGTAATGTGTGTGTCATATGTGTAGACCTACATGTTGTATGTGTACATGTAATGTGTGTGTGTGTCATATGTGTAGACCTACATGTTGTATGTGTACATGTAATGTGTGTGTCATATGTGTAGACCTACATGTTGTATGTGTACATGTAATGTGTGTGTGTGTCATATGTGTAGACCTACATGTTGTATGTGTACATGTAATGTGTGTGTGTGTCATATGTGTAGACCTACATGTTGTATGTGTACATGTAATGTGTGTGTGTGTCATATGTGTAGACCTACATGTTGTATGTGTACATGTAATGTGTGTGTGTGTCATATGTGTAGACCTACATGTTGTATGTGTACATGTAATGTGTATGTGTCATATGTGTAGACCTACACATATGACACACACACATTACATGTACATGTACATGTACCAAATTGTGTGAAAGCCGAGGCATCAATTTTATGTACTCATAATGTGAGGAGTGGGTAGGGCAATACTTGATGGTGCCTCTACCTCCCTATGTAGCTCAGGTCACAGTGGATCCTCCTCAGAGCACCACTGTCACATTGGGTGGCACTGCAACGTTCACATGTACTGCTTCCAATGTGGCTGCTATCACCTTTGTGGTGGCTGGTGTTGACACCTCAATGTGGGCATCTCGAGGGATCAGTCAGCCTGCACCAGCATATTCAGGGAGTTACACTACTGCAAATCTCAGTGTCTTTGGATACCTTAACAATAGTGGACTTGAAATATTTGGTAGAGTTTTTTTGACTGCTGCAGCATATGTGGACGTACCACCACCAGCAGTGCTAACTATTCAAGGTTTGTTGATGAGAATGGTTAGTTATGTAAATTTGTTGGTGCTTTTCTTAATCATTAAGTACATACATGCACCTGCATGTATGTATTCAGTGTTATAAAGTTGAAATCTTGCTTATGCATAATAACATGATGTTGCAGAGTATTATTGCTCCCAAGTCTGAAGGTAGTGGAATGCCTGTAGTTATGTGCAGTTGTAAACTTGTTTCATTGTTCATGTAGTTTACCACATGTATACTCCTCCACATGTATTTCCATATTTCAGCCGCACTGTACATATACCATTCGTGCATTCCTGGTGTACTTCATATTGCTACTTCAATGGTTGTACAGTTTACAGTAAACGTAGATCAGTATCTATCATTAACCATTCAGTGTAGCTTCATACAATATCTGACCTGGGTGGAGGAGCTACATGCATCAAAGTTGGTGTGCATGAAGGGAAGGAGGGGTCATGTCAATTGCTGGCTGGCACAAATATAATATCTTCCATGTATCATCCTATGTTGGGATGTGATAAGGGGGCAAGCTCCAACTGTAGTATAATAATATGTTCTACATGTATGTAATGTACGTGTAGATCTAGTTGCTTGTCAGTCTACTTGTACATACATACATACAAAATAAAATAATATAATATAATAAAAGTTGTGAGATTAACACTTAAAACCATATCAAGGGAAATGGGGTAGGCCTGCTCCATCGTGTACTATTGTGCAACATGTACATCTGCAGAGCCTTTATTGGTTTCGCCCACACAGCCCCGCCCTCTGCCCCTCTAAATCTGGCACATGCCCCGCCCTCTGCCCCTCTAAATCTGGCAGCTGCTGCAGTGGGTGATACATATGTGGTCCTAACCTGGTCCCAACCCATGGACCATGGGATTGGTGGCCCACTGTACTACAATGTGTCCTACCAGGCAGTCAATGGATCATCTGATGTGACATCAAACATCACTACCAATGACACTCATGTGAATGTGACCAAAGTGAACCCTGGGGTCACCTACATGATGACTGTGGAGGCTGATAATGGAGTGTCTGGGGAGGAGAGCAAGAGAAGTGCTTCAATCAATGTGACCACAAACTCCACTGGCACATGTATGTTGTTGATCTTTATCACTTGTACATCTACATACTTGTACATGTGTGCATCACCTACACATGTGCAGTGCCCACATACATGTACACACCCACACAGACAGATCATACTGTTCCTAGCCCCACCCCTTCCAATGCACTGATGGTGGCAGTGGGGATAGTAGTGCCTATGATGATTGGGGTGATGGTGTTTGTGGCAATTGTCATCTGGTAAGCCATGTTTGGTGTTCCCTCCATTGTGCCATGTTTGGTGTTCCCTCCATTGTGCCATGTTTGGTGTTCCCTCCATTGTGCCATGTTTGGTGTTCCCTCCATTGTGCCATGTTCCCTCCATTGTGCCATGTTTGGTGTTCCCTCCATTGTGCCATGTTTGGTGTTCCCTCCATTGTGCCATGTTTGGTGTTCCCTCCATTGTGCCATGTTTGGTGTTCCCTCCATTGTGGGGAATGAGAAGTGACTGAATGGTTTATATGTACATGTACACGTGTGCATGCTTTTAGGATACCAAGTGGTTCACTGTATTGTTGTGTTTGTGCAGGAGACTGGTTCGGTATTGTCAACACGTACATGTACCTGCCAAGGTATGCGTGTTTGTTGTAACTTGTGTTGAACATTAAGAATAATACACATGTGTCCAGTATGTGGTTAAACGAACCACTGGTACAAATGATACATTGATAGTACATGTACATGCAACAATGTAGGTGAGGTGAGGGGTGGAGAGGGGGTGTGGTGACCATTTGGGAGGGATGGAGAGGGGGTGGGGTGACCATATGGGAGGGATGGAGAGGGGGTGGGGTGACCATATGGGAGGGATGGAGAGGGGGTGGGGTTACCATATGGGAGGGATGTGGAGTGGGGTGGGGTGACCATATGGGAGGGATGGAGAGGGGGTGGGGTGACCATATTGGAGGGAGGGAGAGGGGTGGGGTGATCATATGGGAGGGATGGAGAGGGGGTGGGGTGACCATATGGGAGGGATGGAGAGGGGTGGGGTGATCATATGGGAGGGATGGAGAGGGGGTGGGGTGACCATATGGGAGGGATGGAGAGGGGGTGGGGTGACCATATTGGAGGGAGGGAGAGGGGTGGGGTGATCATATGGGAGGGATGGAGAGGGGGTGGGGTGACCATATTGGAGGGATGGAGAGGGGGTGGGGTGACCATATTGGAGGGAGGGAGAGGGGTGGGGTGATCATATGGGAGGGATGGAGAGGGGGTGGGGTGACCATATGGGAGGGATGGAGAGGGGGTGGGGTGACCATATGGGAGGGACGGAGAGGGGGTGGGGTGACCATATGGGAGGGATGGAGAGGGGGTAGGGTGACCATATGGGAGGGATGGAGAGGGGGTGGGGTGATCATATGGGAGGGATGTGGAGGGGGTGGGGTGATCATATGGGAGGGATGGAGAGGGGGTGGGGTGACCATATGGGAGGGACGGAGAGGGGGTGGGGTGACCATATGGGAGGGATGGAGAGGGGGTAGGGTGACCATATGGGAGGGATGGAGAGGGGGTGGGGTGATCATATGGGAGGGATGGAGAGGGGGTGGGGTGACCATATGGGAGGGATGGAGAGGGGGTGGGGTTACCATATGGGAGGGATGTGGAGTGGGGTGGGGTGACCATATGGGAGGGATGGAGAGGGGGTGGGGTGACCATATTGGAGGGATGGAGAGGGGGTGGGGTGACCATATTGGAGGGATAGAGTGGGGGTGGCGTGACCATATGGGAGGGAGGGAGAGGGGTGGGGTGATCATATGGGAGGGATGGAGAGGGGGTGGGGTGACCATATGGGAGGGATGGAGAGGGGGTGGGGTGACCATATGGGAGGGACGGAGAGGGGGTGGGGTGACCATATGGGAGGGATGGAGAGGGGGTAGGGTGACCATATGGGAGGGATGGAGAGGGGGTGGGGTGATCATATGGGAGGGATGGAGAGGGGGTGGGGTGACCATATGGGAGGGATGGAGAGGGAGTGGGGTGACCATATGGGAGGGATGTGGAGTGGGGTGGGGTGGCCATATGGGAGGGATGGAGAGGGGGTGGGGTGACCATATTGGAGGGATGGAGAGGGGGTGGGGTGACCATATTGGAGGGATGAAGAGGGGGTGGGGTGACCATATGGGAGGGATGGAGAGGGGGTGGGGTGATCATATGGGAGGGATGGAGAGGGGGTGGGGTGATCATATGGGAGGGATGTGGAGTGGGGTGGGGTGACCATATGGGAGGGATGGAGAGGGGGTGGGGTGATCATATGGGAGGGATGTGGAGTGGGGTGGGGTGACCATATGGGAGGGATGGAGAGGGGGTGGGGTGACCATATGGGAGGAATGGAGTGGGGGTGAGGTGACCATATTGGAGGGATAAAGAGGGGGTGGGGTGACCATATGGGAGGGATGGAGAGGGGGTGGGGTGACCATATGGGAGGGATGGAGAGGGGGTGGGGTGACCACAGGGTGTACCAATAGGACCATGAGGGGTGTACCAATAGCACCATGAGGGTGTACCAATAGGACCATGAGGGGTGTACCAATAGGACCATGAGGGGTGTACCAATAGGACCATGAGGGGTGTACCAATAGGACCATGAGGGGTGTACCAATAGGACCATGAGGGGTGTACCAATAGGACCATGAGGGGTGTACCAATAGGACCATGAGAATCATTGGAGTTGTAACCACCATACATGTACATGTATGTTGATGATAACAAACGTTTAGGTCTATCTGCTTTGGCTGTATACTTTGTTTCATTGGTACTTGTGTATCTCTTTTGTTACATATTTAGGTTATTGCTGCTGCTGATATCTAATATATTGGATCCAGCTATTTCACCATATGACTAATAAAGGAACTTTTTAATGTCATTTATGTCACATTGTTACATGTATGTGTATACCTTCCACCCTCATGTATTGCATCGAGCTGCATATCTTATTTCTCGTGCTAAATTACATTAAGGCTTACAAGCGTGGCTAACTACATGTAAGTCTGGATCAGCTTCCTATACATGTAGCTTGGTACACTTGGAGGTCTGATAGTAGGTCAGCGGTGCTGGTGTTGGGAACAGTAACACATATTCGTGTCCTTTGGTCATTGGTGTTGTTGCCAGTCAACCAGTGAAGGTCAGCCATCAGTCACTTTCGGCATGGTGTTCAAGGGTGAAGCTTAGGGAATTATTGGATTGACCATGCAGTGGTGTCTGTGTGTGCGTGTGTGTGTGTGTGTGCAATGGGATAATGATACCATTTAGAATTGTGGTGCATGGTGGGGGGGGGGGGGGGGCAGGACAAATTAATGTCCTTGCCCATATATAGCAACTAAAGTAACTTTGCATCAGAAAGCACACAATTGTATGGTAATATTCATTTAGACAAGTGCAATCCAATTTAGGTATATTTATTTCATCTTTATGAGGACCTTACCAGTTCTTTTCAGAACTACTAAGTAAACAAAAGACTATTACTTTTCCTGTATACGAGTATATACATGCTGGACTTCATATTAATGAAACAGAAACCAGACAATGTACATCCAATTATCACAAGCAGGAGGTACATGTATCCAAACATACCACAAGCTGGTATCCAAACATATCCTAACACAGGTCCACTCACCTCAGTATGTGACACCACTACTCTCACCACAGCATCATTATATCATCACTGGTCCCCAGACCTCCCTTCAAATTGTGATGGAGTAGGCGTGGCTGCTGTCCACACTGGGCTATATATGGAGTGCCTTATATGGGCATAACCATCACATGCACCCCCACCTATTGTTTTGAAAGCTTGCTTCAGATCACCTGACATTTTACGGTCAATTGAACTATTTATGAGCAATCAGTAAGTGAACAACACATGTGACACCATAATGAAAATGAAGAGAGCTTTAAACACTTAATTGAAACCCTATAACACCGCAGTTCTGCTATTGTGGGAAGGGGGCGGGGCTAGCGTGATGTCCTGTAATGTAAACAGACCACTATGATCTTAAATGGGTGTGGCAGCTGCAAAATGTGCTACATGAAATAGAATGCATTCCTATTCCCTCCATAACTCACCGTATCCGATTCCTGTGCTAATATATCAACCAATAAGGTGTACACTACCCTAGACACACCCAACTCCCTGATCACACCCATTTTCCAGACCACACCTCCACCCCATGACCACACCCCTCCATACCTTAGTATACTCCTCAAATGTGGCTCTCAGCTGTGCAAAGCTTCTTGTCCCAATGATCTCGGTAACCTTGTCCTCATCAGTACCCCTACGCCCCTCCCCCGCATCGCACAGCTCCCTGGCTTCCCTCACCACCCCCTCATGGTCCACCCTGGTACCCTCGTCCCTGGAGGCCTGGGGACGGGGTCATTGGCAGTTTGGGGGGAGGGGCATCCCTCCTTACACAGGGTGACCGAGGGCTACTTAAAATGGCCGCTTGTCTCTCTGGCCACATCCTTCTCAAGGTCTCGATCAAAAGCTGCAAATGTCCAACATGACCTAACACAGGACTATGAGGTGGTCCTAACATGACCTAACACAGGACTATGGGGTGGTCCTAACATGACCTAACACAGGAATATGAGGTGGTCCTAACATGACCTAACACAGGACTATGAGGTGGTCCTAACATGACCTAACACAGGACTATGGGGTGGTCCTAACATGACCTAACACAGGAATATGAGGTGGTCCTAACATGACCTAACACAGGACTATGAGGTGGTCCTAACATGACCTAACACAGGACTATGAGGTGGTCCTAACATGACCTAACACAGGACTATGAGGTGGTTCTAACATGACCTAACACAGGACTGTGGGGTGGTCCTAACATGACCTAACACAGGACTATGAGGTGGTCCTAACATGACCTAACACAGGACTATGAGGTGGTCCTAACAAGCGCGAGGCAGAGGTATCTGACAGGGCACAACATCGCCCCGGCCACCTCCACCATGTTTAAAGATAATGGGCGGAAACCTCTGTAAATTTGGCAAAAGAGTGTGAGAGTAAAGCCTCTGGTCATGGCATGGCCTTTCTTCATTGATCAACTATTATTTTATAAGAGAGATGATAATGGTTTAGCAAACATTTGTTAGGTGAGAAAATGCCTTTGGTGTTCATATCCTATTCCAATAAATGAGTAGTGAGAGCATATTGCAACATGCCAACATAAAAGGTAATATATTCATGCAAGTTTTGGTATTTGATGGTGTTGATTTGATTTAAGATAGCAACAGCTACAATGAGGTCCCCCTTAGAAATCATACATCATGAGGTGCGATGAATGTGGTATTAGGATGTGTTTTCTTTTAGGATGGTAATAGATCATCCATCAATTTCAAATAATCAGTGCCTTTCTTTTGTAATATAGCAATACTGTTTTTTTTTTTAGCACTGTTCTGTCACCAAGCCTTCAGAATTTGACCTGTGTGCCAAGCCAGGATGCTGGCCCAAGCTTGGGTCCTAGGGTCAGAAGGGCAAGCCCCGCCCCCAGCATATGTGATATACATAACAGTACTATACAGCACTTTACTTCGTAGACATGACCTGCCGGTAGTAACAGGGGAACAGGCACCAGATGATGGCCACCAGCTAGGTGACCTGTGTGCCTAGCCAGGATGCTGGCCCAAGCTTAGGTCCTAGGTCAGAAGGTCAAGCCCCACCCCCAGCATATGTGATATGCATAACAGTTCAACACTTTACGTCTCCGGCTTAGACATGATGGTTATTTTTATGGAGCTTAACAGTGTTTAATGGCACCTGGTAATTCCCAACTAACACTGGCATACCCCACCTAGCATTTCTTTGGTGGGTCTTGGGATGCTAGTATTGGCGGGTCAATTGTGTGGTAATTATGAACCTTTGTGCCAGCACTTTCCATTACCTCCATAGCTTGCCTCTCTCTCCCATGTGATATGAGCAGTTAATGTTAAAGACTTCAGCCATATCCATGATTTTGCTAAAACAATGAAGTATTATACAAGTGTACAGGTCCATCAGTTTATGCATAAACTCATGTTAAACACCTCATAAGGAGTATCCAGCTGCTGGATCAACGTCTGGACCATTTCATCCATGCCAATTTGCCAGCGTGGGTGAAACATGTTGTGATTGTCTTGGATATGGATAATGCAATAAGCAAAGAGAATCTGTTGTTGGTTGGATGGGACAGCTCATCCATGCCCGGTTTCAGTCCTCGCCTGTTGCTGATGATTCCTGTCTACACCAAGTTTAGTCCTGATGAAGCATTTACCCATATTTCACACATATTCACTGGAGAAGAGTTGTGCCCAGTATGGCTTGGCATGCTGGTTGGATGGCAGCACCATCTTTTGTTGGAAGGAGCAGCTGTCATGTGTTTACAAGCCAGGGCCTCAAATTAAGGATTTCATCTGGTGGCAAGCTGTAGATGACTGACCAAGGCTCCAAGTGCAACAGTTGTGCAATGAAGGCCAGTACAGTTTTGCTAACATCTACTGTGCTGCTGGTGGTGTTGGGCATGACGTCAGGTCATTGGTCAGATTGGATGAAGACACTGGACAATACCCCCCATCAACGTCGAGAAGATGGCCCATCATAACGAAATGTACACCGATTTATCACAATGTTCAGCCACCAGTGGAGACATGTTCCGTTTATATTTTACAATTTAGACTGCATTACATGTAGACTAATTATTGCAGCCACGTAATTATCAACACCTATCAACAAATCTGTATATGAAACCAACTGATATTGTCAGCAGTGGAGTGAGTTGTTATCTTGTAAGATAAAACCACACATGAGTGGGATTATAACCCGGGTACATACAGTTTCCAAGAAAATGACCCTTCGACTTCTTGTATATAAATATATAAAGCTACAAAAAAGGAGAGCTTGATTTGCTGTTACTTCTAAACCATTAATGCTATTGGCCTCCTGTTTTGTGCAAATCATACCACAATATTTCTCCATATATTGCCAAATTGCACACTGCTATATAGATGTTTATGTTTTGAACCACAAATGTTAACGCTCTTTGTATGTTCTGTAGGGAATATAGTTAGGAACATAAAAATGTATATTACCATAGAGAAATGGTGTTGTATGATGTCTTCTAAACAGGAAGCCAATAGCATTAATGGTTTGTATAGCAAATCAAACAGAGAGGATTTTATAACTTTATATATTTTGAAGGGCATTTTGTGAAAACTGTCCCATATATGATCATAACTAAAGTGAATAAACCAATGAAACCTTTTTAGTTAATAGCTATTGCTTTTTAACTTTTTTCACGGATGTCGAAACTTCAGCAGCCTACCTCTAGCTTAGTAGGTAATACAATTGTAAGATATACTAAACTCAGGGATGATCTCTGCACTCAATGAATCAGGTAGGTTAATGTTATAAACTTCAGCCACAATGTTAAACATCAAAGTTACTTGACATGATATACATATAGTCAAATCAGTTTATGTAGTAAACAGGATTGTCAGCTGTGATTGGATGAATAGGACATTTCATCACAATGTCATATGCAGAATTTGGTGCTGTGAAAGGAGAAAAATCTCATCATAATAAGATCTGAGTTGTGTAAGGGTGTTTATGCATTGGTATCTGGACACCTTATTATGTGACCAGACTGTGATTAGGAAACGTGATGAATGTTGCATTGGTGAGTGATTTAAGGACTGCACTTTACACCAGGAAATCAAAGTTTTAGATTCTGCATGACTTACAACATACCTGATTTTCTTGCATCCACTTTCAATTTCTTCACTTTGATAATACAAAGTACCAAAATCAAAACAGAAGCCACCACCACAACAACTCCTCCTCCTGTTCCTATGGCAACACCAATGGCTGTGGTGGGATGAGATGTAGGTGCATAATAGCATGCTTGCGTACTGGAGATATAAACCACTTGTGTTAAGAACTTGGTGCTACAGCTGCCGGGATTGTAGATATGCAATTTTTACAAGAGCTAAAAATATTCATACCAGTTGTGTTACGAACTTGGTGCTACATGTAAGTGATGTAATATTTTAACCACAGCAAATATAAATCATATGTAATCTTAATGTAATTAAAGACATCAGATACAAGTATGCCTCTCAATAGATTCATTTGAGAATAACTATCAATGCTTTTTTGGAAGCATAATAATTGTGTTTGAACCCATCCCTAGTGCCATGAATACAAATAGCTATGCTTACATATTTGGTAGGAGGTCCATACACAACAGAGGGTCCATATAGACTTGATGGTCCATATGCAGTAGAAGGTCCATACACAGTCACCATCTCCCCAGCCAATGCTGGTACTGATGACACACCCCCATCACTCTCAATGTCATACACCTCTACTGAGTACACCCCTGTACCCAGAGGATCATTGGAGGGGGAGGAGGGACATAAGGACATGTTGACTGGTGTGTCCAGTGATCTCACAACCACTCTGCAGTATGTTACACCTGTGTGTGTGTCTGTTAGATACACCAAACATCCTGTGGCCAGTGAGCCAGGGTTGAAGAGACACACCAGCCCATTGGGAGATGAGGTGTTGACAGAGACACCAACAACATCAAATGTACCTACCAAGAAAGGATGTGTACATGATCAAATGGACAAACAGTGCTCTCTATTTAGAATAGGCTCACTTATGACAACAGTAGTACTTGTGTTTCCATAACCATTGTATTCAGTGATAGTGAGGTTGAAGTGTTTGTTGGGAGGTATGGAAACAGTGATGGAGGAGGTGTCTCCATATGATGGTGGGAGTGGCTTCACAGGTGGAAATGAGAGCACATCATATCCAGATATGGCCACCATCTTGTAGGAGCACACCTTTGGAGAGACCTGACATGTGTACATATTGGGAATTACAATTCAACAAATTTGCAACAGTTTCTTTCACAGTTAGTGTGATAACATACTTATATATAGACAGATTCAGACAATAATATAATTTCTTGTAGCAATAAATGTAAGGAAATAGAGACACATAAGTTGACACCATTAATGGAGTTTCCTTCAAGGATCATCTATATTTACTTACATGTAGCAGCAAGATAAAAACACCCCTACATGTTTCACTCACAGGCAGACTGATGTTCACAGTCACATTATCATTTGGAGACAGAGGATACACAGGAGAGGTGTGGACTTGGTCATGTGATATGGAAGTGGGAGGATCTGTTTTTGATAGATAAAATGTATAGCTATGTGAAAAGGATGTTTGTGCACACAAGCTCTCAAAGCATTGCTGAATGCAATGTACTAGTGATCTAAATGAAATGATTCTTTTGTCGTTAATATTTTTCCAAATAGGAATATGCTTTCAATTATTATGTACATTGTACCTAAATATAGCATTTCTATACCTTTGTCATCATTTGTGTCGAAAGATTCAAAATATGTTTCCCTCACCTCCTAGCTTCACTGGACTGGTCTGGGCACCTGTTATACTTCCACACATTGGGGTAACAGTTGCCTCATAATGGTCACATGGGTCTGGAGTGGTGATGACCAACTGTGGCTCCCTCACTGTCTCATTATACACTAGTGCTCCACTTCCATTACTGATCACCACAGCATAGGAGAGGAGGGATGGGGACTGGGCATCAGGGGGTGGTCCCCAGGCCAGTTTGGTGGCAGTATCATTGTATGTGGTAATGTTGAGATCAGTGGGAGCAGTTGGAGGACCTGATGGGTGGGGATAAATGGCAGCAGAGGTATGAAGTAAGTACACCGACCTTGTATGCTCAAATGTGCTGAGCTGGTTAAGAAAGTTCCATCTATCCCTACAGCTTCACATGTTATTAAAGAATTATTGTTAACCGGTGTACCCAAGATAGTTAGATTCACAATAGCCATATTTCCACTATAGGTTGTAGCAGAGACACTGACTCCACGAGATGCTGGCACACGTGAGGTAGTCATGGAGTCCACCAAATAGTAGACAGTGATCCCATTAGTAGCAGAACACACAAACTGTGCAGTAGATCCCAAACACACTGTGGTGTTGGTGGGAGGCTGGATAAATGTGGCTGTGGGAGAGGGACACCATGCACTTTGTAAAATACACTGTGATTCTCCACCACCCCCATGCCCTATATATAAATGTATGCATAGTGGCTTTGGATGTTTTGATACATCAATAAACACAGTGATTAATTACTTCTTAGATATGTTATATATGATTATTATAATATTCATATCAATATATAATGCATTGAGATATACACAAATACACTGCACATGTATAAACATACTAGACTACACACAATGTACACAAAATGCTAACTATATATCTACCTACATCACTTTGACTGATGCTACGGGAAAGGATGGCAATTGCATTAGCTCGTAATTAATTATAATTATTATTCTTATAATTATAATATAATTGGGATACCCCATCTGGTTCAAACCCGCCATAGAGTAATCGAATCGCTTCAAATTCGGTTTGTACTGCACTGTTAAAAAAACTGGCCCGAGGGGTGTTAGGTTTGAGGGGTGTTACAGCCCGAGGAGTGTTATGGCAACACACTAGAGTGTTCAGCTGACATTTATGGGTGTTAGCAGGCTATGCTGGGGTGTTAGCAGCATACCCCACCAACAGTGGGGTGTTGGGTGATTTTAGAGGTGTGTTGTCACAACACTGGTTTACCGCATTTACACCCCAATGTTCAGCCTTGTGTGTAATTACTTTCTGACTGTTAAGGGCGTGGTTTGCGAGATATATTATGGCAGCATATGAACAATGGCAGCTGTGACGTCATATTTGAGGTGATGTAGATACAGTTACTGGACTTTAAGTGACAGAGTTATATCTTAAAGGTATATGCACGCACACAACATACATGTAGTTAAACCTACCAGTTAAAAATGTCTAACATGGCCCGTGCATTGGTGTGGATTTCTAGACTAGGGCAGCTAGTGCGTATACACGTTGCCTTTTCAACATGCACAGCAATTACCGTATTCATGCGTGTAATCTCGCTGTGCTTATGAAGGCTAGTGTGCAGTGTTCGTCAATGTGCACCGCTGTGCTCATGCTAGCGCTTCGTTATCAGTAGTGTGTTGTAGTACGCATGCATAGGCCCTATACTAAGTTTCAAATTTGATGCAAGCTTGTTCATGCCACTTTGTGTTGAGAGTGAAGTCAAAGTTAATAAGTAGCATGGCATAGCCTACTTGGATTCTATTTAGATCACACCCTAGTAAAATGACATGTGAGCATATTTACATCACTACTCACACTGAAGTATTTTGTTACGTGCATATAGCAAGGAAATAGCCTATATTAATATATATTTCACAGCTTGAATATTGGGTTTATGCTAAAAGTGTTCATGCAGTCATGTGGCTACATGTCTATATCATTATACCACATGCAGGTCCTGATAGCAAGTAGACAATAATGAAATATGCTGGATGAATGCTGCTGAACACTGTTGTGTGGCCTTAATGGCAGGAGTTTGGACACTCTTTGTTTTCTCCCTCGTTCTATCAGTACTGAGGTGTGTTCCATACACACATAGTGATACACACACATGCACACATACACACATGTTGCATACACATACACACACATGCACACATACACATACATACATACACACATGCTGCACACACATGCACACACATATGCACATGCACACATACATATGCATAAAAACATACGCTGTACACACAACATGGACACATACACACATGCACACACACATGCACCAACATGCACACACACGTGCACACATGACACATGTACACATGCACACACATGCACACACACATGCAAACACATGCACACACATGCACACACACATACACACATGACACACACATACACACATGCATACATACACACATGCACACATACACACATACACACATGCACACACACACATGCACACACATGACACACAAGCATACAAGGGATATATTGCCACATTTTCAACAGGAGGTGGGTTTTGGAATATATAAAGATATAGGGGTTGGGCAAAAATAAATGTCTTCCCTCTGCAGTTTTATTTTTACATGGCATGTGTAAACCACGGGGTGGGTTAGTCAAATTAGGGGCAAACCAGTACACACACATGCACATGTACACACATACACACACATGCACATGTACGCACACATGCACACACATGCACATGTACGCACACATGCACACACATGCACATGTACGCACACATGCACACACATACACACATGCACACATACACACACATGCGCACATACATACCTACACACATGCATACACACATGCACACATACACACATGCACACATACACACATGCACACATACACACATGCACACATACACACATGCACACATACACACATGCACACATACACATATGCACACATACACACATGAACACATACACATACACACATGCATACATACACACATGCACACATACACACATATGACACACATACACATGTACACACATATACACAACACACACACAGACATGCATATACATACACACATATGAACACACGCACAATACACACATGCACACATACATGTGCTGCTAA
Organism: Spongilla lacustris; assembly: GCA_949361645.1. Taxonomy (NCBI): domain Eukaryota; kingdom Metazoa; phylum Porifera; class Demospongiae; order Spongillida; family Spongillidae; genus Spongilla; species Spongilla lacustris. The sequence continues at coordinate 18,752,750 of OX442416.1, read as the reverse complement.
TGCACACACATACACATATAAACACATACACTTAATTATCAACCTAATAATTCCTAGCTGGGTACACCCCCAGATGCAATGCAATAGTGATGTTCATTGTTGACTGATTGGCAGCAAATGGGGGCAAGGGGCAGGAGTACCCCACGAGCCTGTGTCCCTGTACCCAAACTCCCCGGCAGTGGTGACACCAGCTAGTGCCGCTGACCACAACCGGGTGACCTGTGTACCAAAGCCAGGACGCTGGTCCAGGCTTGGCTATCCAGGATCGTTGGGGAAGTCTGCAGGCACCAGGGTGACACTGGTCACCAACTGGGTGACCTGTTTACCAAGCCAAGACGCTGGTCCAGGCTTGGCTAGCCGGCTTTGTAGGGACAAGCCCGCAGGGCTCTGCCCCCTGCCTTACTGTAATTGAATATGACCAGGAAATGCATAATACAGCAAAGTACAAATACATGTGGAGGGGAGGGTGGGAAAGGTGAAGCTCTCCAGCGCCTGTTGACCAGCAGCATGCGCTGGAGTTGCGCATCATATTTATATACATGCATACCCAGAGGCTGGCCGTCCGATTATACAACAATAAGCGAACAAAGGGGCCATCGCCCAGCGCCATCTGACAATAGTAAGGCTACTCCATATCACAAAAATAAGGCTTGAGTGTGATGTGGGTATGCGTGTAAACAGGAATTACTAGTGCCCATTAAAACCTGTTTCGCTCCCTAAACAGTACCATGTACACACACACACAATGCATAATGCACACACATGCACACACATAATGCATACATGCACACGCAGGGGGAGCGTCGATTAATAGGACTGCAGGACTGTTGGGGAAGGGGGAGGGGGGGCCTCATATTTAGCCAAATAAAATACGAAAGCGGGGGGGGTCCCTCGCAATCAGGCATCAAACAAGGAGGATTGACCAGCCCCCCTGGCTACAGGCCTGCATACACACACACATACACACACATGCATATTCACACATACACACGTATTCACACACACAATGCACACATTAACAGACATGCACATGTGTGTATGTGTATAGCTTCATCATGTGTGTATATGTGTGCATACACATACACACATACACAGAAATACTAGCTGTTGGACAGCAAATACACTCTGAGAGAAGTGCGCTTTTTTTGCAATTGGAACTACTCAAAAGTCCTGTATAGCTTTCCTCAACGTGTATTCACAATTGTAATATATAAATATGTAAGGTCATGCTAAAAATATATTTCATTGCGCATGCGTGACCTTTAGAAACACGTTCTGTTATTCAGGAACAGATAAGTTCCGACTTTTTGGTAAGCTATTTGTTTTGTTTCAGCGTTGAGTGATACATCAATTTTGAGTAAGACGAGTTGAGCGCTTTGAAGAGAGTTCATCGAGAACAGCAGTTTGCGATCGGACCGGAATGCCTGTTTATACGATCTAGCTAAGGAAAATTCGGCTACTACCGCTCGCTGCGCTACCTCACTATAATGAACCACTGCATAAGGCAGGTAAGTACCTTGTAGCGCTAAATAACGCCCTACCTTACCTTACAAAGGTCATATGACACGCTGGCTCTAGCAAGCCTTCCAGGTAAGCTTAACAATCGGTACGATTGACGCTGTTATTGCCACCGATCCGCTTAGCGAACATGACCATCGTCGGACTGAGGGCTGCCCCAAGATTCAATTAAAAAGGTTAGACATGTCTCATATTGGAATCTGACCATTATATATTGTGTTTTCTCCGTTTGTTTAGTGTCCGAAGGATGCAGAGAAACACTCCAGGACTACTCGATCGTCGTATAGGCCCTAAAGACATGTTTATAGTTTTGTTGTATGATTGTATTTATTGTTAACTTTTTACTAAAATCATCGACTGTTGTTGTATAGTTTATTAAGATCAATTTATGTTGTATCATAAGATTACGGTGCATGCACGAACTATTGATACCTGTGTCGACACCCATTAGAGTGTACTGGCTACACTTCAGGGGTGTTGGCTCTAACACCCTTGAGCGGTTACCACAACACTCCATAGGGTGTTATTCCTAAACAGGCGTACGAACACCCCTAAGGGTGTTGTGGCAACACCCTTTTTTTAACAGTGTGTTCGTTAAATTTTATGTCATCTTTTCAGTACCGGCGGAGCCGATATACAGTTGAATAAACTGCCGGCACGTTTTCGCGCTAGCTCGCACAGCAATTCGACTGCCCTGCTGCGGGCCCGTAACGTCACGTAAATTCATTTGTAACCCTGACGTGACGGCTTACGTTGGATTCAGGCTCACCTACCCGCGTTCGGACCGATTACTCACGAAAAGTATTGCGGGCCGTGAAATTCATCCGCGCGAGTACGTGAACAATACCGCGAGGTTACGTATTTCATCGTGAAATTTTACTCGTCCCCACAGCAGTTGCTATACAAATGTCGTTAATTTACGATTATAAATTTTATCTAACTCTACACCATAGCTCCGCCCCAGTCTTCAGTATTAGTTGACAAAATGTTTATTGATTTTTATATTTGTATACAAATGTATAACATTAATAACACACAAAGCCAAGCCTCTCGTCTTTTAGCTTGCGTGACTACAAACAAGTGACCTAGGACAAGGATAAGAGTAAGAACATAACCAGGCATGCAACAATGATCGCGTACCACATTCGTATGCACTATCCTTTTGCTCTCCCTGTAACAAGAACACATAGTAAGAACGTAAAAATACGATTCCTTGAATCGAACCTATTACATCCGTATTGTGTCCTCCAACGTCTGCAGAACACCAAGCACTGCCAATTTAAGGTTAGCTGCTACACAAATGACTTACCAGATAAACTTGATACGCTCATGGTATTGCCATTGTTTTAAACCGCAGTACGGAAACAGCTAGGTGGTTTAGACGAATATATTGGCGGAAGACGTATTATCTCGGATAGAACACATACATGAGAACACAAATCGCACCAACTTACAATGTGGTACCAGGGTTACATCCGACGATGATTTAGCAACTGTATGTACGAATTGCAGTGATTACCAACCAAATCGTATACACTTCTCCTTACCTAGAAGTTCTGAACAATGGAGCCTTACTGCGAAACGTTACCGCACATGAAATGAACGCATCGAAGCAGAATAAGGAACAAGCAATCTCTACCACATCGCTAACCTTATTGCTCCTAGTACAGCTTCATTGCATTCGCGCTACATCCACCCCTTTTTACAAAAACCGCCAAAACGTGTATGGTCACGTGATTTGGTAAAAAATTTTTTAATATGATTAATCAGTGTCACTCCCACCACTTCCCACACAGCATTGCCACTCCCACCACAGCAGTGCCACGCCCACCACGTCCCACACAGCACTGCCACTCCCACCACATCCCACACAGCACTGTCACTCCCACCACATCAATTGGACTTCTATGTCAGTCACTAGCTATAGTGATACGCACTTATACATGTATAATGCTCGCGTCTTTATCTGTGTTATTGTATTAAGTACATTAATGGAAGTAATTTATGGTACCAAATCATGGCGTTTGATTTACTGCATGAATTTTGTGTATGATGCATGAGTACATACATATCCATACCTACATGCATACATACTGTATATCATTAATACATCATTTACTATTACAAAATGTACTGTCATATATGCAAAACTTCGATAGCCAAATGCATCGATATGCCGTGTATGTACTGACGCAAAATAAAATTGTTATTGTTATCATGATCAGTACATGCATTATTGTATAGCTCGCAAAATCAGATCAGATATACAGCTATACAATCATATATATAATAATAATAATAATATATATGCATGTACATGAATCTCAATATTAACAACTGATCAACTTTGATTCGGGCTATAGCAGTATTTAATACAGACCATCATGTATTCATTATAGAATACCTTATAGGCAATGCCAATAGTTTTCACATGCATGTACTTGCTTTAACTTACTTCACTCAAGCGCAAGACAGACGGACACTCGTGACGGGTCGATCGATGAAAATAAGCAGTAACTAGACACGTACATTGATTATACGTGTATTCGCAACCATAGTTGTGGGCCCGGCCCGATGTACGCAGGACTTGTTGACGTGCCCCGCCCCCGTTATATATACGAGTGTTGTGCAGCGCGTAAAAACGAGTGAATCACACGCGAGGAGTTAACAACATGTTACATGTACATGTACAAGACAAAGCATCAGAAAAGTTTCTTTCAAGGCATAAATCAGCCAGAATTTGCTGCTGACGAGCATGGATCTGTAGGTAGGGATGTGTGTGTGTGTGTGTGTGTGTGTGTGTGTGTATGTGTGTGTGTGTGTGTGTGTGTGTGTGTGTGTGCAAACATGGTGTCAAGTAGTACACAGCGTAAAGCTATACCTTGGCTCACCTGATGTGACCACATCCATCAAGGTTGAGGTCTCTCTGATTCTCCTACATGTACCACAAAAACCATTCTATCTCAGAATGAGCACAACATAAACAGACCCAAGTACCTCACAATGATTCCTTTCACATACATGCAGGGTCCCAAGTAGTGAAGGCTTCTCTCAAGTTCCTTTTCGCAGTACACTTATGCAGGATCACTCTCTTATCATCTCAGGGCTTATTCAAAGATACCATATTGACATAGTCCATCTATATTTAACATCGGACAAAGTCCATACACATGGTCCTACTATACACACCACTGTACACACGGTCCTACTGTACAAACATGGTCCTACTGTACACACCAATGTACACATGGCCCTACTGTACACACCCCTGTACAGATGGCCCTACTGTACACACCCCTGTACAGATGGCCCTACTGTACACACCCCTGTACAGATGGCCCTACTGTACACACCCCTGTACAGATGGCCCTACTGTACACACCCCTGTACAGATGGCCCTACTGTACACACATGGCCCTACTGTACACACCCCTGTACAGATGGTCCTACTGTACACACCCCTGTACAGATGGCCCTACTGTACAAACATGGCCCTACTGTACACACCACTGTACACATGGTCCTACTGTACACACCCCTGTACAGATGGCCCTACTGTACACACCCCTGTACAGATGGCCCTACTGTACACACCCCTGTACAGATGGCCCTACTGTACACACCCCTGTACAGATGGCCCTACTGTACACACCCCTGTACAGATGGCCCTACTGTACACACCCCTGGCCTGTACAGATGGCCCTACTTTACACACCCCTGTACAGATGGCCCTACTGTACACACATGGCCCTACTGTACACACATGGCTCTACTGTACACACATGGCCCTACTGTACACACATGGCCCTACTGTACACACCCCTGTACAGATGGCCCTACTGTACACACCCCTGTACAGATGGCCCTACTGTACACACCCCTGTACAGATGGCCATACTGTACACACCCCTGTACAGATGGCCCTACTGTACACACCCCTGGCCTGTACAGATGGCCCTACTTTACACACCCCTGTACAGATGGCCCTACTGTACACACCCCTGTACAGATGGCCCTACTGTACACACATGGCCCTACTGTACACACCCCTGTACAGATGGTCCTACTGTACACACCCCTGTACAGATGGCCCTACTTTACACACCCCTGTACAGATGGCCCTACTGTACACACATGGCCCTACTGTACACACCCCTGTACAGATGGTCCTACTGTACACACCCCTGTACAGATGGCCCTACTGTACACACCCCCTGTACAGATGGCCTTACTGTACACACCCCTGTACAGATGGCCCTACTGTACACACCCCTGTACAGATGGCCCTACTGTACACACATGGCCCTACTGTATACACCCCTGTACAGATGGTCCTACTGTACACACCCCTGTACAGATGGCCCTACTGTACACACCCCTGTACAGATGGCCCTACTGTACACACCCCTGTACAGATGGTCCTACTGTACACACATGGCCCTACTGTACACACCCCTGTACAGATGGCCCTACTGTACACCCCACTGTACACATGGCCCTACTGTACACACCCCTGTACAGATGGCCCTACTGTACACACCCCTGTACAGATGGCCCTACTGTACACCCCACTGTACACTACACACATGGCCCTACTGTACACACCCCTGTACAGATGGCCCTACTGTACACACCCCTGTACAGATGGCCCTACTGTACACACCCCTGTACAGATGGCCCTACTGTACACACCCCTGTACAGATGGCCCTACTGTACACACCCCTGTACAGATGGCCCTACTGTACACACCCCTGTACAGATGGCCCTACTGTACACACATGGCCCTACTGTACACTCCACTGTACACATGGCCCCACTGTAAAAACCACTGTACACATGGCCCCACTGTAAACACCACTGTACACATGGCCCTACTGTACACCCCACTGTACACATGGCCCCTACTGTACACACCCCTGTACAGATGGCCCTACTGTACACTCCACTGTACACATGGCCCCACTGTAAACACATGGCCCTACTGTACACCCCACTGTACAGATGGCCCTACTGTACACACCATTGTACACATGGCCCTACTGTACACACCACTGTACATATAGTCCTACTGTACACACCCCTGTACAGATGGCCCTACTGTACATATAGGCCTACTGTACACACCCCTGGACAGATGGCCCTACTGTAAACACCATTGTACACATGGCCCTACTGTACACATGGCCCTACTGTACACACATGGCCCTACTGTACACACCCCTGTACAGATGGCCCTACTGTACACACCATTGTACACATGGCCCTACTGTACACACCCCTGTACAGATGGCCCTACTGTACACACCCCTGTACACATGGCCCTACTGTACACACATGGCCCTACTGTACACACCCCTGTACAGATGGCCCTACTGTACACACCCCTGTGCACATGGCCCTACTGTACACATCACTGTACACATGGCCCTACTGTACATATTCCTGTACACTGCACATGGCCCTACTGTACACATCCCTGTACAGATGGCCCTACTGTACACACCATTGTGTGTACAGTAGGACTATGTGTACAGTGGTATGTACAGTAGGACCATGTGTACTGCTCTACAGTGGTGTGTAGAGTAGTGTACATGAATTGTACAGGGGTGTGTTTAAAATATACTGCGCCACGTTTTACGCTTGTGTTTTGAAACTGAACGAGCATTCGCTCTGCACATACCATCTTGTAATTGTGGAATCATCTTTGCCGATTACATCGTTCGTCCCTTCTTTCTGATGTTCGAAGTGCTCTTCGTTTGCCGCTCATCACATAAATTTGAAAAAGTCTTACACGTGATCCGCGTGATAGCATTGATTTTTAAATATATTAATAACAGCTAGCTTTTAATAAACCCGCAATCATACGTACACATTTTTTATGTGCGTGCGGGGGTCGTTTAAGCTCGTACGTATCCGCAATCTTTCGTTCCGTTAACTTCACGTAGGTCCCTTATAACGCGTGATTAGTAATGGTACGCAATCAGACGCCTGAATTGCTGTGTCGACTGAGCTATAAGGGACTACTCTACTTATTTAAACCGAATTTGAATAGATTTGATTACTCCCGTCTGAATTGACGTTAATTTTGAACCCGGTGGGTTATCTCACGTTGCAATACTATACATGGGACTAGTAGTGCAAGACCCCAAAACGTGTCTTACCATTAGTAATGTACATTTTGGGGTCTTGCACTACTTATTCAACTGTATATCTCCTACATAAAATTTATTTTTAGGCTTAGAGGAGCTCGGTATAAAAGAAATCAGTCAGTTTTGCCAAAACCTCGTACTGCAGGATAAATGTATATATTGTGCCGGAGAGCGGACAACAATTTTGCATGCGCATGACGCTTACCGCAGCAGCAGCAACATGGAATTGCAAAGAACCACAGTGTCGGCAGAATATTGATGTATGCCATTGCACCTAAATGCCTGCATGAAAGAAAATCACAGTATTATATCCGTCAAAGCACTTTTTCAAAGCGGCCGCACCTTTTAATATATATGTGTATATCACAGTGGCACCCATGCATGCATTATACATGTATGTTCCAATTGGCGTTTCTCTTATCTATACATGCATACGCTCGTCAAATATCATTAAGATCACGTGATTGTACGGTTTCAAAAGCGAAAGTGCTAAGCTGCTCTAACTGTAAGGTCTCAAAATGAAGTGTTCGTACACATGTATATACAAGATTGCATTAGTACCGTTTTCGAAGTGTTTATTCCAGCGGTTTGAATTAAGTATATATACTCTCCTGTGTACCATTTTCTGCACTAGTATAGGACTGATTGGCTTAACCCCGTTAAAGGCCATATAATAATCAATTTACATGCAATGGTTTATACTGCGTTCCCGGCTTTAATTCAGTTGTGTAAATTCGGAACACGATCAGGACAATATAAAGCTGATAACTTGTGCAGCATGAAGGAAGTGTTACGCAGACCGACATACTCAAAGTCACATTGTGACAATATCAATAACCTCGCTGTATTGACGTTGCGTCTGTATTGACGTTGCGTGTGTATTGTAAGGTGCGTAAATCATGCAGATCTACATGCACATCCCAGCTCCATGTAGAAGTTGGGTTGATAATAAGACAACATCGCTGTGGGAAGTATAGTACATGCAGAATTATAGATAGTTGTTAACTGCATACTACATTAGACTCCATCTAATCCTCGAGCCAGCAAAAGGTAACATGGGGAGATGGTGACTGCTGGGGAGATGGTGACTGCTGCATGTGTATGGACTACATACCAAACATCAGATATCTGATCATTAGGCATGCATGCATGTAAAATGTGAAGTGACTGACGTTTGCTACACATGTATACTTAGAACCGCAAATCCATAAGAGGCAGCATCCTGTCAATGCTTGCATGATCTCACTCTGCCTGCCGGTGCAACTGCATGTGATGGAGATGATACAGCTGCAAACCCATGAATCATCTATTCAACAACTTGAAGGATGTAGGTCATTTACACCATTCCTAAGCAGGAGACAAAAAGCAGCAGTGCAGTACTTGCGTATCAATTAGTAATCTTGCCCCCCCCTCCCACCTACAAATACAAACAGTGCATGACACACACATCGCTCCCCGAATTCCTGTATCCAGGGGCGTAATCTATAGCTATTGCCTGTTTGTAAGTGATCGCGCCAATTTTTTTTTTAATGGACCGCCCCGGACAGCATTTTTGGGGGGCTAGGATTACTTTTATCAAGGTAAAATCAGCGGTCTAGCCGGACCAATTTTGATCGCCTAATTAGGACCAATTCATGTAAAGCATGCAAAGACTTCGAGACCAAGGGGAATTTTACGTCAGCCATCAATCGCCTCGATCGCAGCTCAGCTCACCCTACCGAGCTTTCAGTGACAATTTCTTGGATTGGCAAAACAAATGGAGATTTTTTTCCACCCAACTTAGCACAAGCAACACAGCCTCCCTGCAGTCTCCAGGAACTCATGACTCGTCATGAGCAAGAATCGCATAATGGGGCCATGCATGAGCAAGAAGAAGCTTTACTGCTTTAAAGAACGGAACTGCCGTGCACCAATGCAGCAACCTAGTTTTCGGCAGATGCATGCATGCATCATTAGAGCAGGCAGAGTGAGATCATGCAAGCATTGACAGGATGCTGCCTCTTATGGATTTGCGGTTCTAAGTATACATGTGTAGCAAACGTCAGTCACTTCACATTTTACATGCATGCATGCCTAATGATCAGATATCTGATGTTTGGTATGTAGTCCATACACATGCAGCAGTCACCATCTCCCCAGCCAATGCTGGTACTGATGACACACCCCCATCACTCTCAATGTCATACACCTCTACTGAATACACCCCTGTACCCAGAGGACCATTGGAGGGGGGAGGAGAGACATAAGGACATGTTGACTGGTGTGTCCAGTGATCTCATAACCACTCTGCAGTATGTTACACCTCCCTCCAAGGTAAAATGCCCCCCCTCATAACATTTTATTTCATCCGGCTACACTGATGTATGACAAGGCTGGGAAACTTTTAATGCAATCCTAATATGGACTTGCAGTGTACAAAAGGGTGGTATTTTCAAATACGGCTACCGTATTGCGCAACGGCAGTACACAGGATCGCGTTGACGCCATTACTCAGTAGCTCCTATCCGTCGTCAAAGCTGCATGCATGTGGTCAGTTCCGCCGCTTGAAACGCTCATTGAAACCAATACACGATAATTTAGAATTTTAGTATTAAAATTCCTTAACGAATACACAGCTCACATCCTTTTCGTCATCAAAGCTCTCATTGAAACCAATACTCGAACGTACTCACACACATAGACGAACATTCATTATTATTAAAATTCCTTAAGGAGTGGTCAACATTTGTTGATATAATTCATGGCGGAAATGAGAGATGAGAGATGGAAATATATTGAGATCATAGCCTGAAAAGTAATGTCACATAAACCCAGCTAGCTCCACACTGCGTGCACCGCCTGACATACCATCGTCGGTTCATCGGTTGCGTGATAGTACAACCGATCAGTCGGGTACCCAGACTAAAACCCATCCTAATTAGCATATAAACCATCCTGCGTCCAGGGTGGGAATATCATGTTGTAACAACCTTATTGGGATTGAGCGTCCAGGGTGGGAATAGATATGCTTCTACCCTGGTTTTGTCGAACAAAACCCATGTTGACGCATAAATTGAATTTTCTGCTTCAAAATGGTGTTTGTTCGACAGAACCAGGGTAGAACCACATCATGTATTCCCATCCTGGTCGCACAACACGGGTAGGATGGTTTTTACGCTATATAAGGACGGGTTTTTGTTAAAAACCAGCCTAAAAAATCCAGGTTGGACGTTTATAACAGTTTCCTTTGTTATCCCAGGACATTGCACCCTATAGTGACGTGGAGTGTCCTGGGGGGTGGAGGGGGGGGGGGGGGGGGGGGGGACATTTTACCCTGTAATATGTGTGTGTGTCATATGTGTAGACCTACATGTTGTATGTGTACATGTAATGTGTGTGTCTTATGTGTAGACCTACATGTTGTATGTGTACATGTAATGTGTGTGTGTCATATGTGTAGACCTACATGTTGTATGTGTACATGTAATGTGTGTGTGTCATATGTGTAGACCTACATGTTGTATGTGTACATGTAATGTGTGTGTGTCATATGTGTAGACCTACATGTTGTATGTGTACATGTAATGTGTCACATTCAGGCCCGTAGGCTGGGGGGGGTCGGTGGGTTCGGTCGACCCCCCCCCCCGCTCGTCAGAACTAGTTCCGCTTGCCATCAAAATAATTTATTCATAACTTCTATACATGTATAGCTATAGCCCGCGAGAATGAGATAACAATACATGCAGGCTTAGCAACCGCGGGACATCCATTCTAAAATGGGGCGCCCACGTCCCGCCCACAACAAACAGCAACAGCGGAACAGGGGGCGGGTCCGTGAATTAAATTACGGGCTCCGTGCAACTATGGGTAAAAGTTCCGCATACGATCAAGAATTGCGGAACTTTTACCCATGCATACTGTTAGTTGGGCGTAGGCCGACCTTCGCGTATTGGCGGATACGCGAAGGCCGGGCTGCGCCCAACTAGCATATACTGTTACATGTAGTCATTTGAGTTGCATACGACATTCACAAATCGCCCGGAAGTTGCCCCGTGTATGCCAGCCTTTAGACTCGCAACTCGCAAGCCAGACCTACATGACTTCATTATTGAACGGGAACACAAACTGGGCTATATCCATGTTTTTATGCAATTATGCTATGTTTTGTGGCTGAAAAATGGCAAAAGTTGCAAAGCGGCTGGGGCTCCGCCCCAGCCCCCGATGGGGGAGCTTACAGCGCTCCCCCATACCCCCACGCTGGGCGAGAGGGGCTACGCCCCCTCCTGCTCCCACCCCCGCTCTTAATCAGTTCCACCTTATTGCTTTCCCGAACCCCCCCGTCTCCCGACCAGCCTACGGGCCTGGCACTGTGTCATATGTGTAGACCTACATGTTGTATGTGTACATGTAATGTGTGCTATTACAACCTTGTAGCTGTATACGTTGAATGATATGTTTATTTGTGTGCGTGTTTGTGCTGTAATATCTCCAATAATGATTTATAGTGGTACACTGATATAGAATTTGAAATTGTAAACTGTAGTAAATACTTTAGCATGCAAAATGTATCTGGATTATTCACCTGTCTATCTGCAAACCACCAACTTTATCAGAGGGAAATTTGTTGCTAGTTGAAAGTTCTAATTAGTGCACCCCATCAATCATCCCCACCCCCTTATTTATCCTCCATGGATTATTCACTTGTCTGTTGCCAACTATTGCCTGTTTTATATCCATAGCAACAAGATGTACAGAACATATGTTATCACATACACGCAATTTCACTAAGCACAAATCACACTTGATGAGATCATTGGATCAGTGAGGTCCAACAAGGGCCATCATCAGTCTCCTGTATTCCCCAGAGGTAGCTTCTTCCATTGCCTTGATCAGTGGCTTGTAGTACTGCTCTGAAAACTTCTCCCAGGTTGCTATGCTATTGGTTTTTATGTTTCATAATCACCTGAATTAATTATTAACAAGTAATCTAATGTATGGTTATTAAATGTGAAGTCTGACATACTAAAATGTACATGTACATTAAAACAGCAGTGTTATTTTTGCTTGATTGAGGGGTTACATCATCCAATATACAGAGTGTTATGATCCAAGATGCAAGTAACACAAGCAGGTATTCAAACATATCATGAGCAGGTATCCTAACATATATCACAAGCAGGTATCCTAACATAGGTACACTCACCTCAGAATGTGACACCACTACTCTTACCACAGCATCATCACTGGTCCCCAGACCTCCCTTCAAATGGTGATGGAGCTTCTCAGCAAAGTAGGCGTGGCAGCTGTCCACACACTGGGCTATATATGGAGTGCCTTATATGGGCATAACCATCACATGCACCCCCACCTATTGTTTTGAATGTTTGCTTCAGATCACCTGACAAATTGAACTAATAATATCTCAGTGAGCAATCTGAAAGTGAAACACAACTAATGACTGTATGAAAATGAAAATGAATTGGATTGAGCTTTAAAAAAAAGTTAATTGAAACCCTATAACAGCAGTACTGCTAGTGTGGGAAAGGGCGGGGCTAGGTGACATCCTGTCAGCTGATCTGGTGTAAACAGATGTCCATAACTACACATGTACCACTATAATCTTGATGGACCTAACACAGGACTATGAGATGGTCCTAACATGACCTAACACAGGACTATGAGGTGGTCCTACCATGACCTAACACAGGACTATGAGGTGGTCCTAACATGACCTAACACAGGACTATGAGGTGGTCCTAACATGACCTAACACAGGACTATGAGATGGTCCTAACATGACCTAATACAGGACTATGAGATGGTCCTAACATGACCTAACACAGGACTATGAGATGGTCCTAACATGACCTAACACAGAACTATAACATGACCTAACACAGGACTATGGGGTGGTCCTAACATGACCTAACACAGGACTATGAGGTGGTCCTAACATGACCTAACACAGGACTATGGGGTGGTCCTAACATGACCTAACACAGGACTATGGGGTGGTCCTAACATGACCTAACACAGGACTATGAGGTGGTCCTAACATGACCTAACACAGGACTATGGGGTGGTCCTAACATGACCTAACACAGGACTATGGGGTGGTCCTAACATGACCTAACACAGGACTATGAGGTGGTCCTAACATGACCTAACACAGGACTATGAGATGGTCCTAACATGACCTAACACAGGGCTATGGGGTGGTCCTAACATGACCTAACACAGGACTATGAGGTGGTCCTAACATGACCTAACACAGGACTATGAGGTGGTCCTAACATGACCTAACACAGGGCTATGGGGTGGTCCTAACATTACCTAACACAGGGCTATGGGGTGGTCCTAACATGACCTAACACAGGACTATGAGGTGGTCCTAACATGACCTAACACAGGGCTATGGGGTGGTCCTAACATGACCTAACACAGGACTATGAGGTGGTCCTAACATGACCTAACACAGGACTATGAGGTGGTCCTAACATGACCTAACACAGGACTATGAGGTGGTCCTAACATGACCTAACACAGGACTATGAGGTGGTCCTAACATGACCTAACACAGGACTATGGGATGGTCCTAACATGACCTAACACAGGACTATGAGGTGGTCCTAACATGACCTAACACAGGACTATGGGGTGGTCCTAATATGACCTAACACAGGACTATGAGGTGGTTCTAACATGACCTAACACAGGACTATGGGGTGATCCTAACATGACCTAACACAGGACTATGAGGTGGTCCTAACATGACCTAACACAGGACTATGAGGTGGTCCTAACATGACCTAACACAGGACTATGATGAGGTGGTCCTAACATGACCTAACACTGGACTATGGGGTGATCCTAACACAGGACTATGAGGTGGTCCTAACATGACCTAACACAGGGCTATGGGGTGGTCCTAACATGACCTAACACAGGACTATGAGGTGGTCCTAACATGACCTAACACAGGACTATGAGGTGGTCCTAACAAATAACACAGACTTCCAGTGTTGCAGAATAACATGCCCAGTTTGTCCAATTAGTAGGGTATGGGGACCAGAGGGATAAGCAGTGACCCATCCCCAGGCCACTCAGCTAGTAGCAGCAGCCAAGCAGAGGTGTGGCTTGATGGGTCGTGGGAAGAACAGGGGAACAGGCACCAGATGATGGGCACCAGCTAGGTGACCTGTGTGCCTAGCAGGGGCGGATACAGGAAATCTGGAAGGGGGAGGTCCGACATGAATAATCAATAGGGGGAGGGTGCGGGAGGGGGATGTGCCCCCTCCCGCGCGAAGCGCGGAAGCGTTTGGGGGTCCCGCTCTTAGCGACACAGACTATCTATCAAGCCTTAAACTGGGGCGAAAGACTAAAAAATGGCGGCAAATAATGGTTGGGGGGGGGGGGGGGGGGGGGTAGTGGAATGGAACAGAACGTATTTACCCGCATTTCACATTTGATTGAACTAATGGTTGTTGTCCGTTTTGGGCTCGATACAAGAAGTGGCCTGTGTGATAACTGGTCAGTGGGACTATAGAAGACCCATAAACTTAAAAGTACAGTAGTTTATGGTGAATACCGGGCATAACGAGATAACGCGATCGGGCGGGTGCGTGATTCCTGTACGCGTAGGCCTGAATCTTTTAGCGCATTATATAATTACCTTTTGCTTTCTTGGAGAAGTAACTCAAGATACTTGCCGAATGAGGTGAGTGAACAGATTGCCATCTGGATGATACGCTATATCACGTGGGATGTTGTTAATTGCATTCATTAATAGTATTGATACTTAATTTTATTCATCATCGGGTCTGAGGGGGGGGGGGTCCGGACACCACCGACCCCCCCTCTGTATCCGCCACTGGCCTAGCCAGAATGCTGGCCCAAGCTTGGGTCCCAGGGTCAGAAGGTCAAGCCCCGCCCCCAGCATATGTGATAAGCAAAACAGTATAGCACTTTTTAGATATGCAAGACCTGATGTTTAGGGAGCTAAACAAATAAAATTCCCACCTAACACTGGCATACTCTATCATTTATGTGGTTGGTGGGTACTAGTATGAACCATGCAGTCAATTGCACAAGAATTAGGAACCTTTGTGCCAGCACTTTCCATTGCCTCCATAGCTTGCCTCTCTCTCCCATGTGATATGAGCAGTTAATGTTAAAGACTTCAGCCATGATTTTGCTAAAACAACAAAGTAGTATACAAGTGTACAAGACAATCAGTTTATGTGGTAACACCTATCCTAACACCATAAACAGGATTATCAGCTGTGATCGGATCATTAGAACATTTCACCACAATGTCATACACAGGATTTGATGTTGTGTTTGGATCTGCTGTGAAGGGAGGGAAATGGTCATGTTATCTTGCATTGAGTTGATGTTTGTAGTGTTAGTGTGTTAGTACATTACTAACATTATTTGTATCACAACATCTTATTATGTGACCAGACTGTGAACATCACACCAACATAATGATGATTATTGCATACATGAGGACAGCAATACACACAGGTAATGTTTTACAAGTAAATTAAAAACATTCTCTATGAGAAAGTTGGTGGCATATAGGATTTGAAGGCAATGGTGGTGTAAAAAGGAAGGAAACAAGGGTCTAATAATAAGGGAAAATGGAATAGTCCTATATTTAGCACATTTCTACATCTAGGATATAGTATGTTGTTCGTGTGCTAAATATAGGACTATTCCATTTTCCCTTATTATTAGACCCTTGTTTCCTTCCTTTTTACACCACCATTGCCTTCAAATCCTATATGCCACCAACTTTCTCATAGAGAATGTTTTTAATTTACTTGTTTCATTAATTTTTGTTTATGTACCTGATTATTAGTCTCAGCCCCAGACCCGTTCACAGCAGCGGATGGATTACATCACCGCCACGCGGAATGGGCCAAATGATTATCATTGTTACGTACATTTGGGTCTGGGTATGAGACTAAGAAAGAAGCTTACATACATGTAATGGATTCGTGCGTGCGCATCGTCTAAAACCAATTAAGGTACATGTAAAGACATTTTTAGTAGGGGGATGCCATATGCTTGTTCGGCCCATCGCGTTCACTGATCTGAGAGTATCATTGCGGTGCTAGCCCTTTAATGTACAGTTGTCATCCCGGGAAAGTTCAGTCACTCTTTTTTGATGTGCAATCATCATTAATTAATATTACATTATTACTGCTACTCCCCCCAGACCCACTTGGTGTCAGTGTCACATGATGCACACTATGACTACAACACAACACCGCAACTACTTCCAGAGCCTACTATCAATGTCTGAAATCATGACACCATAGGCATACACAGGCTTGAGCAGGGGGCAGGCAAAAATACACATTCTGCGGCAAAAACAGACTAACTATCCTATTCCAATACACACAACAACTGCAACAGTCCATTCTGAGTCGCAAAACACCAACATTTTTGAGTCATCACCAGCCATGTCAGCTGAACTCCAATCAAGGACCAAATATAAGCACTCCACATTCTGGAGGAAGCTTCAACAAATCTGATCCCTGAAAAGTGTGATGCCCCATTGCTAACTCCACACACCTACATTGTACACAACCATCACCAAGTCTGGTCCCTAACTCAACACACCTACATTGTACACAACCATCACCAAGTCTGGTCCCTAACTCAACACACCTACATTTGTACACAACCATCACCAAATCTGGTCCCTAACTCCACACACCTACATTTGTACACAACCATCACCAAGTCTGGTCCCTAACTCCACACACCTACATTTGTACACAACCATCACCAAGTCTGGTCCCTAACTCCACTGAACAATCTCCACAGTACATGCCACCATCACATTGCATTGCCAACCTAAGCCTCTCAAAAATTTCAGGACCAACATCATTCAAACACTACTGTCATCCTCCTATACATGTAGAGTACACCAGTGAAATAATGAATCATCATATTTATATCATACCTTTACTTTTATTTGTGACCTGCACACAGTAAGTGTTGAAATGAAATCTTAGAAGTGTTGATGGACATGAGCAAATAAATTGCTTTTGGTAACCTAAGTTCAGGTAAACAGAAGCCATATCAACACTGGCAGAGCTAAATATATGTTCAAAGAAGCAATGCAAACATGATAGGATGCAATCTACAAAGTGATGACTGTACATGTACCTGGTACACACTCTACAAGCCCACATACAGGCACTTTCTGTTACAAGACACTTACATCACTTCGAAGGGATGAATGCAGTATCTTACTGATGTTCCATAAAGCTTTTTTTTTCCTTTCAAAGCTCTTTAACCTGGTTTGGTAGAGGCTCAGTAAATTTCACCTTTACACCAACATTTTTTTTACAGCTTGTAGCTTCATTGTGTACCAATTGACAAATGACTGGTGTATGGAGAAATAAGGTAATATGGGCGCTGGTAGCTCCCCTACGAGTGACTCCCCCATGGTAGCTGATTGCTCATTTGCATTGAGGCAGTCTGGTAGCTGTAGGACCCACTGCTTTATCTTGGTGGTGTTCAATACAGCTGCTATTTTTTCTGGTGTTGGTAGAGGCTCAGAATCAAATGTCACACCACCATTCTTGCAACTGACAGAAGACACTGATGCACATCTCTACAGAGTAGATAAAGAAACATGACTAATACACTCAACTCAATGCAGCATTCATTTACCTACCAACATCTTTACATAACATTGAAGCCTTATCAGCTAACAGCAGAACACACATAGTGGGAAGGGCTAAACTTCATGGCATGCTCAGGCAGGCCATTGACACCTATGCATACCTCAACATATGCGTCCATATCTCCCCCCCCCCCCCCCCCCCCCCCCCCCCCCCCCCCCATCAACCTTGCTGTAACACCTATAGTTTACATTGTATGATAACACACAATTTTGCCTCCCACCTCATTTATAGTCAAACTTTTCTATACGTGGAGTACACCAGTCAAATAGCGTATCATGATTTTTATATCCATACCTTTGTTTTCCTTTCCAAAGTTACACATGTGACCTGCACAGCTAGGAAGCGTTCTAAAATAGAATGGAAGAATCAAGTCTTGGAGGTCTCAGGTGTTGACTTTGAAGTCATACATGTAGCAACACCACTTACCACTTGTTACAGCATACTTGGTAAACAGAAGCCATATTCAGTCACCGCAGTGCACTTCAAAGAAACATTGAATAAAATTTGCAGGCAGAACACAATAGTGGGAAGGGCTAAACTTCATGGCATGTTCAGGCATGCCTTGACAGGTCTAAGCTCTTCAAATGGAGAATGCCCTTAGACTTCTTCAGAACTATGTGGCTTGCTGACTCCATATCTGCCTTGATCCCCCATCAACCTTGCTGTAACACATATTGTATGACCACAATGATAGAACCACACATGTCTGAGCTGTCAGTAGGATGACACCTTCCCCCATACAGTAGCTTAATAGAACCTTCTGAGAGAATGTGCAGGATGGAGGGATGAGGTTGCCCTGGTAATATGGGCCCTATGTCCATGGTGACTTTGCAACGCAAAGGTTTATAAACATTATTTTATAATACACGCATGCATGTACATGTTCAAAATACGTATAAAAAAATTTGTATCACTCAGTCGAATTCGAACGTACGTACCTTTGGGGTTTATTGGTTGATATCTTTCTAAGCTCATTATCCTTGCGGTCGCATTTGCTTCGTGCAGCATGTTGATCTGTCGGTCGTTCTTGCAATCGCATTCTTTTCGCAGGAGAAGCGATGGAATCGTCCCGATGTTCTGCACTGTTCATGGCCACTTTTATATTTTCATTGTACCGTTGCCGCTTTAAAGATAGTATTGGCTCGGGGTTCTTGTGATATTTTTCCCACTCAGCGGGTTGCTTTCGATCGGAGTTCTGGTGATATCGTTCTTCCTCAGTGGTTAGTTTTGGCTCGGGGTTCCGATGATATCGTTCTCGATAACATAGGCGTAGGCAAGGGGGGGGCAGAGGGGGCAATAGCCCCCCCAGTTTTTTGCCTCCGATCATGATTTTTATCATCCGAGTCTGGTTTCACTTCTTTATTTAGTACATGTATCAAAAATTACACAAACATTCCAAAAATTTGTAATCTACTTGCGTTGCGTGACACGAATTCATTAGCCAGGATAATAGCGACATGCTTTACAACAATGAATATTTAATTAGTGGTCAAGTGGTTAAAGTAGCCCCCCCAGTTTGGGGAAGTTGTCTACGCCCATGCGATTTGCTCTCTTCTGACGACCGTTCTTCCTCTCGCTTTTGGAGGTATTCCGCTCGACGTTTAGCTCTAGCCTTACGCTGACGTGAAGGCATTTTGACAAATACAACTTCACTAACAAAAGCAAACGATATAAACTAGTATACTAGTACGAACAAAGAAATCGACTCACGTGTACATGTACATGTAATAGTTCTATTTTTAAGCTCAAGTAGGTGTGGCTTACAGCATCTGTCATGGCCGTATGGCTTGAAACACACCATTTCTAGCCTGAGCTACTGTAACAAGTGATCCCTATGAACATACTCACTTGTACGGATATAACTTGAAATTCTGAACCTATTGATACCACTGACGTTCTTTGAAACAGCTCCCGTGTCGAGTTTTTTCCCCAGTAAAGTTATCAACATATGTATTAATGTTATCAGTTCAAGGTCCAATAGGATCCACGTGTATCTGACTCAAAAGGGCACTACCGCTTGAAATTCTGAACGTACTGGCACCATTCGCGTCCTTTGAAACGGTTCTTATATCGAGTTCTTTACAAATAAAGGAAGAAGGAGAAAATGGCCGCCGTTCCGTCTGGGGACGAGGAAAAACAGAACCCCTTTTGTTCTCTTGAACGACACGGCTTTGCGACATCAAACAAACACGAAACGGCTCTTTGTTGATTTCTTGTTCGATACCGACAACTAGCTAAGCCATCCGATTGATAGGAGTCCCGGAACACCACCAAGATACAGCAGTGGGTCCTACAGCTACCAGTGTGCCTCAATGCAAATTAACTTTCCCGGGGTGACAACTGTACATTAAAAGGCTAGCACCGCAATGATACTCTCAGATCGGTAAATGTGATGGGCTAATGAAGAAATTTTAAAGCCCAAATGTCTTTACCTTGGTTTTAGACACATGTCCAGATATCACAGCCTTCAATACGCACGCATGAATCGATTAAGCTACCAGGCTGGGGTAGGCTCTCCAAACCCAAATCAGAGATAATTTATATATTATCTCTGCCCAAATGTACGTAACAATGATCATCCTTGGGCGGTGATGTAATCCATCCGCTGCTGCGAACGGGTCTGGGGCCGAGACTAATAATGGGTATGAACAATTTTTTTTTATTAATGAAACAAGTAAATAAAAAACATTCTCTATGAGAAAGTTGGTGGCATATAGGATTTGAAGGCAATGGTGGTGTAAAAAGGAAGGAAACAAGGGTCTAATAATAAGCGAAAATGGAATAGTCCTATATTTAGCACACGAACAACATACCATATCCTACATGTAGAAATGTGCTAAATATAGGACTATTCCATTTTCCCTTATTATTAGACCCTTGTTTCCTTCCTTTTTACACCACTATTGCCTTCAAATCCTATATACCACCAACTTTCTCATAGAGAATGTTTTTTATTTACTTGTATCATTTATAAATCGCTGACTTTTTAAAAATAAAGTCCGAATCGGTTTTTTATATAAGTGGTGACGATTCTTTTCCCTCCGAATCAGAACAATTTATCACAACCGAGACACTTTGAAATTTTACGGCTCTACTTCATTTTGAGCGTGGTCTTGATGGAGCGATTCCCATACGAGACATGGATCCGTTATTTATCGCCTCAATTACGCCTCTGGGAATCTGAACTGGCGAACATTACGCACGTGATCCGAGGTATTTTAGTCACGCGAGCTTGTTTATTTGTTTTATAGCAAGGTACGTGTTATCATAGATATTAGAGTAAATATCTATGGTGTTATATAACCACTACCCAGAATCCTTGTGTGTGTACGAATGTATGTACTGCGCGCGGTACTCTTTTTCGTGCCTTTAATGGGTATGGGATGGTCCTAGTTGGGCGTAGCCCGACCTTCGCGTATTGGCGGAAGGTCGGGACCTGGATTTTGTACCCATCTGATAGCGTATGTGGGCTATATGTGATAATAGCCCACATATGTGATAATAGCCCACATACGCTATCAGATGGGTACAAATCCAGGTATAGGGCCTAGGCTTGATACCCGACCTTCCGCCAATACGCGATGGTCGGGCTATGCCCAACTAGGATGGTCCTTGTGATGCACGTTATCGCACAGGCCAGTTATGAGTGAAGTACGTCGCGCACCATAATTTACGTCCTTTTCACTTGATCACAGCAATATGGATCAACGAATTACCACTATGATATATATACTAGCAATGACCAATGAAATAAGTAAGTTGATTACCATTGTGGCCGTATGTGAAATTGCATTCTACTGTATATGTACTGAGTACTCTTGTAACAGTAGTAGGGTTATGGAGCACTCTATGGTGGGTGTACGGCACTTATGCAGTTTCCCCCCCCCCCCCCCCCCCCCCCCCTAATTATTGCGTTTACGTAATGTTTTAGTGCGTGTGGGACTTGACTCTTTATGTAAGAGGGTGGGGTACCCCATCCCTCACCCTCCCCACTTTCTTTTTACTAAATAACGGACGTAACCAACACTCCATAAGATATAAAAATTTAGAGCACTGCGTCCGTGAAATTCGAATGTTTTTTTGGCCTATTTTGTCGAACTCACTTTTTGGAAAATTAGTCGGAAGGGTTCCAATAGCCACAAATACCGGTGTACCTAGTAGTTCAACTCCCTACACGATGTTTGGAGCTACTGTCAGCCTTGTAACCACTTCCGCCGAGGACCTGCGTTTGTTTAGAGTTGAGAGGGTAAGACTGTTAGGGGCCGTTCATAAATTACGTCACGCAAAAGGGGGGGGGGAGGTGGTCTGAACAATTGTGACGGTTTGTGACGGGGGGGGAGGGGGGGGGTTTAGGCTGGCGTGATGTCACATTTTGAATTAAAATTCATTGTCGTGGTCTATGATGCACGATGGTATTTAGCGGTTACTAAAATTGATTCATGTCGTGGGTAATATTGATCTACGCGTTCGATGATGGCATCAGTACCAGGCAGTCCACTTGCATTTGCTTTTTCGGCCGGTCGTGCAAGATCTGCTCTCTCTATTTCGCTTTAAACGTGATGCTGTAGAAACATATGGTGATTCATAAGCGAGACAAGCCAAATAAGAGCTAGTTGCTGCCTAGTTGGGCATTGCTTGACTACCGGCGCGTTTGACCAAACCGAGTAATTATTACATTAATTAGAGTCACGCGCATCAAGTTGCTGCCCTATCCCCTGAGGCACAGAGATGAGATAAAGTTGACTGCCTGAAACAGGCTAGGCAGTCTGGATTGGTAAAAATCACTTTGACCTCGAAGAAGTTATGCCGGGTAGCCCCGCGGCCTAGAATGAAGAAGACCTGCATGCTTGTGACGATGTATGATATATTATTGACAGTAGTGTGGTCGAATTCAATGGAGTTGCCCGCATGCGAAAACTGTTTCTTTGAGCTTTGCTTGCATTACGCGCGTATACGGCGCGAAACTGGCCAAATATGCACGCTCGAAGCGATTTATGATTATTCATGAGGGGGGGGGGGGGGAGCAAATGTGACGTAATTAAGAGGGGGGGGAGAGGATTATTGTGACGGTTCCGTGACGGAGGGGGGGGGAGGGGGTCCAAAACAGCCTTAATTTGTGTGACGTAATTTATGAACGGCCCCTTACCGGAAAAGGGACACTTTTTTCTGACAAGATTTCTTAATTTAAAAACAACATAGACATGCTCCACTGGATCGGATAGGTAGCGCTTGAACAAATTCTGGCAATAACCTATTGTGTTAGCGTAGAAACAAGCAATAAAACTCTTTTGGATCTCGACTCCGGACCTAAACGCCTAATTTTGGCCATACGTAATGTTTGATGACGTCACGCGAGTCTGAGTTACAAACGTCACTACGATAAGTATGCACCACGTGAGACAAGTACACCGCCCTCTTCCTCCCGTTTTCGTTCCCGTCCGGTTATTTGATTATCTCGTACCCAGATATAAATCAACTACACTGATCTATGTAAGTCATCGAACGAGGTAAATAACTGTAAGTGAGTTTTGTACAAGAACTAAGCTAACTGCCAACACGGTATCTATTGTGGCCTCCTATTCGTACCAAATAACAGTATCTAAAGCGGCTCTTAATTGGTCAGGAAAAGTGTCCCCAGCAACGATTCGTAACCGAAATACATAAAACCGCGTCACTCTGAACACATACAGGGAAGTGTCCATGATAGATATAAGGCAGACAACAACGCCAAATGTATTGGCGATAGTTGAACTGTATTAAAAATATGCTTTTCCAGACAATAGGGGCGTTCCGACTAATTTTTAGAAAGTTGAGTTCGACTAATAAACATTCGAATACGGACGCGGTGTTAAAATAAAATAAAATTGGGGATGTAGGGTTTGTAGACAGCAATTGAGTAAAAAGTAAGGAAACAAGGAATTACGGATATTATGCATTCATTAAATTATAAATATTACAGACCTACATTATTTAGCAAATATACCTGCCTGAAATTCTGTGCTAAATGTAGGTATGTAATATTTATAATTTAATGAATGCATAATATCCGCAATTCCTTGTTTCCTTACTTTTTACTCAATTGCTGTCTACAAATCCTACATCCCCAATTTAATTTTTATATCTTGTTTCACTCAATTTTTTTCCCTGGCGGGTTCTGACATGTACAGTACCGCTCACCCACAAGTTTACACTCGCGTTACAAGACTCACTCGCCACTCGCGCGCCACTCGCGCGCAACTCGCATATATATATTCTCGAGCGAGTAATTATCTTGTCATTGGCGAGTGCTTGGCGAGTGCCGCGCGAGTAACGGATAATTAGCAAGTTGCATATACATGTACATGTACATGTATGTATAACAATGCCAACAGTACACGCAGTCAATGCAGTCAATCCCGCTCTGATACGAACGTCTAAACAGATAAGTGCACACGGACGCGCAAATGTGGAAGTCATAAGGACTAGCGGTAGCGTCCAATAGGAATTGTACAGTGGCGTCGGAAGGAGATAATAGTAGGGGGGGCGCTAAGGGTGATGCCCAGGGGAGGGTCCGGGAGGGGGGCACCCCTCCCGCCCAGCTAGGGGGTATGGGGGAGCGCTGTGAGCTCCCCCATCGGGGTCTGGGGCGGAGCCCCAGTAGCCAACGCTTTTTGCGTTTAAAAAACTCCAAAAACTACACAAAAACGTGGCGGCCACGCAAGAGGCCTAGGCCTTTATTTTACATGTATAAATACGTGTACTAAGCCCCCCACAAAAAAAAAATGGCTCATGTTTTAAAAACGAGCGTATCGTCGTATAATCATTAACGCTAGCGCGTTACCTGTTTCAACATTTTCCAGAAATGGTGCTCTAACAAGATTTTGAAGAACGGCGCGCAGGATTACGACAATACGCTCGTTCAAACCATAGATAGTTTAAACTATCCATGTTCAAACACGAGCCATTTTTTTGGTGGTGGCGGAGGGGGGTTACTTAGTATTATTCTTTGCTGACACTTCATCACTGCGATACGCGATCCAACCAGCAATTAATATGGCAGTTAACCCTACGCGAGCGGGAATTGGCAGCTGTTAGCATTATCTGATTCACTGCAATGTTGTACATGTTAATTGATTGTGCTTGCGGATGTTCGATCGTAATTGGCACCACACGCAGCGATACTTAGGATTGTGAATAAAATTAATCCGAGCCAATAATGGGGGGGCGGAACGATACGTTCGCCCCCCCTTTATCGTTGCAGGGGGGGCGATAGCCCCCTCTGCCCCCCCGGTTCCGACGCCTATGATTGTACACTGTACAATTGTAGCGTTACGCAACAGATGGCTTTCAAGACGAAGCTACGTCTTAATACGTACGTACAACATGTATAAGCTACGAAGCTTCGCGACACCTATCATCAGTATAATGGTTTTAGTTGCGTTAGATAATTCCCAGACAATCGTTCTGAAGTTAAATCAGGGCCATAACAATTAAACGTCACGCGCGCGCATGGTGTATTTAGAATGCCAAGGATAGACAACAAAACGAGACGGAGGGTGATTAAAAAGGGTACAGTGTACGATGTATTACGGAAAGGTTGCTGGAGGAGGGGCTGGCTATCACGATAATGCGTAGGCGTTTTAATCGCTGGTAATTGTTAAGTAGATCAGATAAATATCAGATCTAAGGACATATGGGCAATAGCCACTTAGATTCCGTACAGGCCACACGCAACATTACCGAATGTGGAGAAAAACAAGCAAAACAAAAAAGTGCGCGAGAAACAGAATACCACGTCCATTGTACAGCTGCTATGTAGTATATCATTCGTGCCGTAAATTATAAATGAATATTCCACGCGTGTGCTTCCCGAGCGCCGCGCGAGTACCTATTATGTTTACAACGTGTGATTGCTCGCGAGCGCTCGCTCGCCACTCGCTCGCCACTCACTCGCAACTCGCGTGTGACACGCGAGCGAGTGTAAACTTGTGGGTGAGCGGTACTGTACTTAAACGTTGCATGCATGAGAGCAAACAAAAAAGGAATTAAAAATGCAACCTTGGAATACCACCCATTGCATCACATACATTGTACATCACAGCAGTATGTAGAATAAGACAGTTGGATCTGCTCACTTGCTATCATCATTAAATCACATCACAATCAAACAATTTCTTTTAAACAGTTAATGTCTCTGAATTGGCATGTGACTGGAAGGCGAGGGGATCCCTAAGCAAAGTAGTAGCGTAGGAAAGGAGGCATTAGTAGTGAAGTAACAAAATATAATGTGAGCTCAAACCATAAATGCTCTTCCCATGGCTCCAACCAAAACATCCTAAGTGTAATAGTCCGTCACTGCGCATGTCAGCAACCTCTGAACTCTGGTCTGATGTGCAGACTGTCTGTCCATTAATGTTGTCTGTAATGTCACTATAAATAGGGACCATTGATTTGTATTTGGTGTGCTTATTATTATATTGTGTCGGCTGCTGTCGGTGCCAACGGGTTGCGAGCGCTCTTTACACTGGCGTAGACGGCAGGATGGCAAACAAGCCATTCCTACTGCCGGAAACTTTCAGCGGAGAGTCTGGGACGAAATGGGACGAATGGATAAACCATTTTGAAAGCTGTGCGGACGTGAACAACTGGACTAAGGATGAAGATAGATTGAAATGGGTACGCGTGCGCCTGGTTGGTAAGGCTCAGACGGCTTTTCGGAGGCTTGGAGAGGATGAGCGAACAGATTACAGTAAGTGCGTTGGTGCATTGAAACGCCGCTTTGATCCAGATAGCAAGCGAACGCTTAAGGTGGTTGAACTTCAGCACAGAAAGAAAGAGAAAGGCGAAGATTGGGCATCGTTCGGTGATGCGCTACGGTTGCTAGCCGATAGCGCTTACCCTGAGTTGGAGGAGAAGGCACGAGAGTGTTTGGCTTTAAACCAGTTTCTTTCCCAATTGGACAACCCACAGGTTGCTTTTGGCGTTAAACAGAAACGACCACAGACGGTTGACGAAGCAGCGCTGGCGGCTATGGAGCTGGAGTCGTACCTTCATCCATGTAAGCCTATGACAGTGGGGTTTTTGCCCATGTCACAGAACACAGCGCCAGCAACTACCGACGAGGATGACGGCACCGCTTCTAGCATTGCTTCCGTGCAGACTAAGACGGACCCAGCTCTGGAGGCGATAAAAGAACTCGTTGAACGGCTGGACCGCTTGGAAAGACTTGTGAGCTCTAAAGCAGGAGGCCAAAAATCCGAATCAAAGAAATGGAATGCACGTAAGCGAGATTCAATAGTTTGTTGGAACTGTGGGGGGAAAGGGCATGTTGCTCGCGAATGTGCAACTCCTAAGCAACACGAACAGCAGGAAAACTTCCTCCCCTCCGTGCAAAGGGCCAAGCACGAGAGGGGGCCAAGAGGGCCCCTGAATTAACAGTCCCAGCATTGTCCATTGCTTCCGAAATAAGTTACCGTTTGAAAGGATACATAGCATCAATCCCAGTTCAGTTCGTAGTAGATACCGGGGCGTCTGTTTCACTCCTTAGTACAGCAGTTTGGCACAGGGTATCAGCTAATAAACACATGGAGCTAAAAGAATGGGGTGGTAGCAGTAGGCTGGTTGGTGTGAATGGATCACCTCTGCATGTACAGGGCATTGTGTTGGTCCACCTGACATTGTCTAAAAACGTGGTGTTTGAAAACAAGTTTCTTGTTGTGGAGGGAATGACTGTTGAGGCAATATTAGGGCTGGACTTTTTGGAAACATTCAAATGCATGATAGATAGTGGGGACAGGAAAATCAGTTTTCCAAATGAGAAACTTGTTCTCCCACTGTTAGATGTGAACCAAAAAGTGAGCAAAACTGTGGGTTTGTTTTTACAAAGGAAACTAACCATCCCAGCAGAAAGTGAGGTAGAAGTCATGGTAGATATTTCATCAGGTGGTGTAGGGGACACTCCTGTAGTAGGCACGTGGTTAGTTGAGAGGGGTCAGACAGGACGCTGTGATGTTTTGGTGGCCCGTGCTGTGGTCTGTCCAACAGGATCTACTGTCCCCCTTCGTGTATTCAATCCACATAAGGAAGCAGTGAGACTGTGGAAGGGTTTGGAAATTGCACAGATGGAGCCTTTGGACAAAGACCCACCCATTTCCAGCGATACTCACCTCTTAACAATATCAGCAGTGACTGAGGTATCTCCAAGTGAGCACAAGGTATTGTGGGACATTGTTTCCACTATTACTCATCTCAGTAATTCAGAGAAGGAATTGCTGTTTGTGTTACTTATGGAATATGCCGATGTGTTTAGTTTT
This sequence comes from Spongilla lacustris, assembly GCA_949361645.1. Classification (NCBI taxonomy): domain Eukaryota; kingdom Metazoa; phylum Porifera; class Demospongiae; order Spongillida; family Spongillidae; genus Spongilla; species Spongilla lacustris. The sequence continues at coordinate 18,724,105 of OX442416.1, read as the reverse complement.
CACTCTGATTTGGGACGCACAAACCTCACAAAGCATCACATTGACACAGGTGACTCTCAACCCATCCATCAACTGCCCCGTCGTGTCTCCCCAGCCCGCCGCCAGGAAGTGAGACAGCTTCTAACTGAGATGCTGAAAAATGACATCATACAGCCTTCTAACAGTCCATGGTCATCACCTATTATATTGGTACGTAAAAGGGATGGATCCACACGGTTCTGTATAGATTACAGAAAAGTTAATTCTGTGACTAGAAAGGATGCCTACCCACTACCTCGGGTGGATGACATTTTGGATACATTAGGGGGTTCTAAGTGGTTCAGCACCTTAGATCTTAAGAGTGGGTACTGGCAGGTTGAAGTAGATAGTAGCAGTAGGGAGAAAACAGCATTCACCACATCAGAAGGTCTATATGAGTTTAAAGTAATGCCTTTTGGGCTCTGTAATGCGCCTGCCACATTTCAAAGATTGATGAACCGGGTTTTGTGTGATGTGAACTGGGTTGAATGTTTGGTGTATATCGACGATACTGTGGTGATAGGTCGGACCTTTGAACAACACCTATCCAATCTGGGTACTGTTTTGTCTCGACTAAGACAGGCAGGCCTTAAACTTCAACCAGCAAAGTGCAAGCTGTGTCAAAAAGAAGTACGCTTCTTAGGGCATGTCATATCTGAAAATGGTATTGCAACTGATCCTGAAAAGACTGCAGTAATTGCAACGTGGCCTGTTCCTGAGAGTAAGAAGAATATCCAACAGTTCCTGGGACTTGCTAACTATTACAGAAGATTTATTAAGGATTTTGGAACTACAGCAAAACCATTGCAGCGGCTGTTGGAAAAGAACATTGCATTTGAGTGGACCCAGCAGTGTCAGGGTGCCTTTGATCACTTGCGTAAGTGTTTAATGACAACCCCAATCCTTGCTTTTCCTGATCACTCTAGGCACTTCATGTTGGACACTGATGCAAGTGATACGGGTATTGGTGCAATTTTGTCCCAAGTACAGGACGATGGGGGTGAGGCTGTAATAGCGTATGCAAGTAGATCTCTGAGTCGGCAAGAGCAAAGATATTGTGTCACTCGTCGGGAGTTACTAGCAGTTGTTGAGTTCATTCACCATTTCCGACACTACCTTTTAGGTGTTCACTTTACTCTCCGAACAGACCATGGTTCCCTGGTGTGGATCCAAAACTTCAAAGAACCAGAGGGGCAGCTAGCTCGTTGGCTTGAGCGGCTACAGGAGTACACATTTACAGTGGTCCACAGACCTGGTAACCAGCACACGAATGTAGATGCCTTATCCAGGGTGCCATGTAATCAATGTGGTAGAGTTACACATGTGTACAGTCCTGCCCATCTCGCTGCTCAAATTGGCATTGTCTCTCAGGGCCATTCTGCAGCTGATGTTCATGACCAGCAGCTCAATGATTCATCAATTGGTCCGGTACTGAAGGCAAAAGAAAGTGGTGCTACTCCTAACCTGGATGAAGTAAAAACATGGAGTCGGGAGAGTCGTCAACTTGTGCAGATGTGGTCATCCTTGAAAGTAGACAATAGCGTCTTATGGCGATTGTGTATTGATGGGCGATCTCAACACCTGCAGCTAGTGTTGCCTTCTGTTGTCAGAGAAAGTGTACTCCAAGACCTTCACAGCGGTTCCATGGGGGGACATGTAGGTGAAAGTAAGATGATACATCTGGTTCGTGAGCGATACTACTGGCCTGGCTGGAAAGAGAGTGTGAAGGAGTGGTGTAGAAAATGCAGAACATGCAGCACAAGGAAAATGGCACCACCTAGTAAAAGGGCACCCCTTCAGACCCTGCAGGCTGGATACCCTTTACAGATTGTAGCAGTGGATATACTTGGCCCCCTTCCGGTGACAGCTCAAGGCAATAAGTATGTACTGGTAGCATGTGATTGTTTTACTAGGTGGGTTGAGGTTTATGCTATTCCGAACCAGGAGGCATTAACTGTGGCCAAAATGTTGGTGGATGAAATGTTCTGTCGCTTTTCTCCCCCTGAGCAGTTACACTCCGATCAAGGAAGGCAATTTGAGGCAGATTTGTTGAAGGAAGTCTGCACCCTGCTTCAGATACACAAAACCCGTACAACGGCCTACCATCCTCATTGTAATGGGTTAGTAGAGAGGTTCAATAGAACATTGTTAGACATGCTATCTACAACGGTTAAGGATCATAAGATGGATTGGGACCAGTGTATACGGAGGGTGTGTTTAGCATACAACTCGAGTGTGCATGCATCCACAGGATACTCCCCTTTTTATTTGATGTATGGTCGTCAAGTAAACCTACCTGTTGACCTGATGTATGGCTCAACCCCACACGAAGCCTGCACCTTGGGTGATTATGCACATACGTTGCGGAACAATCTCACAGAGGCATATGTGTTGGCTCGAAGGAAAGGTATTACTGAGCACAACCGACAAAAGGCTTTGTACGATGTCAAAGTGCATGGTGCTCCGTACCAAGTAGGTGACTGGGTATGGCTACATTCACCAGCGGTGCCTCGGGGTCAATGTAGGAAATTACATCATCCCTGGACTGGGCCTTTTAAAGTGATTGAGTGCATTGGGGAATGTGACTATAAGATTAAAAGCAAGAATGGAAAAATGATTAGAGTGGTGCACTTTGATCGTCTTAAGCCATTTGTACCAGGTACAAGAACTGAGACGTTCCTGGGACCACCACCAGAAAATCCAGACGAAAATGAGGCACTTTTGGAGTTTGCACCTGTGGGAAGCAACATAGAAGTCCTTGATGGAATAGGGGAGCAGGTACCTCAGGAGTTACTACCACATGAAGAACCTGCAGAAGATGAGGCTGCCCATGCTGATCAACCTGCAGAAGTACAGCACAGGTATCCCCAGCGAACACGAAGACCACCCGATAGATACTGACCTTCTGGAAGAGGGAGTGGTGTAATAGTCCGTCACTGCGCATGTCAGCAACCTCTGAACTCTGGTCTGATGTGCAGACTGTCTGTCCATTAATGTTGTCTGTAATGTCACTATAAATAGGGACCATTGATTTGTATTTGGTGTGCTTATTATTATATTGTGTCGGCTGCTGTCGGTGCCAACGGGTTGCGAGCGCTCTTTACATAAGCATAGCACACACACAAGAATATCCATCACAACTATCCTCACATGATTCAAAGCCTTCGTCTCTTGACTGAAGGTACTCGTATGTTCTTCAAAGCCAGTAGCCAAAGCATCAGGATTAATCGCCATTAATGTCTATTGTCCTGAATGTCCACCCGAGGATACAATTGTATACCTGGGTGGACAGCAAAAAAAGTTATTGCCGTTTGGTCACAGAAGGGACCTAGTGGCATTTAACGGTACTGGTTTATACACTTACAAGTGTTTTCAGGATTGGGCCAACTTAAAACCTTTTGGTACATGTAGAACGAGCTGTGCTAGCGGACCTATCCATTATGCTCCGTGTGGATCGGTCGGAGCGTAATGGATGGATAGGTCCGCTAGTACGGGTCATTTTACGAGTACCGAAAGGATTTAAGCCTTGCTTATCTCGGCCCGATCCTGAAAAGACTTGTTCTGTAACCTAGTACCCTTAAATGCAGCCAGGTCCCTTCCGTGACCGAACGGCAAAAACGTTTTTTTTGCTGTCCACCCAGTGTCCAATTGTTCCCCTGGGTGGACATTCAGGATTAATGTCTGTCTTTGATGTGAGGATGTATATGATTAAAGCAGTTGCCCATTCACACCAAAGATGCTTACCAGGTTGCTTGCCATTTTCATATGTGGTATAGGCAAAAAGGACCACCACTGAGTACAGCACAGAATAGTACTTCTACCATCATGGCCAAACTGTATCCCTTGTATCCAGCTATGTTGGGGCAAGTAGGTGGAGAAGGAAATGAAGGAGGGGGAAGAGAAGTGGGAGAGGAGAGGGGAAGGGGGAAGAGGAGGGAAAGGGAGAAAGGGGAGGGGAGAGGAGGGGAGAGGAGGGGAGGGAGAAGGGAATGGGGGAGGAGGGGAAGGAAGAAGAGAATGGGTAGATGAGGGGGAGGAAGAACAGAAGGGGGAGAGGAGCAGAGAGGAGGGGAGGGGGAGGGAGAAGATAATGGGAAGAGGAGGGGAATAAAGAAAATAATGGAGAGAGGAGAGAAGGGGGAGGAGAGAGGAGGGAAGGGTGGAGAGGAGAATGGAGAAGAGAAGGGGGAGAGAAGAGAGGGGGGAAGGGAGAAGAGAATGGGGACGGGAGGGGAAGTGAGAAGAGGAAGGAAAGAGAGAAGAGAAGCAGAGAAGAGAAGATGAGACAGGAGGAGAGGGGGTGGGGATAGCTAGCACAGCTAGCACACCCGATCACACAGATAAGCAGTACACCCCTCGTCATGCAACATATCCATGAGACATGGCACACACAAACATACACATACCAGAGTGATCTACCCCTCATCCTAGTGGGATGGTGTTCCCTTTCCTCTTCTCCATCTCCACCTAATAACATTGGCCAAGAACAGCTCACATCTGGCAGACACACCCATTTGAATGAATACAACATACCTTCCTCAGAGCAGCATTGTTTGCGGCCATGTCAAGAACAAAGCTGTCCTGTACCATGCAGAGCTAAAAAGCATTAATTATTCAAGCACATGGTATATATTGTGGGTGTTATTCATTTCCTGCAAGTTGTGCTATCTAGATCTACATGTAACTCGCAGACGACTCGCAAGAACACACACACACACACACACACACACACACACACACACACACACACACACACACACACACACACACACACACACACACACACACACACACACACACGATATACCGGTCCCTTGCACGTGAATAAATTTTGGACATATTGCACCCAAACGGTACACTCCTACCTCGTAGGATTTCTTTTCCTGAAGCTATTTATCCTTGAGATATCTCTCTTGGCCTTTTGATTTGTCTGATATTGATCTTGTTTGAAGGCTAAATCAGTTCTCTATTGTTGATCGAAGTAAGCCTCCGCGCTTTCCTTCATACTTTCTGGATCAAGCCAGTATTGGACCTTCGCGCTCTCCTTCTTATTATTCAGCGCCATCTCTTTAATAATTATAAGCCGTCGAATAAACGTTATGATGGAATTGTGACACTTGATAAAACACCTACCTGCAATCTGATTGGCCTCAAACCAAGTTAGGTTTGTGAAAAATAAACACTGGCCACAGTAACCAGACGTACTTCCCAGGTATGTTTTACTCGTCCCCAGTCCGACATATATCATACGACTAAGTATGTCTGGCTTGCGAGACTATACACATATTTAAATAAACATACAAACACTACGTAAACGCAATAATTAAAGTGGGGGGGGGGGGGGGGGAAACTGCATAAGTGCCCGGTGTACTAGGGGTAACCACAGCACCTTATGGTGGGTATACTAGGGGTAACCGCAGCTACTTATGGTGGGTGTACTAGGGGTAACCGCAGCTACTTATGGTGGGTGTACTAGGGGTAACCACAGCACTCTATGGTGGGTGTACTAGGGGTAACCGCAGCACTCTATGGTGGGTGTACTAGGGGTAACCGCAGCACTCTATGGTGGGTGTACTAGGGGTAACTGCAGCACTCTATGATGGGTGTACTAGGGGTAACCACAGCACTATGGTGGGTGTACTAGGGGTAACCACAGCACTCTATGGTGGGTGTACTAGGGGTAACCACAGCACTCTATGGTGGGTGTACTTTTGGATAGGGAATTTAATGTAGATTACAACTAGGGGTAACCGCAGCACTCTATGGTGGGTGTACTAGGGGTAACCACAGCACTCTATGGTGGGTGTACTAGGGGTAACCACAGCACTCTATGGTGGGTGTACTAGGGTTAACTGCAGCTACTTATGATGGGTGTACTAGGGGTAACCACAGCACTCTATGGTGGGTGTACTAGGGGTAACCGCAGCACTCTATGGTGGGTGTACTAGGGGTAACTGCAGCACTCTATGGTGGGTGTACTAGGGGTAACTGCAGCACTCTATGGTGGGTGTACTAGGGGTAACTGCAGCACTCTATGGTGGGTGTACTAGGGGTAACTGCAGCACTCTATGGTGGGTGTACTAGGGGTAACTGCAGCACTCTATGGTGGGTGTACTAGGGGTAACCGCAGCACTCTATGGTGGGTGTACTAGGGGTAACTACAGCACTCTATGGTGGGTGTACTAGGGGTAACCGCAGCACTCTATGGTGGGTGTACTAGGGGTAACTACAGCACTCTATGGTGGGTGTACTAGGGGTAACCACAGCACCTTATGGTGTATATTTGTACATGTACATATTTCCTTGTGTGTAGGTATGAAGGCAATTACCGCAGATATATATCCAAAGGAGATAAAAATATCCTACAATAAAAGTGCAGCAGTCTCATGTAAGGCTTCTCCATATGTGGCTGGTATCACCTTTGTGGTGGCTGGTGTTGACAGATCAATGTGGTCATCTCGAGGGATCAGTCAGTCTGCACCAACATATTCAGGGAGTAACACCACTACCACTTTAACAGTTCAGGGGATCATGGATAATGATGGTCTTAAGATAACATGCAGAGTAATTGTGGGCTCATCATATGAGGATATCTCACCACCAGCAGTTGTAAAAGTTGAAGGTTGGTGATTGTATTCATGATGGCGCATAGTTACATTGCTGGCTGTTGGTATGTGTCTCAATGGAATTGCTAATAATTTGAGGTAAAGCATAAGGTCGGCATACACGGGGTGACTTCCTGCCAACTTGTCGCATGCAACTCGAATGAATATGGGTAAACGTTCCGTAATTGTTTAGTTTACTGATGGTTTGCGGAACGTTTGTCCATATTCATTTGAGTTGCATGCGACAAATCGACCTGAAGTCGCCCTGTGTATGCCGGCCTATACATGTAGGAGGCTGAGATATATGATTACATGTATAACTGATGATGATTACATGGGGTCACTTCATTCAAGCGATAGCATATTGGCTCTGTCTAATTACCATGCAGAGTTAACTCACTAGTCATGCTCTATACAGTTTATTGCTCCAACCTCTCTGGTCCCCATACCCAGATCCTACTACTTCAACTTCCAGCAGCAGTCAAGTGTCCCCAACCTCCACTCCAAGCCTTACCACCACTACCACTACCTCTACCCCAGTCCCTTCCCCAATGATGTCGACATCTACATCTGCTCTTGGTATTGAGGTGGGGGTGGTGGAGGGAGTGATGATTATAATTGCACTGATGGTTCTATCCAGTGTGGTGGTCATCAAGTAAGTGCACATACTCTTGCACATGTGCATAAATCATCTTGTTGTTGTGTGCAGGTACTGCAAGCGATCAAAGAACAGTAAGTATTATGTGTGCCCTGTATGTGATGTTCTACCATAGAGACAAGAATATCTATAATCATAACTACAGTTTCCGAGAACTCTTGCACAAACAGTTATAATCATCACAATATGTGTACATGTATTAATGCACAAATGTTAGTGCTGATAAACTTTACTTTTGCTAAGACTTTGCATAGAACCAAATAGCATGTTAAGGGTGAAATTGTTCAAGTACAGTGTTCATTGTGGCATACATGTGCATGTACACAATCTGATTGGTCAATTGGTGGTGTAGGAGTTTTCAGTTACATGTACATGTGTACCAACCCTCTCTGTGACCACACCCACTCCAGGCCCATCTACTTCAGAAATCACCACAAATGCTATCCCTCTGAGTCCTGCTGGAATGGGAGAGGAGGGATCGTCTGATGCTGGCATCCAGATTGCGAAGGAATGTGAGTGCTACCATTATGTAAACCATGATTGTGTACATGTACATGAACATGTGGCTTACGCAGGGGGGGGGGGGGGGGATCGATGCAATGGGTTCGAACGACCCCCCCCCCCCCTCCCCAAAATGAGGTCACCAGTTTTTACTATTTGTTGATTACTCACTTGAATTTACTTTACATGGACAGCCCCCCCCCGTTTGTTGAATCGGCCGAAGGGGGACAGCACCACACCCCCCCCCCCCCTCGTTGAATCGGCCAAATCGCGTAATCCATAATTTACCTTGTATAAAATTTCGACCCCCCCTTTCCCGAAGGCTGCGTACGCCCATGCTAACTTTGTAACTTTACGATAATTGGACATTGCAGGCTCTTGAAAATTATAGTCTTGTGCCCATATCACAAAACAATGCAACACTTTAAAAACAAAGTTCTCAAGATTGAAATGAATTAACCACTTGATTTATATACACTACCATCAGACAAACACTAACAATTCGATTAAAGTTTGAATTATTGTAAGCTGAGTTCTTTAAAGTTTCATTGTCTGAATGTTTGTCACTCAAACTATAATAGTACATGTAACTGTCAACTATTAATAATCTGAAATACATAAATTTCACCAGTGATTAATGAAGGAGGTGGAGCCAGATAACCATATATGGCATGAGGGCAATTGATACAAAACTGTGTGCATATCACACGTAGGGTCATATAACCTCATTGGCCCCTCCCACTCCAGGGTTTGCTACCTCTCCTTGTCCTGATACAAGTACCCACATGCCCTCTTGTGATGGTGTGGTGTTGGGCATGTTGACACCTTCATCTCAGGAAGAAGGTACATGTACATGTGGGTGTGGCTTATTAAATAATTGTTCAGAAAGGTGAGACGAGAGGCATTAATTAGATTACCTATTGGGTCTGCATTCCTCAGGAAATTTGCTCTGTTATCATTTGATAATATCTAACAAGCTCCTGCAGTTAAGTGCACACACCTCTCAACATGTATCTTATGATTACAGGGAGTGAAAGCAACCCAACGTCCAGTGCAAGTGGTGCAAATGAAGAAACAGAGACATTCGTAGAAAACAAGTATGTACATGTACTGTAACATGTAATGTGTGTGTCATATGTGTAGACCTACATGTTGTATGTGTACATGTAATGTGTGTGTGTCATATGTGTAGACCTACATGTTGTATGTGTACATGTAATGTGTGTGTGTCATATGTGTAGACCTACATGTTGTATGTGTACATGTAATGTGTGTGTTTCATATGTGTAGACCTACATGTTGTATTTGTACATGTAATGTGTGTGTGTCATATGTGTAGACCTACATGTTGTATGTGTACATGTAATGTGTGTGTGTCATATGTGTAGACGTACATGTTGTATGTGTACATGTAATGTGTGTGTGTCATATGTGTAGACCTACATGTTGTATGTGTACATGTGTGTGTCATATGTGTAGACCTACATGTTGTATGTGTACATGTAATTTGTGTGTGTCATATGTGTAGACCTACATGTTGTATGTGTACATGTAATGTGTGTGTGTCATAGGTGTAGACCTACATGTTGTATGTGTACATGTAATGTGTGTGTGTGTCATATGTGTAGACCTACATGTTGTATGTGTACATGTAATTTGTGTGTGTCATATGTGTAGACCTACATGTTGTATGTGTACATGTAATGTGTGTGTGTCATATGTGTAGACCTACATGTTGTATGTGTACATGTAATGTGTGTGTCATATGTGTAGACCTACATGTTGTATGTGTACATGTAATGTGTGTGTCATATGTGTAGACCTACATGTTGTATGTGTACATGTAATGTATGTGTGTCATATGTGTAGACCTACATGTTGTATGTGTACATGTAATGTGTGTGTCATATGTGTAGACCTACATGTTGTATGTGTACATGTAATGTGTGTGTGTCATATGTGTAGACCTACATGTTGTATGTGTACATGTAATGTGTGTGTGTCATATGTGTAGACCTACATGTTGTATGTGTACATGTAATGTGTGTGTGTCATATGTGTAGACCTACATGTTGTATGTGTACATGTAATGTGTGTGTCATATGTGTAGACCTACATGTTGTATGTGTACATGTAATGTGTGTGTGTCATATGTGTAGACCTACATGTTGTATGTGTACATGTAATGTGTGTGTGTCATATGTGTAGACCTACATGTTGTATTCACATCTATATAGCAGCCTCCAGACAACACCCGAGCACAGCTCTACTCCACCTTCAAGTGCTGTGCACAGGGATAATGATAGCAGTACAAGTGTGCCAACTTCAGAAGGTAATCTTAACCGGCCACGCATCCATATACTTGTATGCATGCACACACATACATGCATACACACATACATATACATATACATTGTCATGTACATTTATACATATAAATGTACACACACCAACTGCCAGCAAAGTAATGCCCACCCCTTGTTATTTATAACATGTAAGGAAATACCTGTAAGTACATGTACATGTAACCAGCAACTGCATTCATTTGTTGATGATATGGCAAACAAATCACTTAATTCCAACAAATGATAAGCCAGCCAACACTTGAAATAACAGCCATCAATATACCAAAGAAGGCTACTTGCAAGGTGGTGGCAGAAAACAGTACACTCTGGTTGGGGCACGCCCCTCATTTAGCTGGAGTTGTTCTAATTTACGTATTAAGCATTCTTTGCTTTTTAGGCAGATATTGCTTAAACTCTTTTTGCCAAACACATACGATTTCCAACTTTTATAACTCTCTGTCATCAAGATCGTGGGCAATATTTGTGCACTTCTCCATCTTGATCTTGTATGTGACGGATACTATCCTATCCTGTCTAATATACAGCCTATACGTCTAACGCGTAGTACTGTGCCGCAGAGCAAGGATCAGCAATTCTCCAACACCAAAGATATCTATTTCCAAATGTACCCGCATTATATACTGACTCACACAAAGACACAATACAACAATACACTCAATGGTCAGGCCAGCGGCCCCCGAAAGGTGGCGCAGCCCCGGCGCCCGCCCAATAGTCCACAATAGAGCCAGTACGGACGTAAACGGGTACCCAGACCCTCACACTCCCTCCACCTTATCTGAAGGCTGACCCTCAGATGATCGCATTGGTAGGGAACCTCGGGAGAGGGCATCGGCATTTCCATTTAATTTTCCTGATCGGTGTTCCACCTCGAACTGGTAGGGTTGGAGGAAAAGGTACCATCGGGTCAGTCGTGGGTTGTTATCCTTCATGGTGTTCAGCCATTTGAGTGCCTTATGATCTGTCACCACAGTGAATTTGGCTCCCACAAGGTAGACCCTAAAGTTTTGAATTGCAGCCTTGATTGACAAGCACTCCTTTTCTATCGTGGCATAGTTTTTCTCCCTTGGTGCCAGTTTTCGGCTGTAATAAGCCACAGGGTGCTCTTCTCCAGATGCATCCATCTGGCTGAGTACAGCTCCAAGTCCACAATCAGAGGCATCAGTCTGCAGGATGAAGGGAGCCCCAAAGTCGGGAGTTCGAAGAACAGGGGCACTACACAACTGTATCTTCAACTCCTTGAAAACTTTCTCACACTCTGAATCCCATTCAACCTGAGTTGGAGCTGCATTCCGCGTAAGGTCAGTCAGAGGGGCTACTAAACTAGCATAGTTTGCAATAAACTTCCGGTAGTAACCCGTAAGTCCTAGAAATGAGCGCACATCCTTCTTAGTGAGTGGGACTGGAAAGCTCTTCACAGCTTCAATCTTGCTCTGCTCTGGCCTTACACGTCCACATCCAACTACATGACCTAGGTAAGTGCAGTGTCTCATCCCCAGTTGGCATTTTTCGGGTCTTGCTGTCAGTTTTGCAGCTCTTAGCCGAGTAAGGATATCCCTGAGGTGACAGATGTGTTCCTCCCAGGTTTGGCTGTAGATGACCAAGTCATCTATATATGCTGCTGCATGCTCTTCAGCCCCTCTGAGAAGTCAATCCATCATCCTCTGAAAGGTAGCTGGTGCCCCACATAAGCCAAAAGGCATGACCTTAAAGTGGTATAACCCGTAAGGAGTGGTAAATGCAGTCTTATGCTGGTCCTCCTGCTTGACAGGCACCTGCCAGTAGCCTCTTGCAAGATCAAGGGTAGTCATGTACTGGCTATTACCCAGTTGGTCCAGTAGTTCATCAACTCTAGGCATAGGGTAGGCATCTCCCTGAGTCACCACATTCAGCTTGCGATAATCCACGCAGAACCTTATGCCTCCATCTTTTTTCTCTATCAGGACAATAGGAGAGGCCCAGTCACTCATTGATGGTTCGACCACTCCATCCTTCAGCATGGCCTCTATTTCCTTCTTCACCCATTCCCTATGAGCATACGGGAGTCTGTATGGCGCTTGTCGCACAGGAATAGAGGATCCAGTAGGAATGCTATGCTCTGTTAACATTGTGCATCCTGGTTTACCATGAAGCACATCTTGGAAGTCGGAGCAAAGTGATTGTAACTCCTGATACTTGTTCTCATCTAGATCTTCATTTACCAACAGTTTCCCTCCCATGCTGAGTCCACTGTCCAGGCTCTCCTCATCAGCCTCACCCTCCTCAACACATAGCAGTGATTTCACTTCATTCCACCTCTTCAGCATGTTGATGTGGAATACTCTGTGTCTTTTTCGGGCTCCGATCATGTCTACTTCGTACAAGACGTCACTGACTCGCTTGACCACCGGATATGGTCCCTTCCACTGGGCAAGGAACTTGCTGGTATCTGTAGGTAGCAGCACCAGTACCTTATCTCCGGCTTCAAAACTCCTGAGTCTGGCATGCTTGTCATACCAAGTCTTCTGTCCCTGCTGCGCTTGGCTTGTGTTGGTTTGGGCCATTTCAGTCATCCTCTCCAGTCTTTCCCTCATAAGCATCAAATAGGACACCACACTCTCATCAGTCTTCTCCCTTGCTTCCCATGTTTCCTTGAGAACATCAAGTGGGCCTCTAACACTCCGCCCATAAAGGAGCTCAAAGGGGGAAAATCCTGTAGACTCCTGAGGGACCTCCCTATACGCAAAGAGAAGGTAGGGTAGAAGCTTGTCCCAGTCCTTTCCATCCTTGGTTGCTGACTTTCTTAGCATAGCCTTTAAGGTTTGATTAAACCTTTCGACCAAACCGTTGCACTGGGGATGGTAGGGTGTGGTCCGTAAGCGCTGAACATTGAGTAGTCTATACATTTCTGCAAGGAGAGTTGACATAAAGTTGGTTCCTTGGTCAGACATTATCGCCTGAGGAATCCCTACCCTGGAGAAGACTTGGACCAACTGTTCTGCTACATGTTCGGCATCAACTGAGCGAAGGGGAATGGCCTCCGGGTACCGGGTTGCATAATCGCAGATCACCAGTACAAAGCGATTCCCAGACCTGCTCCTTGGAAGAGGCCCAACAATATCAAGAGCAATTCTGGAGAAAGGTTCCGCAATTACAGGTAGTGGTATAAGTGGTGCTGGGGCTACTCGTTTGGAAGAGGCCTTCTGACAATTAGGGCAGTTCTTACAATATTCTGCAACATCCTTGCTTACACCAGGCCAGAAGAACCTCTGTAGGACTCGCTCAGTAGTTTTCTTTCTGCCCAAGTGCCCTGCCATAGGAATTGCATGTGCCATATGCAACACTGGGTCCCTACATGCTTCTGGTAATACCAACTGCTCCACTATTTCACCCTTCAGCTTTCGGTTCCGATAATAGGTACCGTCTCAATGGAAAAACTCTGCTTCTTTCTCCAACGCTGCATCTGCTGCCACATCCCGGATATCCTTCAGGGTCTCGTCTTCTCTCTGCAGTCTTTGTATTTCCTCCGGACCGAACTCCCATTTTTGATACTCTTGAGCCCAGGTAGGACCATGCTCAGAGTGTTCCTTCTTCCGCTCTCGCTTCTGACTCCTTGTCGGCACCTTACGAGACCTTCCGCCCGTAAATAAATCCTGGTGGAAAGCTGCCCCTGGCAAGCTGCTGTCATAACTCTCAGTTTCTGGAACCCTGCTGGTATCTATCCCCTTCTCTTTAGAAGTAGGTTCCTCCAATGAAGTTGGCCTAGCTCCTGACTGTAGGTCTCTGACTTGTTCTTCTCTAGCTTCCAGTTGCTGCTGCTTAAACTTGGAGCGTGTGACCACTGCCATGCTCGAATCTTCTTGAGATCTCACCCTTGACAGAAGGGTAAATAGTTCTGGAACGTCTGTACCCAGAAGTACCGAAACTGGTAGTGATTTGCACACAGCAGCCTCCACACAAACTTGTAGGCCGTCAATTTCCATGTTAACCAGTGCGGTTGGATAGCTGACAGCTTCACCATGAGCACACCGAATCACCACCTGCTGCGTGCTGGATACTGAACTGGGCAACACTAAGTCTGTACGCACCATTGTTCTGGAGCATCCCTGTATCTAGGAGAATGTCATCAGTTGCCTGCCCCTCCACTGTTCCTGAGCAGGTTGGACCATCCTTACTCCTGTGCCAGACTGGATGTGCAGAGAGTTCCAGACAGGTCAATGCCTTGCTTGGACACTTCATGGACATGTGTCCCCTTCCACCACAGTTAAAACACCGCAGCTCTGACACTTCATGGACATGTGTCCCCTTCCACCACAGTTAAAACACCGCAGCTCTGACCTTTGGTTCTTCTCCTTATCTTCCTTTTCACTCTTTTTCTGCCCTCCAATAGACTTCATTCTGCAATCTCGAGCAATATGTCCGGCCTTCCCACATGTATGGCACTGAAGGGGTTCCTTGTTAATCCTTTCCCCTAGGACCTGCTTGCTCTCCTGTGTAGACTTCCTGGTCTGCACGTACTCATCTGCCATCTGCCCCGCTTCCGTACTAGTCTTGGGCTTCCGGTCAGTAACCCAGACCCGTAACTCCTGTGGAAGGGTAGTTAGAAACTGCTCTGTTACCATCAGATCCACGATCTCCTCCGCACTTGTTTTATCCTTAGTCCATTTCCGCGAAAGATCCTGCAGTCTCACAATTAGGTCCCTGTATGACCAATCTTCTTGCTTTTTGGTAGTCCGAAAGCGTTGTCGATACGTCTCTGTATTGATGTTGTAGCGTAGCAAAATCGTCTCCTTGACTTGCTCGTAGTCCTTTGCGTCATCGCTGTCCATAGCGGCGTACGCCAGTTGAGCCTTGCCCGAAAGGTTGGGAGCCAGCTTAAATGCCCATTTTTCCTTATCCACTTCGTGGGCCGACATCATCCTTTCGAAGGTGGTCAGGTAAGCCTCTATATCTTCGCTCTCAGTAAGCTTGGTGAGCTTCGCGGTCTCCTTTCGTTGCTGACTGGGTGCTTGAGCCTCTAGTATGGTTTCCAATATGCGCCTCTGCTCCCTTCTTTCTTCTGCAAATACCGCTTCCATACGCTCCCTCTCTGCTACTTCGATCCGGCGACGTTCCTCCTCGCGCTGACGTCTCTCCTCCTCCTCAGCACGGCGACGTTCCTCCTCTCGTTGACGTCTCTCCTGCTCCTCGGCACGGCGACGTTCCTCCTCGCGCTGACGTCTCTCCTGCTCCTCGGCACGGCGACGTTCCTCCTCGCGTTGACGTCTCTCCTGCTCCTCGGCACGGCGACGTTCATCCTCGCGCTGACGTCTCTCCTCCTCCGCTCGACGACGTTCGTCCTCTTCCCCGCGGCGGCGTTCCTCCTCTCGTCGGCGTCTCTCCTCAGCCTGCTCTTCCCTTTGCACCAGCAGCCTCAGCAATTCTGCAACTGCCCCAACTGCCTGGTTCTGCTCAACGGTGTTTGCTCGAATCGCCTGATTCTGCTCAACGGTGTTTGCTCCTATCGCCTGATTCTGCTCCGCGATGTTTGCCATTTGCGATTTCTGGTACTTGCAACCAGATCGAGTTGACATCAACAGGGTCTCGTTGTACTTCGTCAACGACAATCCCGACGCTGCCGCCAAATGTGACGGATACTATCCTATCCTGTCTAATATACAGCCTATACGTCTAACGCGTAGTACTGTGCCGCAGAGCAAGGATCAGCAATTCTCCAACACCAAAGATATCTATTTCCAAATGTACCCGCATTATATACTGACTCACACAAAGACACAATACAACAATACACTCAATGGTCAGGCCAGCGGCCCCCGAAAGGTGGCGCAGCCCCGGCGCCCGCCCAATAGTCCACAATAGAGCCAGTACGGACGTAAACGGGTACCCAGACCCTCACATTGTACATGTATCTAAAGAGCCAATGGTTGAATGAGCTCTAAAAGCGAATTAAAAATAAAGCCCTATGCTTTTAAGTGTTATTTTATTCGAGTTGAACGTTTGTAGCGTCCCCAGACCCACATACGGCAGCAGCGGATGGATTACATCACTGCATATCATGCGTGACATAATTCATTCTTTTGTTAAACTGTGTATCTGTTCCTCTAGCACAAGCTACCCCCACCATGGCGCAGTTGGTGAACTTCACTGGCAAGACCAGGACATTCAATGTGGCTGCTCAGGTGGGATCTGCATACCCAAAGATGGGAGTCTTCCTTCTCAAGGATGTCACTGGAGATGTTGTGCAGGCTCTGGAACAAGAGCACAGAATGGATGCTCAGGAGATGAACATGGCCATTTTTAGGCGATGGCTCCAAGGGAATGGAGTACGGCCTGTAGCCTGGTCAACACTGATAGGTGTGTTGAGGAAGATAGGCCAGGATGTGCTGGCTGATGATATTGAAGGTGGACTTAGAGCAAAGGGACCTATTAAGGAACAACCAACTTCCCTTGCCTGATGCAGACAAACTATGCATGCTAGAGAGATAATTTAAACACTGTTGGATAGGGAATTTAACGTAGATTACAATTGTACTAATCATAAGAAACGTTTCATGAATCCTGGTACTGAAAACTCACTTTTCGGCAAACATACCTCAATGTATGGGAAAGGTACCAAATAAGGAACAACCACATCAAAGGGTTGTTATATAAACACTCAACCGCATGGGGTTTGCTTTGGGGAGGGAGACGGGTGCTACTTGAAATGTCTATCCTCTGGTAGCCTAATCATGGCCGATAAACGACAGGCCTGTCTCCACTACATGGGGTAGATGCTCTTCCTGAATCCTGAAGGCATGGTTGGACCCCATGATGCAATCATGGCACCATGTGGTGTGTCAGGGGCAGCACTTTCTGATAAAATCACCGTTATAAGCTTTATTGAGGATGGTGTGGCACAAGATCGATGTGAAGAGGTAGTCTCGTACCCAGACCCAAATGTACGTAACGATGCAGTATAACATCCTCTGTACGTGATGTTATACTGTAAGCGATAATCATCGTTACGTACATTTGGGTCTGGGTACGAGACTAGTGAAGAGGCTGGTTGATATTGAGGCTGCTGCAATGACAACGGAAGAAGATCTGCAGTTATGCCTGAAATTATCAATTCTGTACCACTCCACTGATCTTATATATGGCTGCATGTGCAGTACGTCCTGAGCAGGTGCAACATGCTGAATGGACCTCTCCTCAAAGTTCAGGAAGTACCACTGATAATTCAGATGAAGAAAGCTGAGATTCACAGGACAACGCTATCCCTACTACAAGTACTCAATTTCGTTTGAAAAGTTCAGCTGAGTGCATGACTTCAGCACAAGGGATCGATTAATTAAGGCTGCTGAGGATATGATAAGGAGAGAAATAGCAGAGAAAGAAGAGTGACGCATAAAAAGAAAAGCAGCTCTAGAAGAAAACGTTGCATTAGAGCGCATGAAAGCTATAATGAAATCAGGAGGTCGCAAAGGAGCACAATGCTGCACTCCTCACTTGCTGAATGCTAGTGGAGAATTTTATTGTGCTCAGCATCAGCATTGAACATCGTCACTATCCTTTATGTCATTTTTATCCAGCAACTAGTGGGTCAATCAGATTCATTGATTTGCCATCATTGCAAACCCATAACTTTAATTAAATTTTAATGAGATTTAGGGGTGCGTTCCACATTCGGTCCCTTTGCTCTACAGTGCTTCTCACATGCAAGCAAGTGCCTCAAATTAAGGATTTCATCTGGTGGCAAGCTGTAGATGACTGACCAAGGCACCAAGTGCAACAGTTGTGCAATGAAGGCCAGTACAATTTTGCTACATGTACCATCTACTGTACATGTGCTGCTGGTGGTGTTGTGCATGACGTCAGGTCATTGGTCAGATTGTATGAAGATGCTGGACAATACCCCCCCACCCCCCCCTAGCCCCCCCCTCATCAACTCCGAGAAGATGGCCCATCGTAACGAAATGTACAACTGGTGCATGGATCTCGCTGGACCGCAGGCACGACATTCTTCTACTGTTCGTTGCCCAGCCAGATCTATTATTAGATCTATTAGCTATTCCTGCATGCTCTTCAGCCTCAACAGCAGCAGCAGCACTGGCTGTAGCCCACCAGCAGCACTAGCTGTAGTCCACCACCAGCAGCACTGGCTGTAGTCCACCAGCAGCACTGGCTGTAGTCCACCAGCAGCACTGGCTGTAGTCCACCAGCAGCACTGGCTGTAGTCCACCAGCAGCACTGGCTGTAGTCCACCAGCAGCACTGGCTGTAGTCCACCAGCAGCACTGGCTGTAGCCCACCAGCAGCACTGGCTGTAGTCCACCAGCAGCACTGGCTGTAGCCCACCAGCAGCACTGGCTGTAGTCCACCAGCAGCACTGGCTGTAGCCCACCAGCAGCACTGGCTGTAGTCCACCAGCAGCACTGGCTGTAGCCCACCAGCAGCACTGGCTGTAGTCCACCAGCAGCACAGGCTGTAGTCCACCAGCAGCACTGGCTGTAGTCCACCAGCAGCACTGGCTGTAGTCCACCAGCAGCACTGGCTGTAGCCCACCAGCAACACTGGCTGTAGTCCACCACCAGCAGCACAGGCTGTAGCCCACCAGCAACACTGGCTGTAGTCCACCAGCAGCACTGGCTGTAGCCCACCAGCAGTAGCCCACCAGCAGCACTGGCTGTAGTCCACCAGCAACACTGGCTGTAGTCCACCAGCAGCACTGGCTGTAGTGCACCAGCAGCACTGGCTGTAGTCCACCAGCAACACTGGCTGTAGCCCACCAGCAGCACTGGCTGTAGTCCACCAGCAGCACTGGCTGTAGCCCACCAGCAGCACTGGCTGTAGCCCACCAGCAGCACTGGTTGTAGTCCACCAGCAGCACTGGCTGTAGCCAACCAGCAGCACTGGCTGTAGCCCACCAGCAACACTGGCTGTAGTCCACCAGCAGCACTGGCTGTAGTCCACCAGCAGCACTGGCTGTAGTCCACCAGCAGCACTGGCTGTAGTCCACCAGCAGCACTGGCTGTAGTCCACCAGCAGCACTGGCTGTAGCCCACCAGCAGCACTGGCTGTAGCCCACCAGCAGCACTGGCTGTAGCCCACCAGCAGCACTGGCTGTAGTCCACCAGCAACACTGGCTGTCTGGCTGTAGTCCACCAGCAGCACTGGCTGTAGTCCACCAGCAGCACTGGCTGTAGCCCACCAGCAGCACTAGCTGTAGCCCACCAGCAGCACTGGCTGTAGTCCACCAGCAGCACTGGCTGTAGTCCACCAGCAGCACTGGCTGTAGCCCACTGGCAGCACTGGCTGTAGTCCACCAGCAGCACTGGCTGTAGCCCACCAGCAGCACTGGCTGTAGCCCACCAGCAGCACTGGCTGTAGTCCACCAGCAGCACTGGCTGTAGCCCACCAGCAGCACTGGCTGTAGCCCACCAGCAGCACTGGCTGTAGTCCACCAGCAGCACTGGCTGTAGTCCACCAGCAGCACTGGCTGTAGTCCACCAGCAGCACTGGCTGAAGCCCACCAGCAGCACTGGCTGTAGCCCACCAGCAGCACTGGCTTGTAGTCCACCCGCAGCACTGGCTGTAGCCCACCAGCAGCACTGGCTGTAGCCCACCAGCAGCACTGGCTGTAGTCCACCAGCAGCACTGGCTGTCTGGCTGTAGTCCACCAGCAGCACTGGCTGTCTGGCTGTAGTCCACCAGCAGCACTGGCTGTAGTCCACCAGCAGCACTGGCTGTAGTCCACCAGCAGCACTGGCTGTAGCCCACCAGCAACACTGGCTGTAGTCCACCAGCAGCACTACCAGCAGCACTGGCTGTAGTCCACCAGCAGTACTGGCTGTAGTCCACCAGCAGTACTGGCTGTAGTCCACCACCAGCAGCACTGGCTGTAGTCCACCAGCAGTACTGGCTGTAGTCCACCAGCAGTACTGGCTGTAGTCCACCACCAGCAGCACTGGCTGTAGTCCACCAGCAGCACTGGCTGTAGTCCACCAGCAGTACTGGCTGTAGCCCACCAGCAACACTGGCTGTAGTCCACCACCAGCACTGGCTGTAGCCCACCAGCAGCACTGGCTGTAGTCCACCAGCAGCACTGGCTGTAGTCCACCAGCAGCACTGGCTGTAGTCTACCAGCAGCACTGGCTGTAGCCCACCAGCAGCACTGGCTGTAGTCCACCAGCAGCACTGGCTGTAGCCCACCAGCAACACTGGCTGTAGTCCACCAGCAGCACTGGCTGTAGTCCACCAGCAGCACTGGCTGTAGCCCACCAGCAGCACTGGCTGTAGTCCACCACCAGCAGCACTGGCTGTAGTCCACCTGCAGCACTGGCTGTAGTCCACCAGCAGTACTGGCTGTAGCCCACCAGCAGCACTGGCCAAGCAAGTGCCTCAAATTAAGGATTTCATCTGGTGGCAAGCTGTAGATGACTGACCAAGGCTCCAAGTGCAACAGTTGTGCAATGAAGGCCAGTACAATTTTGCTACCATCTACTGTACATGTGCTGCTGGTGGTGTTGTGCATGACGTCAGGTCATTGGTCAGATTGTATGAAGATGCTGGACAATACCCCCCCACCCCCCCCAGCCCCCCCCTCATCAACTCCGAGAAGATGGCCCATCGTAACGAAATGTACAACTGGTGCATGGATCTCGCTGGACCGCAGGCACGACATTCTTCTACTGTTCGTTGCCCAGCCAGATCTATTATTAGATCTATTAGCTATTCCTGCATGCTCTTCAGCCTCAACAGCAGCAGCAGCACTGGCTGTAGCCCACCAGCAGCACTAGCTGTAGTCCACCACCAGCAGCACTGGCTGTAGTCCACCAGCAGCACTGGCTGTAGTCCACCAGCAGCACTGGCTGTAGTCCACCAGCAGCACTGGCTGTAGTCCACCAGCAGCACTGGCTGTAGTCCACCAGCAGCACTGGCTGTAGTCCACCAGCAGCACTGGCTGTAGCCCACCAGCAGCACTGGCTGTAGTCCACCAGCAGCACTGGCTGTAGTCCACCAGCAGCACTGGCTGTAGCCCACCAGCAGCACTGGCTGTAGTCCACCAGCAGCACTGGCTGTAGCCCACCAGCAGCACAGGCTGTAGTCCACCAGCAGCACTGGCTGTAGCCCACCAGCAGCACTGGCTGTAGTCCACCAGCAGCACTGGCTGTAGTCCACCAGCAGCACTGGCTGTAGTCCACCAGCAGCACTGGCTGTAGTCCACCAGCAGCACTGGCTGTAGCCCACCAGCAGCACTGGCTGTAGCCCACCAGCAGCACTGGTTGTAGTCCACCAGCAGCACTGGCTGTAGCCAACCAGCAGCACTGGCTGTAGCCCACCAGCAACACTGGCTGTAGTCCACCAGCAGCACTGGCTGTAGTCCACCAGCAGCACAGGCTGTAGTCCACCAGCAGCACTGGCTGTAGTCCACCAGCAGCACTGGCTGTAGTCCACCAGCAGCACTGGCTGTAGCCCACCAGCAGCACTGGCTGTAGTCCACCAGCAGCACTGGCTGTAGTCCACCAGCAGCACTGGCTGTAGTCCACCAGCAGCATTGGCTGTAGTCCACCAGCAGCACTGGCTGTAGCCCACCAGCAGCACTGGCTGTAGTCCACCAGCAGCACTGGCTGTAGTCCACCAGCACCACTAGCTGTAGCCCACCAGCAGCACTGGCTGTAGTCCACCAGCAGTACTGGCTGTAGTCCACCAGCAGTACCGGCTGTAGTCCACCACCAGCAGCACTGGCTGTAGTCCACCAGCAGCACTGGCTGTAGCCCACCAGCAGCATTGGCTGTAGTCCACCACCAGCAGCACTGGCTGTAGCCCACCAGCAGCACTGGTTGTAGTCCACCAGCAGCACTGGCTGTAGCCAACCAGCAGCACTGGCTGTAGCCCACCAGCAACACTGGCTGTAGTCCACCAGCAGCACTGGCTGTAGTCCACCAGCAGCACTGGCTGTAGTCCACCAGCAGCACTGGCTGTAGTCCACCAGCAGCACTGGCTGTAGCCCACCAGCAGCACTGGCTGTAGTCCACCAGCAGCACTGGCTGTAGTCCACCAGCAGCACTGGCTGTAGTCCACCAGCAGCACTGGCTGTAGTCCACCAGCAGCACTGGCTGTAGCCCACCAGCAGCACTGGCTGTAGTCCACCAGCAGCACTGGCTGTAGTCCACCAGTAGCACTGGCTGTAGTCCACCAGCAGCACTAGCTTTAGCCCACCAGCAGCACTGGCTGTAGTCTACCAGCAGTACTGGCTGTAGTCCACCAGCAGTACCGGCTGTAGTCCACCACCAGCAGCACTGGCTGTAGTCCACCAGCAGCACTGGCTGTAGTCCACCAGCAGCACTGGCTGTAGTCCACCAGCAGCACTGGCTGTAGTCCACCAGCAGCACTGGCTGTAGCCCACCAGCAGCACTGGCTGTAGTCCACCAGCAGCACTGGCTGTAGTCCACCAGTAGCACTGGCTGTAGTCCACCAGCAGCACTAGCTTTAGCCCACCAGCAGCACTGGCTGTAGTCTACCAGCAGTACTGGCTGTAGTCCACCAGCAGTACCGGCTGTAGTCCACCACCAGCAGCACTGGCTGTAGTCCACCAGCAGCACTGGCTGTAGCCCACCAGCAGCACTGGCTGTAGTCCACCACCAGCAGCACTGGCTGTAGTCCACCAGCAGTGCAGTATCATAGGACATAAACATGTGATAGGGATGATGTAATAGTTGTGATTGTACGGTGTGCTTAGATTAGAGCATGTGCGCATGTTTTGGAGTTGTGATGTAGATTTGTGCTGGCATTAAGTTATCCTACATATTGGCGACGAGGGCAATGGCAAATCCAATTCAAGACGCTGTGCATAAATTTCGCTTTGAGAGGTTTGACTCGTCAACGGAAGAGTGGGAGTACTACATACAAAGGTTCGAGACCGAGTTACAACTCCATAACTTACTCGAAGGCGACGAGTCCGCGGCAGCGCGAAGAAGTCTGTTGTTGTCGAAGGTGGGGCCAGCGGCATTTAAAGTTCTGGTGGACCATTTTCGGCCAGAGGCGGTTAATACCAAATCATACAACGAACTAAAGGGAACTTTAGGGCGACAGTTTAAGAAAGACACTTGTATCATAGCAGAACGAGTCAAGTTCACTCTACGACATCGAAAAGAAGGGGAGACGATTGCGGGAAGCTGTGCATTTGGCGCGTCGTTAAACGAACGCCTTCGGGATCAGTTAGTGATTGGAATCAGCAATGACTCGTGGCAGCAGGAGTTGTTCAGGACACACACAACAAATGACGCGACCTTACAGCAGGTGGAAACAACAGCATTGATTTTGGAACAGGCGGCAACGCAACAACAAAGAATACGGGAAATGGCACGTGGGGAACAACTAACAGAGACAAATACTCGGAAGGTAACAACAAGACTTCGCGGGAAACAAGAGAAACACATAAAGCAAAGTGTTTTAGAACTAAAGAAAGGTTCGGATTGCCTGAAGTGTGGGCGTCGGAAACACCCAAGGGGAGAACATTGCCCAGCTGAAGGATCTTCATGCAGGGCTTGTGGAGAACTAAACCATTTTGCAAATGTCTGTATTAAATCAGGAAGAGCAACAATACAGGGATCAAGTCAAACACAGCTGCATGCAATGGGAATGGAAGCAGAACAGGAAGACTGGAAATCACAAGACAGTGACAGTGGGGAAGAGATCAACACAGTGAAGATCAGGGCATTGAAAGCATACTCAGCGACAGTGGAGGTCCTCATCAACAGAAAGCTTATCACTATGCAGTATGATCCTGGAGCAGCAAAATCTGTAATTAGCAAACGAGTATGGACATTAATCGGATCACCGCCTTTGAAACCTACTGGATCTTTGGTAGCGTATACCAATGTGGCTGTTGAAACCTTGGGAGAAGCATTGGTTGAAGTCAAAGCTTTTGGGTTGATGCGGAAGGTGTTAGTCATGATAGTGGCCAGGCATGACACCCCTTTATTTGGATTGGACTGGTGCATAGAATTTGGTGTTCAGATGCCCCCGGGGGTGAAGATAGGCAGCATAAAACAAGGAGATACGGGAACGTTACAGGGACAACTGGATTCTGAAGTACAGGCACTTATTACGGAGTTTGGGCAGCTGTTTGAGGACAAACCTAGTACAATCATTGGACACAAGGCAGTCGTACACTTGAAGAGTGGAGCTATTCCGAAGGTGCATTCAGCCCGTCCTATACCTTTTCCAATGAGGAGAGCAGTTGAAACTGAATTGGAACGCCTAGTGGAACAAGGTGTCATAGAGGCGGTGGATGCATCCACAACCCCTATAGAATGGGCATCCCCAATTGTTTGTGCCAAGAAGTCAAGTGGGGAAATCCGCATCTGTGTGGATTTCAAAACGACCATTAATCCACACATTTACATTGATCCACACCCATTACCCAGATTCGAGGAAATAATGAGCAGATTGAGTGGGAGCAGGTATTTCACAAAGCTGGATCTCAGGGATGCATATCTTCAGATGGAGGTGGATGTTGCATCTCGGAAGTATTTAGTGGTAGCCACACATGCTGGCTATTTTCGCTACAAGCATCTACCATTTGGGGTAAATTTTGCTCCAGCACTATTTCAGAAGATGATGGACAAGGTTTTGACTGGTTTACCCCAGGCAGCAGCTTTCATTGATGATATCATCGTTGGTGGGAAGACAAAACAAGAACATATAACACTTCTTCGAGAGGTGTTCCTCAGGTTACAACGTATCAATGTTCACATAAAAAAAGCTAAGTGCAAGTTCATGGTCACGGAAGTTACATACCTGGGACATAGAATTGATGAGCATGGCATCCACCCAACAGAAGAACACATTGAAGCTTTGAGACAAATGCCTACGCCAACTAACAAAAAGGAACTGCGTACTTTCCTAGGATCCATGAATTTTTATTCAAGGTTTATCCCGCAGCTACAATCTATGTGTGCACCGCTACATGTACTGGTCAAACAAGATGTGAAGTGGACTTGGTCAAGGGAGAATGATTGTTTGTTTAAAAAGCTGAAGGGTATGTTGACTGCAAAGGACACATTAATGCATTACAGTTCTGATTTACCACTGGTGCTGACAACGGATGCAAGTGATCACGGTGTTGGGGCTGTACTGATGCATCAACTTCCTGATGGTACGGAGAAGCCAGTGGCATACGCATCTAGGATTTTAGACCAGGGGATTGACTATGATTTTTGACACAGGTAATTTTATGCGGGCGTCTCTTCTGCTGCCCCACATTGTATGTGGGGGATTTGAACGGCTAGAATGCCCCAGGGGTGGGGGGAGATTCCCTTCGCCCCATCTGTGCCCATACTGGGGTGAGTAAGGGGAAGGTGCATAACATGTATGATTCATAAGATCACAGCGCTGGGCATTATGATTGTTAGGTATTTTAAAAACATAATGACTTGCACACATTTAAAAGGTCTTATTATGCCCCCCCCCCCCCCCCCCCCCCGGGGCGAGAGTTGGGGATTTGATCATTGCTGTTTTCAAATCTTCCACCCCTGGGGCGTTCTACATGTAGCACGCCCATCTGTGCCCGCACAGGAGGGGGTTGGGGTGACCATTGATAGGTGAATAAGTGTAAGACCAGACGACCATACACAAATGGTACAGGGAAAGATTATCAACTCACTTCTCATTGCTAATAATATGAATAGAGCCCGCATATGCCTACCGATAATAATAGCCATATTTCTGTGATCAAGGGAAAAGAAGTACGGGATAAAGGTACACATACTTCACTCATAACTGGCCTGTACGATAACGTGCATCACATGGACCATCGCATACTCACTGAAAGCACGAAAAGAACACCGCAGTACATACACTCTTACACACGCAAGGACATGCATGTAGGCCTGCATCCGCAAGTAGCCATTACTAACAGGTATTCTAGTACTAGCAGCCAATACGCCGGCGCCCAATGGGGAAATACAAATTTGAGCCTATAAGATTATAGGATACAACTTAGTGCAACTGGTATGATGGAGGTAAAAAGGATAGCAGAATATTCTACGGGCACCCCTCTAAATTGGACGTACCTTCACAAATTATCAATTTGACTGCTATAATAGCAGACCACGTGCCTGGGAATCGATATCCCGCCACCAAAATCAAATTTATTCCAAAAATAGAACATTGCGTTCATATCATTCACTGTACCTTGGGGCAGGTCCTTGATCGTCAGCGGTACCCCGGTGCGGGCCTATATTACTAGTACCTGTACGGTAGGGTGCACGAGAACGCCATACAATGAAGGGCTGGTGTATGTACGCGTAGGCCTACATGCACGTGTGACAGTATTAAATGTTGATCAGATATATGTGTGTGTGAGTGTGTGTGTGTGTGTGTGTGTGTGTGTGTGTGTGCGTATGTGTGTGTGTTTATGTGTGTGCGTGTTTATATGTGTGTGCGTGTTTATATGTATGTGTGTGTGAGCATAGTTATTTTCCGTATAATATCTATGGTGTGAGTGTGTGTGTGTGTGTGTGTGTGTGTGTGTTTATATGTATGTGTGTGTGTGTGTTTATATGTATGTGTGTGTGTGTGTGTGTGTGTGTGTGTTTATATGTATGTGTGTGTGTGTGTTTATATGTATGTGTGTGTGTGTGTGTTTATACAGCATGCAGTGCCTCTGGCTACATCAGTACATGTACTTTGGCAATCGAATTGCTTCTGTTACCAGAGATCATCAGTGTTTACTATATGACCTCCTGAGTGATAACCATCGGACTGTCAACTCCAACTCTCACGCATGTTTTAATCAGTGGTGTTCGTGGGCGTTTACCAATTAAAGGACTGACTCTCCCATTGCAATTGACCTACGTAAAGCTAATATATTACAGTGCAGATCAATCATGCGTTGCACATGTGTACCTTGCTGTTCTGTGTAATTTTTATTTTTATATTCATCACGACATTGGGCGGGGCGTGGAATGGAAAAGAGGGGTGGAGTAATGGGTGGGGACTGGGGTCTTGATGATCATCTGTGCACCTGATACATATCTGCCATATTCTCTGGTATATATAGGACCTGGTCTGGTGAGCTTTGTGTGTGTGTGTGCACACGCTTAAGTGCATGTGTGCATGAGTGTGTGTGTATGTATGTGTGTGTGCTTATGGTCCTTTATGTTTTTTCTAGGCCTGAGTGATGAGCACCGGACTGTTGGGTTTCTACCATTGCATAACTGTATATGTACTGCTCGATTGCAGTTTCTGATATTTGATAACAGAAAGTATCATGTAGTGATATAGCTACGCTGATTTATTTGTCAGCCTTAAAGGTGATATGTCATGGCTTACGTTTGAACATGGGTATAAGCAAGCTAGGACATTAGATGATCCTTTAGTGTTGTATCCAGAAATAAAGAGGGCTATAGGATCAGATGTTCACACATCATGACATTTGGATGTCCTTAAGAAACACATGTGACCATGCAGTGACCACCACTGCAGTGTAAATGGTTTTGATACCAGGTCTCTTAATATATTTAGGACTTTTTACACAAAATTTTGCACTGTTCTATTTTGTGTACCGTACAACCAAGCTAAGCTATATACATGCACGTATGTGTACGGTACAAAAACTATAACATGGCCCTGGACCTCAAGTTACCCTGGAGGTGCACTTTAATTAGTTAGTTCTTATTTTGTCAGTTATATTAATACTTAGTGTAACGATGTAAGGCGGGGCAACACTATTATCGCCATGAGGTGCTCACTCCTGCCTGGCCTGGGTACCCTTGGAGCTCCCATTGGGACATGCTATCTGGTCTGTTGGGTGTGGCTGCAGTCATGCAAGTAATTACCCTGCTTTGCATGTGTGGTGAATTCTGTATGATGGGCAAAGGTTTACCTCAGATGCTCTTGAGGTCTTTAGACAAGGAGTAGTATGCTCAGCTATTGAAGGTCCTAATGATGCTAGGTACTTGAGGTGAGGTTTGGAGGTCTAGGCCATTGCTCCCTCTCCCATCATGAGGCTGTCATTCCCTCCCCGTCATCCTATGGCTTTGCCTGTGCTGACAGCATCATCTTGGCACCTTCAGCAGTATTCGGATGATACTGAGGTCTCTCTCTAGCTCTATCAACAAGATATGAAACAGACAAAAGATCTTATAATTGAAGACCAACTTTTCATACCTTATTGGAGTCTTCTCACCTGCCAACAAAGCTAAGGCTCCAATGGACCCAAGTGCCAGGAGTTAGGGTGGTCCTGAACTCCACACTTGTGGCAAAGAGGTGTACATGAGGCTGGTGTCCCACCTGGCTCAACCCAGCAGTTGTGATAGAGTTTTATGGCCTTCTGAACATAGCCCTGGTATGTTACATTGCAAAGCCATCCTGGCCAGTGATGTCCTGCCCTTGTGGCTTTTCTGATTTAGGTAAATGGTTCTCAAACCATGCACTTACCTGAGTATATTTAAATCCAAGATTTGGTCAAATAATGAATAGAGCTACATTGCTGCATTATTGTATTTTTCTAATTATGATCAACTGAAGTTTTTAAATACATGTATATTGGCTAATTAAAATTAGCCTTTATGAAGATTCTTCATTCACACCTCACACCTCACCTATTCTTAGTCTAAAGATGCAGATTTGTAGATAATTACACATATGCATATGTAATGTCCACTACAAACACCTATGCTTGGTTGACATAATCTCATTCTAAATGTACACTCTAGCATTTATCCAGACTCCCATCAACACCACAGTGTGTTTGGGATCTACTGCACAGTTTGTGTGTTCTGCTGCTGATGTGTTATTTATCACCTATTTGGTGGACTCCATGACTATCTCAAGAGTGGCATCTCGAGGAGTCAGTGTCTCCGGTCCAACCTATAGTGGAGATATTGAATCTAACTATCTTGGGTATACAAGATAACAACAATAATTCCTTAATAACATGTCTAGGAGTATTGGCAAATGGAACTGTCTTAACCAGCTCAGCATATCTTGGCATACAAGGTCAGCATACCTGTGTTACTGATAGCAGATGCATGAGATGCTTCCTATGTACAATGCACCATTTGCCATTTACCCATCAGGTCCTCCATCTGCTACCATTGGTCTCAACATTACTGCATACAATGATACTGCCACCAAACTGGCCTGGGGACCACCCCCTGATGCCCAGTCCCCATCCCTTCTCTCCTATGCTGTGGTGATCAGTAATGGAAGTGGAGCACTAGTGTATAATGAGACAGTGAGGGAGCCACAGTTGGTCATCACCACTCCAGACCCATGTGACCATTATGAGGCAACTGTTACCCCAATGTGTGGAAGTATAACAGGTGCCCAGACCAGTCCAGTGAAGCTAGGAGGTGAGGGAGGCACAAATGCACATACCATATGTACATCTACATACTATATGTACATCTACATACTATATGTACATGTACATACTATATGTACATCTACATACTATATGTACATCTACATACTATATGTACATCTACATACTATATGTACATCTATATACTATATGTACATCTACATACTATATGTACATCTACATACCATATGTACATCTGCATACTATATGTACATCTACATACCATATGTACATCTGCATACTATATGTACATCAACATACTATATGTACATCTACATACCATATGTACATCTACATACTATATGTACATCTACATACTATATGTACATCTACATACTATATGTACATCTATATACTATATGTACATCTACATACTATATGTACATCTACATACTATATGTACATCTGCATACTAAATGTATGTACATCTACATACTATATGTATGTACATCTACATACTATATGTACATCTACATACTATATGCACATCTACATACTATATGTACATCTGCATACTATATGTACATCTACATACTTTATGTACATCTATATACTATATGTACATCTACATACTATATGCACATCTACATACTATATGTACATCTACATACTATATGTACATCTGCATACTATATGTACATCTACATACTATATGTACATCTACATACTATATGTACATCTACATACTATATGTACATCTACATACTATATGTACATCTGCATACTAAATGTATGTACATCTACATACTATATGTATGTACATCTACATACTATATGTACATCTACATACCATATGTACATCTACATACTATATGTACATCTACATACTATATGTACATCTACATACTATATGTACATCTATCACAGCGCTTCGGTGGGCTGAATACGTATCGTCGCAAATCCTGTATTTCATGTTGCTAGCGTGTTACAGACGAAACGTGTGGTTTTGGGCATTCGTAAGTTCCGTAATGTAAATGATTGCGTATAGTCAACGTACGTGAGATAGCCGTACAATATACGTGTAATAAAATTCCATATAATCGGTACGAAAGTAATATCAGAAAGAGTCCTCACTTTGCATTTGCAAATCTCGATGAATGGAAAACTACGCCAGCCTTCTGTCAACACTGCGCCGAATTTATCTAAACGTCTACTTACTTTGCAAATTTCACCAAAGTATTAAACGGCACTTGAAGGTATGTCGTCATCTTATAATTACGCACTCTAAATTAGCACAGCTGAGGAGCGTAAGCGTACCCGCTCGATGGTTGCAGTGGAAGCCTAGGCACTCCACTCACGTACACACCCACAATCACACACATGTACACACCCACAATCACACACATGTACAACACCCACAATCCGACGGCACTACACACATGTACACACACCCACAACCCACACATGTACATGCACACCCACAAGTGAAAATCTCATGGCACTCCACACATGTCCACACCCACAATCCCTAGGCACTCCACCTCTACATAACAGAGTTTTCATAAAGACAGCATATTAGGCTTTGCAACAAGTAGTTCAAGATAAAAATACTGAATAAGGTTGTTCAGAGGCCACCCACAATCCCTTGCATAGTCTTGAAAACAAAGTTGTTCTCGTTGTATTGACCTATCTGATATTTCAGGTCTATATGGAGTGACTACCCCTTGAGAATACCGTGACCGGAGGTGGGTGTTACCGTCATGTGAGCCATACTCTTCCACACAGAATCCACTTATATTACCTATCTCAGGTACACTTCATATTTGATACACCAATTTGGACAGATGTATGTGGTGTGACTACCCCCTGAGGATAGCGTGACCGGAAGTGGGCGTTACCGTCACGTGAGCCATACTCTACCACACAGAATCCACTTATATTGACCTATTTCAGGTACACTTCATATTTAATACACCAACTGTGACAGATGTATGTGGTGTGACTACCCCCTGGGGATGGCGTGACCGGAAGTGGGCGTTACCGTCACGTGAGCCATACTCTTCCACACAGAATCCACTTATATTGACCCATCTCAGGTACACTTCATATTTGATACACCAATTTGGACAGATGTATGTGGTGTGACTACCCCCTGGGGATGGTGTGACCGGAAGTGGGCGTTACCGTCACGTGAGCCATACTCTACCACACAGAATCCACTTATATTGACCTATCTCAGGTACACTTCATATTTAATACACCAACTTTGACAGATGTATGTGGTGTGACTACCCCCTGGGGATGGCGTGACCGGAAGTGGGCGTTACCGTCACGTGAGCCATACTCTAGCACACAGAATCCACTTATATTGACCTATTTCAGGTACACTTCATATTTGATACACCAATTTGGACAGATGTATGTGGTGTAACTACCCCCTGGGGATGGCGTGACCGGAAGTGGGCGTTACCATCACGTGAGCCATACTCTTCCACACAGAATCCACTTATATTGACCTATCTCAAGTACACTTCATATTTAATACACCAACTTTGACAGATGTATGTGGTGTGACTACCCCCTGGGGATGGCGTGACCGGAAGTGGGCGTTACCGTCACATGAGCCATACTCTACCACACAGAATCCACTTATATTGACCTATTTCAGGTACACTTCATATTTAATACACCAATTTGGACAGATGTATGTGGTGTAACTACCCCCTGGGGATGGCGTGACCGGAAGTGGGCGTTACCGTCACGTGAGCCATACTCTTCCACACAGAATCCACTTATATTGACCTATCTCAAGTACACTTCATATTTAATACACCAACTTTGACAGATGTATGTGGTGTGACTACCCCCTGGGGATGGCGTGACCGGAAGTGGGCGTTACCGTCACGTGAGCCATACTCTACCACACAGAATCCACTTATATTGACCTATTTCAGGTACACTTCATTTTTAATATACCAACTTTGACAGATGTATGTGGTGTGACTACCCCCTGGGGATGGCGTGACCGGAAGTGGGCGTTACCATCACGTGAGCCATACTCTTCCACACAGAATCCACTTATATTGACCTATTTCAGGTACACTTCATATTTAATACACCAACTTTGACAGATATATGTGGTGTGACTACCCCCTGGGGATGGCGTGACCGGAAGTGGGCGTTACCGTCACGTGAGCCATACTCTAGCACACAGAATCCACTTATATTGACCTATTTCAGGTACACTTCATATTTGATACACCAATTTGGACAGATGTATGTGGTGTGACTACCCCCTGAGGATGGCGTGACCGGAAGTGGGCGTTACCGTCACGTGAGCCATACTCTACCACACAGAATCCACTTATATTGACCTATCTCAAGTACACTTCATATTTAATACACCAACTTTGACAGATGTATGTGGTGTGACTACCCCCTGGGGATGGCGTGACCGGAAGTGGGCGTTACCGTCACGTGAGCCATACTCTACCACACAGAATCCACTTATATTGACCTATTTCAGGTACACTTCATTTTTAATATACCAACTTTGACAGATGTATGTGGTGTGACTACCCCCTGGGGATGGCGTGACCGGAAGTGGGCGTTACCGTCACGTGAGCCATACTCTTCCACACAGAATCCACTTATATTGACCTATTTCAGGTACACTTCATTTTTAATATACCAACTTTGACAGATGTATGTGGTGTGACTACCCCCTGGGGATGGCGTGACCGGAATTGGGCGTTACCGTCACGTGAGCCATACTCTTCCACACAGAATCCACTTATATTGACCTATTTCAGGTACACTTCATTTTTAATATACCAACTTTGACAGATGTATGTGGTGTGACTACCCCCTGGGGATGGCGTGACCAGAATTGGGCGTTACCGTCACGTGAGCCATACTCTTCCACACAGAATCCACTTATATTGACCCATCTCAGGTACACTTCATATTTGATACACCAATTTGGACAGATGTATGTGGTGTGACTACCCCCTGGGGATGGCGTGACCGGAAGTGGGCGTTACCGTCACGTGAGCCATACTCTTCCATGCAGAATCCACTTATATTGACCTATTTCAGGTACACTTCATATTTGATACACCAATTTGGACGGATCTATGTGGTGTGACTACCCCATGAGAATGGCATGACCAGAAGTGGGCGTTACCGTTACTTGAGTCACAGTGTTCCACAGTTCCTGTTGCCTCCCATGAATGCATAAATGTTCAAGAAGAAATTTTCAGACTCTTCCTTCGTTCCGCCTCCTTCCCAGCCGATTTTCTCCAGTTAATAGACGTTTAGTTTGTACATATGATATATTTTTTATGACGTGAATATTTGCTTTCGAACAGTATGGCTGTCACTTAATCCTCGTTGAGTTGGAAATGGAATGGCGGTTCACTAATTTAAAAACGCGCGCTTCGCGCAAGTGATCGTGAGAATCTATTCGACATGCACCTGGATTACCATGTTGTGTTAGTAACAAAATCTCTCACGAGATAACCAATCAGTGCGTGCTGATATTCGATTGTTCATACCTGTAACTATATCGGGGGCGGGGCAGGTAAACATCTCAAGACGTGACCGCATGAGACACCGGTACACGTTGTGGTTACCAAAATATGTACAATTTACATTTATAATCACGTCCTCCATGCAGCTAATGTACATGTCTTGGTGGACGTCATCAACCTGCACTGACGGATCAGAAATAGGCCTATAGCCTAGATGCACTACAGATGCATGCATTCTCTAACGGCAGAGCTCCTTCTCTTTGCTGTGATGTTAGTGCTGACATCGGTCTATAACAATACATACATGCATGCGAAGCTACGTGAACAGTTGAAAAGTTATCAGTATAACGCGTAGTAATTATTCGTCTCTCGAACTCAGAAACTAAATTCCGCTCCTCAATACATGTTTTCACTAAAACATCAATCCCTTTCTAATACACAAGCATAAACATTATATGTTTATTGTGTCAATAATCATAGTATATGGTCTGTATATACTGAAATACATTAGGTGAATCACTATTAACCCATGCATGCATGCATGCAGTTCGAGTCAAATCAGAAGTGAAAGTGATTTGCAGTTGCCTCGATCGATATACCTCTTCTCTTAGAGGTCTTATACTAGAAGATGCACAGCTGAATAAACTGAAGTACACAAACATAAAAAGAACAGCCATATCAAGATAGGATACTGATATATGCATCATATCAGTGCACCTGCCGGAGTGTCACAGCCGCCTATAGTATGTTAAACCTAACTCTAAAGTCTTCAATGCCAGTACATTGCTTATAATAAGAGCGAGTACTCTGGCATGGAGTAGTCAGCTATACTATACATGTATATAGCTAAATACGCCGGTATGTATTGCATGGAATGATTATACAATCTTATACTTTTTATATGCAGTGTACATGAATTTTCAAACCAATTATCTGGGTTTTTATTCATACAAGATGCACTATATACGTCAATTGCTATTGCCTTTTGTGCATCATGATGCAGTTCTACAGTATACACCTAGCATGGACAATGATCGATGCATATACATGCATGCATGTGTATATATAAGACACATGCAAGCATGCAGGTAACTGACAAGCACAAATAAAAATTATCATTATACATACTGCATTCTACAGACTACTACATGTAGTCAGAAGTCTGTAGTACTATGTACTGTGTGCTCTCTTTTCTGTGGTAGTCCGCTGTAGATGCTCTCTTTACTATATATACATGTATAGTAGTCTGTAGTATGTCACTACTGTATGCTCTCTTTCATTCACATGCATGTGGATGAAAGAGAGTCCACATGCAGTGTCATCGTCCGTTCCATTAAAGCAATCCGGTCCCCTGCATATAGCTCTTAGAGTCGCGTCATGTGATCCAATTTTTATTATATCGCTTCAGCTCCGCCTCGAGCTAGCTAGCTCTTGCCGTAATCATCGTCCGTTGACTCCGTTCCAAAAGGCAATCTGCTCCCCTGCATACAGCTCTTAGAGTCGCGTCAGGTGTTAATACAATTTTATTATATCGCTTCAGATCCGCCTCGCTAGCGCTTGTGTGTCAAGTTTATTAATTATTATCGTTTTGATCTCGTGACTATTATTATTTGGCTGTAGCTTTTGGCGGTTGAAATGGCGACCTTAGAGCTCTACGATTCTTCATTTAACAGTAAACGAGACAGATTACTACGTCAACTGAAATGAGGTTTGTATTACTCGTGGATTGCCATCGTATTTCTATTTATTGCATGCGCTATATTATTACTAGAGTCACTTTGGACTGAATCCCGGGAAGCTGAATTTGTGATGCTCCATTTCATACGAGAGAGGCAACAGCATGCAGCTTCACCTGATAGCAAAGCAATGGCCTTTGTTGTGTGCGAATCCAGAGTACACTTCGACTATGTGATCATGAGCCTATGATGCTCACGCCGTCGATGCTCACGCTGCTCTGGATATATAAATTGGCCTACTTGTCGATATTTGCAACGTAAAAGATGCCTCGGACGCTGAGAAAGCTAGGTAAACACAAAACGTGCCGTTATTTGTATGCCTTTCGTTCTAATAACAGCGCATGCATGGCTATAGCGGTTCGAGCGCCAATCGGACATGCTAGGTGGTAAGCGAAACATAATTCAACATGCATGTGCCTCTATTTAGGGATGGCTTCGATCTCGAACATGCTACATGGATGTAGGTGTGCGTCCGTTTTGATAACCAATTGTGTTTTGCTTGTTTTTATGCTACTGGTCCTATAGGCGATTTCGCAGAAAATCTGTAAGTTAGCATTGTTATTGTTTCCTAGCCTACTACTAGCGTCATTGCTGTGTCACGCGCTACGACAGAAGTCAGTTCTCTTCCAATCTTGGTGAGTGACTAATACTTTATGTGTATAGCGATTGTAACGCACGTCATCCAATGCAATACGCTAGTTCAAAACAATCCTCATTGTGGCCACAGAAGCGCAACATGTTCAGGTTAGTGCTATTCGCGACGTCTCTGCATGTGTTAGTATTGCCTTTTCCCCATACAGCACAAGAGTGTGAATTTATGAGTTAACTGAAGCATAGATATTAGAGGTATCTCTAATATCTATGACTGTGAAGTGACTTTGCTTGATCAAGTGATTTGTTTGCTGTTGTGTTTTTAAAATAAAAATAATAATAAACATCGTTTGTATAGTCATTAAATGTGCGATGTTTAGCGGAGTAGGTATACTAGCTACTAAAAGGCGGGGCATTGATATTGTATACGTACCGCTACAGTGTAAGAACGGATTGAAAGACGGGTGAAATGTAATGCATACAAATTAAATACGTAAGCGGACGTACTAACTGCAGGGATCTGTATCCACATCCGTATGCAATCAGTCCACACACGGGGATCGGAAGCCTATGACTGCCGATGTCCGTACTCCTCCGAATACGGATGCACTTACGTAAGCATGCAGTACCGTATTTGCATTAGCGAGTCGCTGTGTATATACTATATGTACATCTACATACTATATGTACATCTACATACTATATGTACATCTGCATACTAAATGTATGTACATCTACATACTATATGTACATCTGCATACTAAATGTATGTACATCTACATACTATATGTATGTACATCTACATACTATATGTACATCTACATACTATATGCACATCTACATACTATATGTACATCTGCATACTATATGTACATCTACATACTTTATGTACATCTATATACTATATGTACATCTACATACTATATGCACATCTACATACTATATGTACATCTACATACTATATGTACATCTGCATACTATATGTACATCTACATACTATATGTACATCTACATACTATATGTACATCTACATACTATATGTACATCTGCATACTAAATGTATGTACATCTACATACTATATGTATGTACATCTACATACTATATGTACATCTACATACTATATGTACATCTACATACTATATGTACATCTACATACTATATGTACATCTACATACTATATGTACATCTACATACTATATGTACATGTACATACTATGATGTACATGATGTACACATTTCCAGATCCTCCCACTTCCATATCACATGACCAAGTCCACACCTCTCTTGTGTATCCACTGTCTCCAAGTGATAAAGTGACTGTGAATATCAGTCTGCCTGTGAGTGGAACAGTTATACTGGTTATGGCTATCTAAGTTGTGCTATATGATTTGACATGTTGCGTTTCAACTATCATTGCTATTAACATGTAACAGTAACAAAATTAACAGTAACAACACTGGAGAACTTTGGTGGAGGGGGGGGGGATGTATTGCTAACCCAATGACATGTTCTCCTCCAGGTCTCTCCAAAGGTGTGCTCCTACAAGATGGTGGCCATATCTGGATATGATGTGCTTTCATTTCCACATGTGAAGCCATTCCCACCATCATATCAAGACACCTCCTCCATCACTGTTTCCATTCCTCCCAACAAACACTTCAACCTCACTATCACTGAATACAATGGTTATGGAAACACAAGTACTACTGTTGTCATTAGTGAGCCTATTCTAATTACAGAGCACTGCTTGTCCATTTGATCATGTACACATCCTTTCTTGGTAGGTACATTTGATGTTGTTGGTGTCTCTGTCAACACCTCATCTCCCACTGGACTGGTGTGTCTCTTCAACCCTGGTTCACTGGCCACAGGATGTTTGGTGTATCTAACAGACACACACACAGGTGTAACATACTGCAGAGTGGTTATGAGATCACTGGACACACCAGTCAACATGTCCTTATGTCCCTCCTCCCCCTCCAATGGTCCTCTGGGTACAGGGGTGTACTCAGTAGAGGTGTATGACATTGAGAGTGATGGGGGTGTGTCATCAGTACCAGCATTGGCTGGGGAGATGGTGACTGTGTATGGACCTTCTACTGCATATGGACCATCAAGTCTATATGGACCCTCTGTTGTGTATGGACCACCTACCATATATGGACCTTCACCTGTTTACAGTAAGACTAAGCAATTTGTATTCATGGCAGTAGGGATGGATTCAAACACAATTATTTGGCTTCCAATGAAGCATTGATAGTTATTCTCAAATGAATCTATTGAGAGGTGTCTGATGTCTTTAATTACATTAAGATGACATATTATTAATATTTGCTGTGGTTGAAATATTAATATCACTTAGCTCCAAGTTCTTAACACAAGTGGTATGAATATTTTTAGCTCTTCAAAAAAATTGCATATCTACATCCCGGCAGCAGTAGCACCAAGTTCTTAACACAAGTGGTTTATATCTCCAGTATGCAAGCATGCCATCATGCACCTACATCTCATCCCACCACAGCCATTGGTGTTGCCATAGGAACAGGAGGAGGAGGGGTTGTGGTGGTGGCTTCTGTTTTGATTTTGGTACTTTGTATTATCAAAGTGAAGAAATTTAAAGTGGACGCAAGAAAATCAGGTATGTTGTAAGTCATGCAGAATCTAAAACTTTGATTTCCTGGTGTATAAAGAGCAGTCCTTAAATCCCTCACCAATGCAACATTCATCACGTTTTCTAATCACAGCCTAGTCACATAATAAGGTGTCCAGATACCAATGCATAAACACCCTTACACAACTCAGATCATATTAAGATGAGATGAGTTACCATTTTCCTCCTTTCACAGCACCAAAATCTGCATATGACATTGTGGTGAAATGTCCTATTCATCCAATCACAGCTGACAATCCTGTTCACTACATAAACTGATTGACTATTTGTATATCAAGTCAAGTAACTTTGATGTTTAACATTGTGGCTGAAGTTTATAACATTAACTTACCTGATTCATTGAGTGCAGAGATCATCACTGAGTTTAGTATGTCTTACAATTGTATTACCTTCTAAGCTAGAGGTAGGCTGCTAGAGTTTCGACATCCATGAAAAGGTTAAAATGCTAGCAACTGAAAAAGGTTTCATTGGCTTATTCACTTTATTTATGATCATTATAAACATATATGGGACAGTTTCCACAAAATACCCTACAAAATATATAAAGTTATAAAATCCTCTCTGTTTGATTTGCTATACAAACCATTAATGCTATTGACTTCCTGTTTAGAACACATCATGCAACACCATTTCTCTATGGTAATATACATTTTTTGGTCCCTATCTTACTTCCCTACAGAACATACAAAGAACGTTAACATTTGTGGTTCAAAACTTAAACATCTTTCTATATTGTGGTTTTATCTTAACAACTCACTCCACTGCTGACAATATCAGTTGGTTTCATACACAGATTTGTTGATAGGTGTTGATAATTACATGGCTGCAATAATTAGTCTACATGTAATGCAGTCTAAATTGTACGGAACATGTCTCCACTGGTGGCTGAACATTGTGATAAATCGGCCAGCCTGAACGAGCGAGGAGTACAGCACTTCCTTCTGGTGCACTGTTGCTGGTGGACTACAGCCAGTGCTGCTGGTGGGCTACAGCCAGTGCTGCTGGTGGGCTACAGCCAGTGCTGCTGGTGGACTACAGCCAGTGCTGCTGGTGGGCTACAGCCAGTGTTGCTGGTGGACTACAGCCAGTGTTGCTGGTGGGCTACAGCCAGTGCTGCTGGTGGACTACAGCCAGTGCTGCTGGTGGACTACAGCCAGTGCTGCTGGTGGACTACAGCCAGTGTTGCTGGTGGACTACAGCCAGTGCTGCTGGTGGACTACAGCCAGTGCTGCTGGTGGACTACAGCCAGTGTTGCTGGTGGACTACAGCCAGTGCTGCTGGTGGGCTACATCCAGTGCTGCTGGTGAGCTACAGCCAGTGCTGCTGGTGGACTACAGCCAGTGTTGCTGGTGGGCTACAGCCTGTGCTGCTGGTGGTAGACTACAGCCAATGTTGCTGGTGGGCTACAGCCAGTGCTGCTGGTGGACTACAGCCAGTGCTGCTGGTGGGCTACAGCCAGTGCTGCTGGTGGACTACAGCCAGTGTTGCTGGTGGACTACAGCCAGTGCTGCTGGTGGACTACAGCCAGTGCTGCTGGTGGACTACAGCCAGTGTTGCTGGTGGACTACAGCCAGTGCTGCTTGTGGGCTACATCCAGTGCTGCTGGTGAGCTAC
This sequence comes from Spongilla lacustris, assembly GCA_949361645.1. NCBI lineage: Eukaryota > Metazoa > Porifera > Demospongiae > Spongillida > Spongillidae > Spongilla > Spongilla lacustris. Next base: position 18,683,543 of record OX442416.1, on the reverse strand, counting down.
AGCCAGTGCTGCTGGTGGACTACAGCCAGTGTTGCTGGTGGGCTACAGCCAGTGCTGCTGGTGGTAGACTACAGCCAGTGTTGCTGGTGGGCTACAGCCAGTGCTGCTGGTGGACTACAGCCAGTGCTGCTGGTGGGCTACAGCCAGTGCTGGTGGTGGACTACAGCTAGTGTTGCTGGTGGGCTACAGCCAGTACTGCTGGTGGACTACAGCCAGTGCTGTTGGTGGACTACAGCCAGTGCTGCTGGTGGTGGACTATAGCCAGTGCTGCTGGTGGGCTACAGCCAGTGCTGCTGGTGGACTACAGCCAGTGCTGCTGGTGGTGGACTACAGCCGGTACTGCTGGTGGACTACAGCCAGTATTGCTGGTGGACTACAGCCAGTGCTGCTGGTGGACTACAGCTAGTGCTGCTGGTGGACTACAGCCAGTGCTGCTGGTGGGCTACAGCCAGTGCTGCTGGTGGACTACAGCCAGTGCTGCTGGTGGACTACAGCCAGTGCTGCTGGTGGGCTACAGCCAGTGCTGCTGGTGGGCTACAGCCAGTGCTGCTGGTGGACTACAGCCAGTGCTGCTGGTGGGCTACAGCCAGTGTTGCTGGTGGACTACAGCCAGTGTTGCTGGTGGGCTACAGCCAGTGCTGCTGGTGGACTACAGCCAGTGCTGCTGGTGGACTACAGCCAGTGCTGCTGGTGGACTACAGCCAGTGTTGCTGGTGGACTACAGCCAGTGCTGCTGGTGGACTACAGCCAGTGCTGCTGGTGGACTACAGTCAGTGTTGCTGGTGGACTACAGCCAGTGCTGCTGGTGGGCTACATCCAGTGCTGCTGGTGAGCTACAGCCAGTGCTGCTGGTGGACTACAGCCAGTGTTGCTGGTGGGCTACAGCCTGTGCTGCTGGTGGTAGACTACAGCCAGTGTTGCTGGTGGGCTACAGCCAGTGCTGCTGGTGGACTACAGCCAGTGCTGCTGGTGGGCTACAGCCAGTGCTGGTGGTGGACTACAGCTAGTGTTGCTGGTGGGCTACAGCCAGTACTGCTGGTGGACTACAGCCAGTGCTGTTGGTGGACTACAGCCAGTGCTGCTGGTGGTGGACTATAGCCAGTGCTGCTGGTGGGCTACAGCCAGTGCTGCTGGTGGACTACAGCCAGTGCTGCTGGTGGTGGACTACAGCCGGTACTGATGGTGGACTACAGCCAGTATTGCTGGTGGACTACAGCCAGTGCTGCTGGTGGACTACAGCTAGTGCTGCTGGTGGACTACAGCCAGTGCTGCTGGTGGGCTACAGCCAGTGCTGCTGGTGGACTACAGCCAGTGCTGCTGGTGGACTACAGCCAGTGCTGCTGGTGGACTACAGCCAGTGCTGCTGGTGGGCTACAGCCAGTGCTGCTGGTGGGCTACAGCCAGTGCTGCTGGTGGACTACAGCCAGTGTTGCTGGTGGACTACAGCCAGTGCTGCTGGTGGACTACAGCCAGTGCTGCTGGTGGACTACAGCCAGTGCTGCTGGTGGACTACAGCCAGACAGCCAGTGCTGCTGGTGGACAACAGCCAGTGCTGCTAGTGGGCTACAGCCAGTGCTGCTGGTGGGCTACATCCAGTGCTGCTGGTAGACTACAGCCAGTGCTGCTGGTGGGCTACAGCCAGTGTTGCTGGTGGACTACAGCCAGCGTTGCTGGTGGACTACAGCCAGTGCTGCTGGTGGACTACAGCCAGTGCTGCTGGTGGACTACAGCCAGTGCTGCTGGTGGGCTACAGCCAGTGCTGCTGGTGGACTACAGCCAGTGCTGCTGGTGGACTACAGCCAGTGCTGCTGGTAGGCTACAGCCAGTGCTGCTGGTGGACTACAGCCAGTGTTGCTGGTGGGCTACAGCCAGTGCTGCTGGTGGACTACAGCCAGTGCTGCTGGTGGACTACAGCCAGTGCTGCTGGTGGACTACAGCCAGTGCTGCTGGTGGACTACAGCCAGTGTTGCTGGTGGACTACAGCCAGTGCTGCTGGTGGGCTACAGCCAGTGCTGCTGGTGGGCTACAGCCAGTGCTGCTGGTGGACTACAGCCAGTGCTGCTGGTGGGCTACAGCCAGTGCTGCTGGTGGACTACAGCCAGTGCTGCTGGTGGACTACAGCCAGTGCTGCTGGTGGACTACAGCCAGTGCTGCTGGTGGGCTACAGCCAGTGTTGCTGGTGGACTACAGCCAGTGCTGCTGGTGGGCTACAGCCATGCAGTGCTGCTGGTGGGCTACAGCCAGTGCTGCTGGTGGGCTACAGCCAGTGCTGCTAGCCAGTGTTGCTGGTGGGCTACAGCCTGTGCTGCTGGTGGTAGACTACAGCCAGTGTTGCTGGTGGGCTACAGCCGACCAGTGCTGCTGGTGGTGGACTACAGCCAGTGCTGCTGGTGGGCTACAGCCAGTGCTGCTGGTGGACTACAGCCAGTGCTGCTGGTGGTGGACTACAGCCGGTACTGCTGGTGGACTACAGCCAGTACTGCTGGTGGACTACAGCCAGTGCTGCTGGTGGGCTACAGCTAGTGCTGCTGGTGGACTACAGCCAGTGCTGCTGGTGGACTACAGCCAGTGCTGCTGGTGGACTACAGCCAGTGCTGCTGGTGGGCTACAGCCAGTGCTGCTGGTGGACTACAGCCAGTGCTGCTGGTGGGCTACAGCCAGTGCTGCTGGTGGACTACAGCCAGTGCTGCTGGTGGACTACAGCCAGTGCTGCTGGTGGACTACAGCCAGTGCTGCTGGTGGACTACAGCCAGTGTTGCTGGTGGACTACAGCCAGTGCTGCTGGTGGGCTACAGCCAGTGCTGCTGGTGGGCTACAGCCAGTGCTGCTGGTGGGCTACAGCCAGTGCTGGTGGTGGACTACAGCTAGTGTTGCTGGTGGGCTACAGCCAGTACTGCTGGTGCACTACAGCCAGTGCTGCTGGTGGACTACAGCCAGTGCTGCTGGTGGTGGACTACAGCCAGTGCTGCTGGTGGGCTACAGCCAGTGCTGCTGGTGGACTACAGCCAGTGCTGCTGGTGGTGGACTACAGCCGGTACTGCTGGTGGACTACAGCCAGTACTGCTGGTAGACTACAGCCAGTGCTGCTGGTGGGCTAAAGCTAGTGCTGCTGGTGGACTACAGCCAGTGCTACTGGTGGACTACAGCCAGTGCTGCTGGTGGACTACAGCCAGTGCTGCTGGTGGGCTACAGCCAGTGCTGCTGGTGGACTACAGCCAGTGCTGCTGGTGGACTACAGCCAGTGCTGCTGGTGGACTACAGCCAGTGCTGCTGGTGGACTACAGCCAGTGCTGCTGGTTGGCTACAGCCAGTGCTGCTGGTGGACTACAGCCAGTGCTGCTGGTGGACTACAGCCAGTGCTGCTTGTGGACTACAGCCAGTGCTGCTGGTGGACTACAGCCAGTGTTGCTGGTGGGCTACAGCCAGTGCTGCTGGTTGGCTACAGCCAGTGCTGCTGGTGGACTACAACCAGTGCTGCTGGTGGGCTACAGCCAGTGCTGCTGGTGGGCTACAGCCAGTGCTGCTGGTGGACTACAGCCAGTGCTGCTGGTGGGCTACAGCCAGTGTTGCTGGTGGACTACAGCCAGTGCTGCTGGTGCACTAGAGCCAGTGCTGCTGGTGGACTACAGCCAGTGTTGCTGGTGGACTACAGCCAGTGTTGCTGGTGGACTACAGCCAGTGCTGCTGGTGGGCTACTGCTGGTGGGCTACAGCCAGTGCTGCTGGTGGACTACAGCCAGTGTTGCTGGTGGGCTACAGCCTGTGCTGCTGGTGGACTACAGCCAGTGCTGCTGGTGGACTACAGCCAGACAGCCAGTGCTGCTGGTGGACTACAGCCAGACAGCCAGTGCTGCTGGTGGACTACAGCCAGTGCTGCTGGTGGACTACAGCCAGTGCTGCTGGTGGACTACAGCCAGACAGCCAGTGCTGCTGGTGGACTACAGCCAGACAGCCAGTGCTGCTGGTGGACTACAGCCAGTGCTGCTGGTGGGCTACAGCCAGTGCTGCTGGTGGGCTACAGCCAGTGCTGCTGATGGACTACAGCCAGTGCTGCTGGTGGGCTACAGCCAGTGCTGCTGGTGGACTTCAGCCAGTGCTGCTGGTGGACTACAGCCAGTGCTGCTGGTGGTGGACTACAGCCAATGCTGCTGGTGGGCTACAGCCAGTGCTGCTGGTGGACTACAGCCAGTGCTGCTGGTGGTGGACTACAGCCGGTACTGCTGGTGGACTACAGCCAGTACTGCTGGTGGACTACAGCCAGTGCTGCTGGTGGGCTACAGCTAGTGCTGCTGGTGGACTACAGCCAGTGCTGCTGGTGGACTACAGCCAGTGCTGCTGGTGGGCTACAGCCAGTGCTGCTGGTGGACTACAGCCAATGCTGCTGGTGGACTACAGCCAGTGCTGCTGGTGGACTACAGCCAGTGCTGCTGGTGGACTACAGCCAGTGCTGCTGGTGGGCTACAGCCAGTGCTGCTGGTGGACTACAGCCAGTGCTGCTGGTGGACTACAGCCAGTGCTGCTGGTGGACTACAGCCAGTGCTGCTGGTGGACTACAGCCAGTGCTGCTGGTGGACTACAGCCAGTGTTGCTGGTGGGCTACAGCCAGTGCTGCTGGTTGGCTACAGCCAGTGCTGCTGGTGGACTACAACCAGTGCTGCTGGTGGGCTACAGCCAGTGCTGCTGGTGGGCTACAGCCAGTGCTGCTGGTGGACTACAGCCAGTGCTGCTGGTGGGCTACAGCCAGTGTTGCTGGTGGACTACAGCCAGTGCTGCTGGTGGGCTACTGCTGGTGGGCTACAGCCAGTGCTGCTGGTGGACTACAGCCAGTGTTGCTGGTGGGCTACAGCCTGTGCTGCTGGTGGTGGACTACAGCCAGTGTTGCTGGTGGGCTACAGCCAGTGCTGCTGGTGGACTACAGCCAGTGCTGCTGGTGGACTACAGCCAGTGCTGCTGGTGGACTACAGCCTGTGCTGCTGGTGGACTACAGCCAGTGCTGCTGGTGGGCTACAGCCAGTACTGCTGGTGGACTACAGCCAGTGCTGCTGGTGGACTACAGCCAGTCCTGCTGGTGGTGGACTACAGCCAGTGCTGCTGGTGGGCTACAGCCAGTGCTGCTGGTGGACTACAGCCAGTGCTGCTGGTGGACTACCGCCAGTGTTGCTGGTGGGCTACAGCCAGTGCTGCTGGTGGACTACAGCCAGTGCTGCTGGTGGGCTACAGCCAATGCTGCTGGTGGACTACAGCCAGTGCTGCTGGTGGACTACAGCCAGTGCTGCTGGTGGACTACAGCCAGTGCTGCTGGTGGGCTACAGCCAGTGCTGGTGGTGGACTACAGCCAGTGTTGCTGGTGGGCTACAGCCAGTACTGCTGGTGGACTACAGCCAGTGCTGCTGGTGAACTACAGCCAGTGCTGCTGGTGGTGGACTACAGCCAGTGCTGCTGGTGGACTACAGCCAGACAGCCAGTGCTGCTGGTGGACTACAGCCAGACAGCCAGTGCTGCTGGTGGACTACAGCCAGTGCTGCTGGTGGGCTACAGCCAGTGCTGCTGGTGGGCTACAGCCAGTGCTGCTGGTGGACTACAGCCAGTGCTGCTGGTGGGCTACAGCCAGTGCTGCTGGTGGACTTCAGCCAGTGCTGCTGGTGGACTACAGCCAGTGCTGCTGGTGGGCCAGCCAGTGCTGCTGGTGGACTACAGCCAGTGCTGCTGGTGGGCTACAGCCAGTGCTGCTGGTGGACTACAGCCAGTGCTGCTGGTGGGCTACAGCCAGTGCTGCTGGTGGACTACAGCCAGTGCTGCTGGTGGACTGCAGCCAGTGTTGCTGGTGGACTACAGCCAGTGCTGCTGGTGGGCTACAGCCATGCAGTGCTGCTGGTGGGCTACAGCCAGTGCTGCTGGTGGGCTACAGCCAGTGCTGCTGGTGGACTACAGCCAGTGTTGCTGGTGGGCTACAGCCTGTGCTGCTGGTGGTAGACTACAGCCAGTGTTGCTGGTGGGCTACAGCCGGCCAGTGCTGCTGGTGGTGGACTACAGCCAGTGCTGCTGGTGGGCTACAGCCAGTGCTGCTGGTGGACTACAGCCAGTGCTGCTGGTGGTGGACTACAGCCGGTACTGCTGGTGGACTACAGCCAGTACTGCTGGTGGACTACAGCCAGTGCTGCTGGTGGGCTACAGCTAGTGCTGCTGGTGGACTACAGCCAGTGCTGCTGGTGGACTACAGCCAGTGCTGCTGGTGGACTACAGCCAGTGCTGCTGGTGGGCTACAGCCAGTGCTGCTGGTGGACTACAGCTAGTGCTGCTGGTGGGCTACAACCAGTGCTGCTGGTGGACTACAGCCAGTGCTGCTGGTGGACTACAGCCAGTGCTGCTGGTGGACTACAGCCAGTGCTGCTGGTGGACTACAGCCAGTGTTGCTGGTGGACTACAGCCAGTGCTGCTGGTGGGCTACAGCCAGTGCTGCTGGTGGGCTACAGCCAGTGCTGCTGGTGGGCTACAGCCAGTGCTGGTGGTGGACTACAGCCAGTGCTGGTGGTGGACTACAGCTAGTGTTGCTGGTGGGCTACAGCCAGTACTGCTGGTGGACTACAGCCAGTGCTGCTTGTAGGATAACTTAATGCCAGCACAAATCTACATCACAACTCCAAAACATGCGCACATGCTCTAATCTAAGCACACCGTACAATCACAACTATTACATCATCCCTATCACATGTTTATGTCCTATGATACTGCATTTCTCCCCCCTTTGTTCATTTTGCTCCAGGAAACTGCAAATACTTGTCGTATGGCCGTACTGGTGGTTTCCGTGTTCGAGTAGGTCGAGTTCTTTGGGACCCTGTGTTCTCATCTTCACCTCTTTCTCCTCCTATCCCTTGTAGATCATTATTTACTGTGCTCCCAGTGAGAGATTCTGCCTCTGCCTGGGAAACCCCTGCACTCCCAGTTGGTTCTGTCTCTACTTGGTCCTGGCCTAACCCTGCTTCCAGCCTACTGCTTTGGGTATCCCTTGTCCCTGATTGTGTTGACTCACTTGCATCGGACTCCCTGTGTTCCAGCCTCAATGGCCGTGGTTCAACACTTCCTTCTGGTCTGGGGTGCAATTGTGACTGACTTTCACACTCTGTTTGTTCATTTTCATCACCATTTGATGTACATGTAGATGTATCACTTTTTAATCGCAGCTGATCTGCATGTTTTCTTCTCACTATGCCTTGTATCATCACCAAATACGAGTGGTCAATTTGACGCTTTACAATCTTTCCAGCCTCATAGCTCTTGTCATTTGTCTTCTGCACCCATACGGATTCACCTTCAAAGAACCATCTTGGTTTAGCCCCTCTGTCGTGATATAACTTCTGCTTCACTAGTGCCTTGTCCATTGTGTTAGATGTGTCCGGTTTTAGAAGGTCCAATTTAGTTCTGAGTCGCCTTCCCATCAGCAGCTCTGAGGGTGCCCTGTTTGTTGACTTTTGAGGTGTGTTGCGGTAGATTAGGAATTTTTGTACCCTTAATTCCAGATCCTCTGTGTGCTGTCTCGACATGGTCACTCTTTCTTTGAAAGTTCGGACAGCCCTCTCGGCCAAACCGTTTGTCTTCGGATGATATGGTGTAGACCGAACATGAGTGACATTGTTACTAATGCAGAAATGTTTAAACTCCAATGACGCAAACTGTGGTCCGTTATCAGACACAATCAGCTTGGGAACCCCCAAACGACAGAACATTTCCCGTAGAAGTTTGATTGTTACTGCAGCTGTGGTTGACTGACATTCCTTTATCTCCAGCCATTTCGAGTATGCATCGATCACAACCAGCCAGTATTTACCTTCAAACGGCCCTGCATAGTCGACATGTATGCGAGACCATGGTTCCGATGGTATGTTCCAGGAATATAATAGTGTTTCCGGCTCCCTTGTCCTGTTCTCTTGGCACCGATCACATCCTTTCACATCTTGTTCCACTTCGTCATCTATCTTTGGCCACCAGACGTAAAAGCGTGAAAGAGCTCGCATAGCCCAGATTCCTGGGTGCCCCTCATGAAGTGTCTGTAAAACCTTTTTCCTAAACACCTCTGGGACTACAATTCGTCCGCCCCATAATAATATGCCCTCCTCGAACGACAGCGACTCTCTCTTTTCATAAAATGTCACACAATGTTCCGGTATCCTTGCCCTATCCTGTGGCCAGCCTCGCTCCACATAGCTGCAGATTTGCTTTAACACTGCATCTTTTAATGTCAGGTTCCTTAGTTCACTTTTTGTCATGGGCAAATCGTCCACCCTGAGGTTCAACAAATTGTACTTGTGCCCCATCCTCTCACTGGTAGAAGGAGTAGATGTTTGCAGAGGCATTCTTGACAATGGGTCAGCTATGATGTTGTGTTTTCCGTGAACATACTGAAGTTCATAGTCAAATGCACTCAAGGTGATTGCCCATCGTTGCAATCTGTTTGCTGCCATTTTGGGGATTTCTCTTTGTGCACCCAAAATCCTTTCCAGTGGCTTGTGATCTGAACGTAACAAAAACTTCCGACCATAAATGTACTGATAAAACTTTGTTACACCAAATATTATGGCCAATGCTTCCTTGTCAATGGTGGAGTACTGTTTTTCTCTGTCTCCATATGTGGTTGGTATCACCTTTGTGGTGTCCAATGTTGACCCATCAATGTGGACATCTCGAGGGATCAGTCAGTCTGCACCAACATATTCAGGAAGTAACACCACCACAACTCTAACAGTTGAGGGGATCATGGCCAACAATGGTCTTCATATAACATGCAGAGTATTTGTGGGCACAACATATCAGGATATCTTACCACCAGCAGTTGTAACGATTGAAGGTTGGTGTTGGTGCATAGTTACATCTCTGGCTGTTGTACTAACAGTGCTGTGTCTGTTTGGGGTCTCAATGGAATTGCCAATGATTTGAGATGAAGCGTACTAAACATACACCAGGGGGTTGAGATAAGATTGTCTGATTGCATCTATATCTCATGATTACTTGGGTCACATCATTCAAGAGATAGCATGGCTCTGTCAGCCATATTACTTCCCTGGGCACCATTACATTGTACAGCAGATTGTCATGTGACCCACGTCTGTGCTCATGTGACCAGTGGGGAATACAGGCTTGAAGCATAATATTCACAATCGTTGCTCTGCATACATGAAACCATTGTTTGGTGATTATGCCCAAATACGTGTATATTAGGACCACACCCTTTATCCAGCAGTGATGACATCACTTGTATTGCTTCAAGGCGGCCATCATTATTTTAATATTAACATTATTATACCTGTAGGTTATTGGTGTTATCTTATTTGTGTCATTATTATGTATTACATGTGTTATAATTGCCAGAGTTAACTCACTAGCTAATAATTCATGCTCCATATGTATATGCACCATATAGCTATTAATACAATCTCTCTGGTCCCCATACCCAGATCCTACTACTTTAACTTCCAGCACCAGTCAAGTGTCCCCAACCACCACCCCAAGTCATACCACCACTGCCAATACCCTTACTACTCCAACTACCCCTACCCCAGTGTCAGCATCTACATCTACATTGGTATCTATTGTGGTGGGAGTGGTGGTTGCAGTTGCTCTAGTCGTTCTATCTGGTGTGGTGGTCATCACGTAAGTGCACATATGTCAGTTTAATAGTTAATAAACTAATGTACATGTATCTCTTGTCTTGCACATATGCATAAACTTGTTTCTGTGTACAGAATAATCAAGCGATCTGCAAAGAACAGTAAGTATTATGTGTGCCCTGTATGTCATAGAGAGAATAAAATAATATTAAATAACACTCTCTGAGAAAGTTGGTAGTACAATGTACATGTATGTAGGTTTTGAAGGCAATGGTGGTGTAAAAAAAAGGAAGGGAATAAGGGATTTTAGATATTACTTAGCACTATGTAGGACAGCATTACATTTATGTTGCTAAATATCCACATTGAGGGTGCAGTTAGCTCCCAGACAGCCGGCAGCCTTCAACAACACAATGTTGTTTGCGTCGCTGCCTGTCCTCGATGTGCATGAACTTTTGTATCCTCTACTCATTCACCAATATAAAAACACACAAAAAAGTCACTTATTAAAACTAACATTGCAGTCATCTTCTAAAATTTTCAAGTTTCAATTTTTGTAACTCAAACTGGTAACTGACAAGTGACAACTAATCATAAAATCACATACAATTTCACCTCAGTAATTAATGAACCATATACATGTATGGCATGAGGACATCAGAAACATGGCTGTTTGCATGTGTAGCTAAGGGTCATGTGATGTCCGTATAACTCATTGGCCCCTCCCACTCCAAGTTTTGCAACTGCTACAAGTACCCACATGCCCTCTTGTGATGGTGTGGTGCCCTCTTGTGATGGTGTGGTGCCCTCTTGTGATGGTGTGGTGCCCTCTTGTGATGATGTGGTGCCCTCTTGTGATGATGTGGTGCCCTCTTGTGATGGTGTGGTGCCCTCTTGTGATGATGTGGTGCCCTCTTGTGATGATGTGGTGCCCTCTTGTGATGGTGTGGTGCCCTCTTGTGATGATGTGGTGCCCTCTTGTGATGGTGTGGTGCCCTCTTGTGATGGTGTGGTGCCCTCTTGTGATGGTGTGGTGCCCTCTTGTGATGGTGTGGTGCCCTCTTGTGATGATGTGGTGCCCTCTTGTGATGATGTGGTGCCCTCTTGTGATGATGTGGTGCCCTCTTGTGATGGTGTGGTGCCCTCTTGTGATGATGTGGTGCCCTCTTGTGATGGTGTGGTGCCCTCTTGTGATGGTGGGGTGCCCTCTTGTGATGGTGTGGTGCCCTCTTGTGATGATGTGGTGCCCTCTTGTGATGATGTGGTGCCCTCTTGTGATGATGTGGTGCCCTCTTGTGATGATGTAGTGCCCTCTTGTGATGATGTGGTGCCCTCTTGTGATGATGTGGTGCCCTCTTGTGATGGTGTGGTGGTGGGTATGTTGACATCTTCACCTCAGGAAGAAGGTACATGACATGTGGGTGTGGCCTGTTAAATGGCTTAAGAGTTGTGGGACAGAGACATTTAATTAGATTACATAATGTGTATGCAATCCTCAGGGAATTTGCCTTGTTCTGATACTCCTAATAATCTCTAACACGCTCCAATAAGTGCACACCCTTCTCTCAAATGATCACAGGTAGTGAAAGCAAACCATCATCCAATGCAAATGTCGCATCGGAGACATGCATAAAAAACAAGTATGTATTGTAACATACTATTACTGATGTGTAGACCTACATGTTGTATGTGTACATGTAATGTGTGTGTCATATGTGTAGACCTACATGTTGTATGTGTACATGTAATGTGTGTGTCATGTGTAGACCTACATGTTGTATGTGTACATGTAATGTGTGTGTGTCATATGTGTAGACCTACATGTTGTATGTGTACATGTAATGTGTGTGTGTCATATGTGTAGACCTACATGTTGTATGTGTACATGTAATGTGTGTGTCATATGTGTAGACCTACATGTTGTATGTGTACATGTAATGTGTGTGTCATGTGTAGACCTACATGTTGTATGTGTACATGTAATGTGTGTGTGTCATATGTGTAGACCTACATGTTGTATGTGTACATGTAATGTGTGTGTGTCATATGTGTAGGCCTACATGTTGTATGTGTACATGTAATGTGTGTGTGTGTCATATATGTAGACCTACATGTTGTATGTGTACATGTAATGTGTGTGTCATAGGTGTAGACCTGCATGTTGTATGTGTACATGTAATGTGTGTGTGTCATATGTGTAGACCTACATGTTGTATGTGTACATGTAATGTGTGTGTGTCATATGTGTAGACCTACATGTTGTATGTGTACATGTAATGTGTGTGTCATATGTGTAGACCTACATGTTGTATGTGTACATGTAATGTGTGTGTCATGTGTAGACCTACATGTTGTATGTGTACATGTAATGTGTGTGTGTCATATGTGTAGACCTACATGTTGTATGTGTACATGTAATGTGTGTGTGTCATATGTGTAGGCCTACATGTTGTATGTGTACATGTAATGTGTGTGTGTGTCATATATGTAGACCTACATGTTGTATGTGTACATGTAATGTGTGTGTCATAGGTGTAGACCTGCATGTTGTATGTGTACATGTAATGTGTGTGTGTCATATGTGTAGACCTACATGTTGTATGTGTACATGTAATGTGTGTGTGTCATATGTGTAGACCTACATGTTGTATGTGTACATGTAATGTGTGTGTCATATGTGTAGACCTACATGTTGTATGTGTACATGTAATGTGTGTGTGTCATATGTGTAGACCTACATGTTGTATGTGTACATGTAATGTGTGTGTGTCATATGTGTAGACCTGCATGTTGTATGTGTACATGTAATGTGTGTGTGTCATATGTGTAGACCTACATGTTGTATGTGTACATGTAATGTGTGTGTGTCATATGTGTAGACCTGCATGTTGTATGTGTACATGTAATGTGTGTGTGTCATATGTGTAGACCTACATGTTGTATGTGTACATGTAATGTGTGTGTGTCATATGTGTAGACCTACATGTTGTATGTGTACATGTAATGTGTGTGTGTCATATGTGTAGACCTACATGTTGTATGTGTACATGTAATGTGTGTGTCATATGTGTAGACCTACATGTTGTATGTGTACATGTAATGTGTGTGTGTCATATGTGTAGACCTACATGTTGTATGTGTACATGTAATGTGTGTGTGTCATATGTGTAGACCTACATGTTGTATGTGTACATGTAATGTGTGTGTGTCATATGTGTAGACCTACATGTTGTATGTGTACATGTAATGTGTGTGTGTCGTATGTGTAGACCTACATGTTGAATGTGTACATGTAATGTGTGTGTGTCGTATGTGTAGACCTACATGTTGTATGTGTACATGTAATGTGTGTGTCATAGGTGTAGACCTGCATGTTGTATGTGTACATGTAATGTGTGTGTGTCATATGTGTAGACCTACATGTTGTATGTGTACATGTAATGTGTGTGTCATATGTGTAGACCTACATGTTGTATGTGTACATGTAATGTGTGTGTGTCATATTGGTAGACCTACATGTTGTATGTGTACATGTAATGTGTGTGTGTCATATGTGTAGACCTACATGTTGTATGTGTACATGTAATGTGTGTGTCATAGGTGTAGACCTGCATGTTGTATGTGTACATGTAATGTGTGTGTGTCATATGTGTAGACCTACATGTTGTATGTGTACATGTAATGTGTGTGTGTCATATGTGTAGACCTACATGTTGTATGTGTACATGTAATGTGTGTGTGTCGTATGTGTAGACCTACATGTTGTATGTGTACATGTAATGTGTGTGTGTCGTATGTGTAGACCTACATGTTGTATGTGTACATGTAATGTGTGTGTCATATGTGTAGACCTACATGTTGTATGTGTACATGTAATGTGTGTGTGTCATATGTGTAGACCTACATGTTGTATGTGTACATGTAATGTGTGTGTGTCGTATGTGTAGACCTACATGTTGTATGTGTACATGTAATGTGTGTGTGTCATATGTGTAGACCTACATGTTGTATGTGTACATGTAATGTGTGTGTGTCATATGTGTAGACCTACATGTTGTATGTGTACATGTAATGTGTGTGTGTCATGTGTAGACTATCAAGGAGCAAAGCTGACAGTAAAGAGTGTGACCCTATGAATAGGTGCCAGGATGCTGAGTGCAAGGAGGGCAGATGGATGAAAGGAGATCCATACTATGAAGGGGTGACAGTGAACTCTTCATCTGTGTCACCTGTGAGGAGCGGAAAGGTAGAGGGTACGGATGTCTTGGATATCGTGTTGGACACAAGAGCGGGGAGAACGCTGGTGCGGTCGTGTCTGGTACCCAGGAAGAGACTGTTGGGAAGGAACGTGATGGTGGAGTGCGTACACGGGGATAGAGTATCCTATCCGTTAGCCCGAGTCGAGGTCATTGTGGACGAGAAGCACTACTGGTTGGAGGCAGCAGCTGTGAAAAAGCTTCCAATGTCAGTGCTGTTGGGAAGAGATGTACCGGAGCTGGTGATGATCGGTGCGACGGTTGAAGGTCCCAAGAAGAGTTTGGTGATGGCAACGACTACGCGGGCTCGGGCAAAGAAGCGGATGGAAGAGGATGCCCGTACCGTACAAAAAGAGAAGCAGAGTGGGGCAAAGGCCACGCCTGTGATGGAACAGTTGGATAGCGACATTGCAATGGATAGCTTAAAGAATAGTTTGGACAACGCGGCAGTGCTACACAAAGCAGAAGGCTTGAAGGCACCAGAGAAGCCGGAGCACTTTGATGGAGAGGGGGAGAAGTTGTTCAGTGTGGAAGAGATCCTGAGATTGCAGCGGGAAGACCCTACTTTGCAGCCGTTGTGGAAGATGGCGAAAGGAGAGCACACGAGGGTGAACGTGTGGTTTTATGAAGAGAATGGGATGCTATATCGTCATTGGCAGCCACTTTCGGATGGAGAAGGCCTGGCGAATGAGCAGTTGGTGCTACCGGTTGCAGTTCGGAGAATGGTTATGACGGTGGCTCATGAAATCCCGTTGGCTGGACATATGGGAAAGAAATGGACGGTGCAGCGAGTGCTACAGCGGTTCTACTGGCCGTCAGTATACCGTGATGTGGCAGAGTGGTGCAAGTGCTGTGCGATATGCCAGAAGTGTTCGAAGGGCAGGAAGGGGTACGCTCCCCTTATGCCCCTACCGATCATAGAAGAGCTGTTTGGGAGGATTGCGATGGACATTGTTGGACCTCTTCCGAGGAGCAGGTCAGGAAACAAGTATGTCCTAGTAGTCTGTGACTATGCGACAAGATACCCAGAGGCTGTGGCATTGAAGTCTATAGATGTGGAACATGTGGCAGAGGAACTGGTCCCGTTGTTCACCAGAGTTGGGGTCCCGAAAGAGATTTTGACGGACGAAGTGTTAAATTTCACATCCAGACTGCTGGAGGAGCTGTATCGACTCCTACATGTGAGGCCAATTAGGACCAGCCCTTATCATCCTCAAACGGACGGGTTGGTCGAGCGGTTCAATGGCACGCTGAAGGCCATGTTGAGAAAAGTTGCGACCGCTGAGGGTCAAGATTGGGACAAGTGGCTACCGTATGTGCTGTTCGCGTATCGAGAGGTACCTCAAGCATCCACAGGATTTTCACCTTTTGAGCTGGTGTATGGAAGGCAAGTGAGAGGACCACTCGATATCCTGAAGGAGACGTGGGAAGCACCTAGCCAAGGAAGTGACGAGAGCATAGTGACCTATGTACTGAGCGTGCAGGAGTGGTTGGCCAAAATGACGGAATTGGCGAAGAAGAACCTGGCGCAGGCTCAAGTCGAGCAGAAGCAGTGGTACGACCAAAATGCAAGAGAGCGAGAGTTCAAAGATGGAGACCAGGTGCTGGTATTACTACCGACAAGTACGAGCAAATTGATGGCGAGTTGGCAAGGTCCGTATGGTATAACCAAAAAGGTTACTCCAGTCACCTACGAGGTCAACATGCACGACAAGAGAAAGAAAAGGAGAATATTCCATGTGAACATGCTGAAAGAGTGGAATATGCCAACAACGGTGTGCCTGTGGACGGAAGAAGTAAACAAGGAAGGCGAAGAGGAGATTCCGTTATGGGAGAGGAACAAGGAGAACGGAGAGATGAAAGTAGGAAAGGCTAACACCAATGCGGATGCCTTGTCCAGAGCGTTTAGTGCTGGTGCGACAGGTGTGTCGCTGGAGAAGGGTGGTGGAGTGTCATGGAGCAAAGCTGACCATGAAGAGAGTAAAGAGTGTGACCCTATGAATATGGGCCAGGGTGCAGAGTGCAAGGAGGGCAGATGGATGAAAGGGGTCCCATACAATGAAGGGGTGACAGTGAACTCTTTATCTGTGTCACCTGTGAGGAGCAGCAGGATATAAAAGGAGAGGAAACATTTGTTACAGAGAGAGTGGATAGGCAGTGATTGGATTTGTCTTCCGTAGATTTCATGCTGTGCGTGCATGTCATCTTAAAGATAAAGATTTGCCATTAATTGTCTCGGTGTACGCGAGCTACACGGTGGCAAAGCGGGTCCATAATCTTAAACCCATACTACCATACACCATGTACATTGTTTGCAATGTGCACACATACATGTACATGTGTATTTGCATACACATACCGAGGAGAGGGGAGGAGGAGAACAAAAATTAAATGGCGGAATTTTGGTACCGACTTGTCACTCCAAGTAAACGGCACTATTTAGTGAAGCTCACGTTATATGTGCATATCTGCCATGTTTGTGATAGATTATATGCGAGCTGGCGAGTAATGGCAACGCTTCGTTACCGTTTTAAATCGCTCGATCGAAAACCACGCATACGAAGCCAATCCTACACAGGACCCACTACCGTGGGTCCTGATATAGTTAACCACCTCTTACCATCTTTTTCAAACCTTACGTACATATACTTGTGTTTCCAGGTACATTTGGTGTCTCAAAGGTCTAGGCCAGCCCCAGTGCTGGTCATGTGACCATATCCTGTCTCTTTGTGCTGGGCTCCCAGGCCAAGGGATGCCCGGCGGTCCTTGTGCACAACACCTCCAATGATGTGGTGTTTGTGGCCATGCCTGGGGAAGAGGCCTTTGTCCCGGGGAGTATGTGGGACGTGCCTACTCCCTGCTGGGAGATGGTGTGGCATCAATTGGGGCATCATCTGATGCTCAGTTTGTTGTTAATGTCACGGTGTGAAGGTGAGGGTGAGGGGGTGGAGTGTGGAAGTGAGGGGATGGAATGTGAAGGTTAGGGATGGAGTGTGGAAGTGAGGGGGTGGAGTGAAAGTGAGGGGATGGAGTGTGAAGGTTAGGGATGGAGTGTGGAAGTGAGGGGGTGGAGTGTGGATTGTGAAGGTTAGGGATGGAGTGAGGGGATGGAGTGTGAAGGTTAGGGATGGAGTGTGGAAGTGAGGGGATGGAGTGTGGAAGTGAGGGGGTGGAGTGTGGAAGTGAGGGGGTGGAGTGTGGAAGTGAGGGGGTGGAGTGAAAGTGAGGGGATGGAGTGTGAAGGTTAGGGATGGAGTGTGGAAGTGAGGGGGTGGAATGTGGAAGTGAGGGGTGGAGTGTGAAGGTTAGGGATGGAGTGTGGAAGTGAGGGGATGGAGTGTGAAGGTTAGGGATGGAGTGTGGAAGTGAGGGGATGGAGTGTGAAGGTTAGGGATGGAGTGTGGAAGTGAGGGGATGGAGTGTGGAAGTGAGGGGGTGGAGTGAGTGGGTGGAGTGTGGAAGTGAGGGGGTGGAGTGTGAAGGTTAGGGATGGAGTGTGGAAGTGAGGGGATGGAGTGTGGAGTGAGGAGGTGGAGTGTGAAGGTTAGGGATGGAGTGACAGGTGGAGCGATGTGTAGGGTTTGGAGGATGGGAGTGTGAAGTCAGAGATGGATGGTGGAGTTTGAGGTAAGAGGAATGGAGTGTGGACTTAAAGTGACTACCTTATACCTTCCAGTTGCACCAACAGCTGGACCAAGTCCTTTTGTTACCAAGGTGACGGCCATATGTTGACTTGGGGTGACCCAGGACTGTTGGCCATATACAGTGTACTGGGAAATACTCTATCACCATGTTGCCTGATGTGAATGCAACATTGGGCAACACCTCTGTGCTGTGCACATGGGTGGAGATACCTGGTGAGTGGTCCAGTACCATCACCTCTGTGCTGGGCACATGGGTGGAGATACCTGGTGAGTGGTCCAGTACCATCACCTCTGTGCTGGGCACATGGGTGGAGATACCTGGTGAGTGGTCCAGTACCATCACCTCTGTGCTGGGCACATGGGTGGAGATACCTGGTGAGTGGTCCAGTACCATCACCTCTGTGCTGTGCACATGGGTGGAGATACCTGGTGAGTGGTCCAGTACCATCACCTCAGTGATGGGCACATGGGTGGAGATACCTGGTGAGTGGTCCAGTACCATGACAACGTAACTAAGCCCTCAATCATATTCCTTTTGTCTCTCCATCTCAGTGATCCCTGGCAGCAAGTACAGTAACAGTGTTTGTAAGCCACTAGCAGGTCTACCTCAATGTCATTATTACAAAAGGGAGGGATAGCCTTGTTTAAATATCAGAGCAAATATTTGTAGTTACGTAACATTTACAAGTAGGTTACGTAGATGTAGCATTTATAGGTACCTTAAGCATTTGTAGCATCTGCTGCTGTAGGACAGATGCAATGGTGGCCCAATAGAGTGTACATGTCATGGCCCACACTGAGGTATGCTGAGTCTGTATATTATTCTTTCTCTCTCTGCAGACATTACAGCAGCCATATTAATGCCTGTTGTTGTTTTTGTTGTTGTTGCCATGCACTGCTGGTACCGGAAAAAGCAACCTATTGTTATAGCTGCTCGAGCTGCTGCTCTAAATGGATCTGTTGCTGTGGATGGATCTGTTGCTGTGGATGGATCTGTTGCTGTGGATGGATCTGTTGCTGTGGATGGATCTGTTGCTGTGGATGGATCTGTTGCTGTGGATGGATCTGTTGGTGTGGATGGATCTGTTGCTGTGGATGGATCTATTGCTGTGGATGGATCTGTTGGTATGGATGGACCTGTTGCTGTGGATGGATCTATTGCTGTGGATGGATCTGTTGCTGTGGATGGATCTGTTGCTGTGGATGGACCTGTTGCTGTGGATGGATCTGTTGCTGTGGATGGATCTGTTGCTGTGGATGGATCTGTTGCTGTGGATGGATCTGTTGGTGTGGATGGATCTGTTGCTGTGGATGGACCTGTTGGTGTGGATGGATCTGTTGCTGTGGATGGATCTGTTGGTGTGGATGGACCTGTTGCTGTGGATGGACCTGTTGCTGTGGATGGATCTGTTGCTGTGGATGGATCTGGTGCTGTGGATGGACCTGTTGGTGTGGATGGATCTGTTGCTGTGGATGGATCTGTTGCTGTGGATGGATCTGTTGCTGTGGATGGATCTGTTGCTGTGGATGGATCTGTTGGTGTGGATGGATCTGTTGCTGTGGATGGATCTGTTGGTGTGGATGGATCTGTTGCTGTGGATGGACCTGTTGGTGTGGATGGATCTGTTGCTGTGGATGGATCTGTTGGTGTGGATGGATCTGTTGCTGTGGATGGACCTGTTGGTGTGGATGGATCTGTTGCTGTGGATGGACCTGTTGCTGTGGATGGACCTGTTGCTGTGGATGGATCTGTTGCTGTGGATGGATCTGGTGCTGTGGATGGATCTGTTGCTGTGGATGGATCTGTTGGTAAAGATGGAGTTGTTTGAGCTCAAGCCATAGTAGCAGTTCATCAACATTGGACCAATCATCCTCGTGATGCTGAAGAGCTAGGGCAGTCACAGCTGGCAGTGTGAGTGCTAGTTTTTGTGACATGGTTATGCGCATGTGGTGTAGTTATGTGTGCATGTGACTGGTTATTTATGCAATTAACCTTCTTAAGAGGGGGGGGGGGGGGGGGGGGGCAGTGGCATTCAAAATGGGAGCACCAGGTGATCTAGCAATAACCATACACTACTTATGATTGACTTATCAGAGAATCTCTTTTTGTTGATATGTTGCTCGTAGCTAGAAATGGTTTCTATTTTCTGGCTACAAATCACTCTACATGTATATAAGCAACTGATCATTATCTAAGCCATTTACATGTACATGTAGCTCTCTGAGCTATTTAACCACAAAATCCAATAATTGTCATTAATATGCTGGCATTAACGACATTCATTTGGTGGTAGTTCATTATAAGTACATGCACATTTGTATGTGTGTACATGTAGTAGTAGAGCCTGGAAGGGTTTGTGTACATGGCTAGAGCCTTGAAGGGTCTGTGTACATGGCTAGAACCTTGAAGGGTCTGTGTACATGGCTAGAGCCTTGAAGGGTCTGTGTACATGGCTAGAGCCTTGAAGGGTCTGTGTACATGGCTAGAGCCTTGAAGGGTCTGTGTACATGGCTAGAACTGTGTACATGGCTACAGCCTTGAAGGGTCTGTGTACATGGCTAGAGCCTTGAATGGTCTGTGTACATGGCTAGAGCCTTGAAGGGTCTGTGTGCATGGCTAGAGCCTTGAAGGGTCTGTGTACATGGCTAGAAGGGTCTGTGTACATGGCTAGAGCCTTGAAGGGTCTGTGTACATGGCTAGAACTGTGTACATGGCTACAGCCTTGAATGGTCTGTGTACATGGCTAGAGCCTTGAAGGGTCTGTGTGCATGGCTAGAGCCTTGAAGGGTCTGTGTACATGGCTAGAAGGGTCTGTGTACATGGCTAGAGCCTTGAAGGGTCTGTGTACATGGCTAGAGCCTTGAAGGGTCTGTGTACATGGCTAGAAGGGTCTGTGTACATGGCTAGAGCCTTGAAGGGTCTGTGTACATGGCTAGAACTGTGTACATGGCTACAGCCTTGAAGGGTCTGTGTACATGGCTAGAGCCTTGAATGGTCTGTGTACATGGCTAGAGCCTTGAAGGGTCTGTGTGCATGGCTAGAGCCTTGAAGGGTCTGTGTACATGGCTAGAAGGGTCTGTGTACATGGCTAGAGCCTTGAAGGGTCTGTGTACATGGCTAGAACTGTGTACATGGCTACAGCCTTGAATGGTCTGTGTACATGGCTAGAGCCTTGAAGGGTCTGTGTGCATGGCTAGAGCCTTGAAGGGTCTGTGTACATGGCTAGAAGGGTCTGTGTACATGGCTAGAGCCTTGAAGGGTCTGTGTACATGGCTAGAGCCTTGAAGGGTCTGTGTACATGGCTAGAGCCTTGAAGGGTCTGTGTACATGGCTAGAGCCTTGAAGGGTCTGTGTACATGGCTAGAGCCTTGAAGGGTCTGTGTACATGGCTAGAGCCTTGAAGGGTCTGTGTACATGGCTAGGGCCTTGAAGGGTCTGTGTACATGGCTAGAGCCTTGAAGTGTCGTTTTGCAACAATACTGTAGAATTAAAGTGAAGTACGAATAATAAAGGTTGGTATAAAAGTAATACGTAATTAATTAGGGCCGGCCGTACGGATACTTTTATAATGGTTTAGCCAATAAGGGTTACATGTGCGTAATGCTCTAATTGACTACCCACAGCTGAAACGAACGGTTGTTTATACTATTACAAAGGTCGCGTGACACACAACACAAGGCCCAACAGTAACACCGATCGATCTAGCTGTACACACAGCTTCATATTTCCTGTATGGAGACTCTCACACATTCCCCATTAACAGCGTGAGCCCTGAGAAACATGTAAGCATAATCAATATCGAATATGTATATGAATACGTAGGTTTTAATAAAGATTGGGGCAATATAGTGATATGTATTTCACTTTAATTCTACAATGGTAAGATTATCATGACCACTACACCCCTCCCCTCAGTAGTTAATTAAAGGGGAGGGGCCATTTCACCACACATCATGGGATGTACATATGACACGTGGCCACACCCACCTCAGGTCCTCCCACTGCCCCTCCTCTTCACACATGTCTCCCTGTGGCCCCTAAAGATGGTGAGGTGCCTACTGGTGGGGTGTGGTGTACATCGCCATGGAGATGGAGCATGGTGACACCTCTTGGCAAGGTAGGTGTGGTCTGTAAGGTATAAGTGATAAAATATAATGAAGTAACATGAAGATGCTATATTTGCTATACTTATACATGTATGTTTGGTGTGTGAGGGTTTGGTGTGGGGGAGTGGTCACATTATGTCATCTCTCTTATAGATCATAGAGGTGTCAGAAGATATACACAAATACACATGTAGTTAGTTACTCTTAGTTAGGCTGTGGCTCTAGTATTGCTAGCTAAGAACTTTGTTGTAATCCATTTGTTAGATGCTGAATTTTGTTAGAAGCTGAATTTTAAATACTGAATTTTTTTTTTCTTTAATTTGTTGATACATGTACATGCATGTAACGGTAATCCACATACAAGTATACACACCTCTGCTCACTCTACGTATATTTTAATTAGTAAAATAATTATTGTAGTAAACGCCCTATATTTAGCACACAAAATGTGTCTGCATGTCCTAATAATTATTTTTAATGGGTTTTTCCCCTTCTCATTTGTTGGAATGCTTTTTACACCTCCAAATCCTACATACCATCAACTTTATCAGAGGGCTAGATGAAAGTTCAAATTAGTGCACCCCTTCAATCCTCCCCACCCCCTTATTTATCCTCCATGGATTATTCACTTGTCTGTTTGCAAACTATTGCCAGTTTTTGTATCCATAGCAACAAGATATAACAGCCTGTACAGAACATACGAAGTTGTCAGATAATCACATACACACAATTTCACTAAGCCCAAATCACGCTTGATAAGATCATTGATCAGTTAGGTCCAACAAGGGCCATCATCAGTCTCCTGTATTCCCCAGAGGTAGCTTCTTCCATTGCCTTGATCAGAGGCTTGTGGTACTGCTCTGAAAACTTCTCCTTAATGACAACCAGGTCACTCTGAAATGATAAATATATTGGATGATGTAACCCCTCAATCAAGCAAAAAAAAATAGCAATGCTGTTTTAATGTACATGTACATGTAGATTTTAGCATGTCAGACGTAACGTTTAGATTTTAAACGATAATAATTAATTCAGGTGATTATGAAACATAAAAACCAGATGCATAGCATTACAATCCAAGAAGCAGGTATCGAAACATATGATAAGCAGGTATCCAAACATATCCCAAGCAGGTATCCAAACATATCCTAACACAGGTCCACTCACCTCAGAATGTGACACCACTACTCTTACCACAGCATCATCACTGGTCCCCAGACCTCCCTTCAAATTGTGATGGAGCTTCTCAGCAAAGTAGGCGTGGCTGCTGTCCACACACTGGGCTATATATGGAGTGCCTTATATGGGCATAACCATCACATGCACCCCCACCTATTGTTTTGAAAGCTTGCTTCAGATCACCTGACATTTCACGTTCAATTGAACTAATAATATCTCGGTTAGCAATCTGAAAGTGAAACACAACTGATGACTGTATGAAAATGAATTGAGCTTTAAAACAATTAATTGAAACCCTATAACACAGCAGCACTGCTAGTGTGGGAAGGGGCGGGGCTAGCATGGATGTCAGGTGATCATTAATCTTGATGGGTGTGGCAGGTGCCATATGACAATGTAGCCTTGTCAAATAACATATGATATGACCATGTATGGTCACAAGAGGGTTACCACAGTAGCTGTCATAACACCACTCCCTCCATAACTATCCCATCCCTCACCATATCCCTACACACAAGGATGCCCTGTGCTATAAGTCAATAAGGTATACAGTGATGCTGCCATAGACCACACCCCACTTCCCAGACCACACCCCTTCATACCTTAGTATACTCCTCAAATGTGGCTCTCAGCTGTGCAAAGCTTCTTGTCCCAATGATCTCAGTAAACTTGTCCTCATCAGTACCCCTACGCCCCTCCCCCGCATCATACAGCTCCTTGGCTTCCCTAGCCGCCCCCTCATGGTCCACCCTGGTACCCTCGTCCCTGGAGGCCTGGGGACGAGGTCATCAGCAGTTTGGGGGGAGGGGCATCCCTACCTTACATAGGGTGACCAAGAGCTTCTTAAAATGGCCGCTTGTCTCACTGGCCACATCCTTCTCAAGGTCTCGATCAAAAGCTGCAAATGTCCTAACATGACCTAACACAGGACTATGAGGTGGTCCTAACAACACCTAACACAGGACTATGAGGTGGTCCTAACATGACCTAACACAGGACTATGAGGTGGTCCTAACATGACCTAACACAGGACTATGAGGTGGGGAATGGGTTGATTAAATCTGACCTCTTTTAAAATACAAGAGTATTTAATATATCATACAGTAAATAGAGTTGAGAGAATTAATTGCTGATTGTACAACACATGATTCACCATGTACTGTAATACTATAACGTCTAAAGCCATTGAACAATCTATATACCTCCTATTTGAGCAGGACAATTATTCAGCACACACAACCTAAATCAGTTATCTAATTGTCCTGTTTATGCCCTGTATAATCATAGGCACAATTTTAAATATGCCTTCATCTATCTAGTGCAGGCTAGTCCGGTGCTCATCACCCAGCAGGTCTGGAAAGAACACAGAGAACCATAAGCACACACACACACACATGTGCGCACACGGACATAGCTCACCAGACCAGGTCCAATATATTCCCAGAGAATATGGCAGATATGTATCAGGTGCACAGATGATTATCAAGAACCCAGTCCCCACCCATTACTCCACCCCTCTTTTCCATTCCATGCCCCACCCAATTTCGTGATGAATAAAAAAACGTATTTATAAAAATGAAATAAAAATTGCACAAGGTACACATGTACAACACATGATTAATCTGCACTGTAATATGATATTAGCTAAAGGTCTATGACATTTATTACTCTGTTTATAGGGCTCCAGATCATTGTTAAGAATTTGGATGAGCTTGCAGCACTCCACTATCTATAGGCACAAAACACACCAAAAACAAAAGTTAGCTAACAGGTCCTGTTTATGTAGGTCAATTGCAATGGGAGAGTCAGTCCTTTAATTGGTAAACGCCCAAGAACACTACCTAGGGCACCGAGACGACTGATCAAAACATAGGTGAGAGTTGGAGTCGACAGTCAGATGGTTATCACTCAGGAAGTCATATAGTGAACATGATCTCACTGGTAACAGAGGCAATTCGATTGCCTACTCATGTACTGATGTAGCCAGAGATGATATATAAACTATACATCATCTCTGATGTGTAAGCACAGCACTGAGTGTGTGCTGTCTGACACACACGCACACACACACACACACTGATAATACATAAAACACACATATACACACACACACACACACACACACACACAAATTAAACACATAAACATACACACACATCTGATCAACATATACATGTATTACTGTCACACGTGCACGTACATAGGCGGCGGAGACGGGGGGGGGGGGGGGGGGGGGGGGGTGCTAGGGGGCTTTTGCCCCCCCCCCTCCCCCAGATTTTAGGTGGTACAGCTATTTCATTACATTAAATTCTGTGAGCATGCATGACTTCCGCGGGTTATATTCTAATTAATGGTATATAGATGCGCGTGCGTTATAAGTAACGCACGCGCTTCAATCAGGGATATTAAATACATGGATTGGAAACGGCTCCGTAATCTACGTGTACCGGAAAAACATCCGTGTTGCGCCTATCATGGATTCTGAATTGGATGGCTGGGATGAGTTTGATGTTGACTCGGACGAATGTGACCTGGATGCTGATGCCAGTGAACTGTATCCCATTGAATCGGATGAGCCTGACCTGGCCGAGTCTTTAGACAGGGTTAGTCACTACTAGTAATCATAGCATAAGCAAAACACTCGATGTCTGACTGTCTGTCGATTGTTTAGGCTGCCTGCATGCTGTCAGAAGTGGTAGTAAATGCGCGAAAGGAGGAGTTACTAACAGCGTCAGAGCACGGATCTACTTTGCTGAAAGTTTTCGAACTGCTGTCAGAAGCACGTGACAGAAAAGAAACGGCTGTTTCTATTATGAAAGGCGTGCAAGGCTGCATCCTGCAAGGAGGAAAAGCAAAGCTACCATCCACAATGCAGAGTACAACATGGTCAGCTTTTCATCGCTTTCGTGTTTCGGAAGGTATCTGGTCAAAGTGGGTCTCGTACTTAAAGATTTTGAATGCCCCTGAGGACACAGTGCAAATAAGAGAAATCGTGCTGCAGGTTCTTCTACGTCGAGCACTGATGCATGAAATGGCTTTGATGAAGCAACCAAAACCTGCTGAGCCTTGCAGAGTAATTCTGACTGACATGGAGAAAAATGCCATATCCTATATGACAGGGTATGTCATTAAGAATCTCACTGATAAGTATAAAGCATCAAGCTGCGAAAACAGGGACCTCTTTCTGTTAATTCTAAGAAGAATGCACTCAAATGAAATAACATCACTTGGGGTACCAGTGAAATCGTACACCGAGTGGACTGAACTAGTGGACAGGGGTAATCTAATCACTGTTACTCCTCAGGTTAAATATTATAATTTCCTAAATACTAAAGATAAGATTCATTAATGTTTTTTTTCATACACTTATAGGCATTTAAACTGATGGAAGCTGCAGAAATTGTAACTCGTAAGCATCTTAACACTGAAGTAATTGAACCAGGAAAACAAGTATTTTTAGATATAACCAAAAATGTATTGCAAGATGTTGATGTGTTAGAGGCATGGAACTCTATCTCTATGAATGATTATGCAGCCATGGAGCTTCTGAACAACATTGTGCAATTGTGGGCTACAATTCGTTGCCATTCATTTGCAAAAACTTTCAACATACAGCAAGAGAAGGTACGCAAAAAACATGGGACAAGAAATACACTAAAGAATAAAGGAACTGACAAGGAAAATGCATGAATACATATTCGTTTGTGATTATTTTGTTTTGTTCAACTTTTGCCGTTTTCGTTTTGGTAGTTGTAGTTCATCATTTCCATCTGTGTTTCCTGCAATGGCACTTGTAAACTTCTCAGGAGATACATTCATTGTTCTTCGATCATTGCCTAATTGTTGCCTACTATGGAGAGTAGCGACATTTTTGTAAGTACTCTCTAACTGTGGGGTTATCGTTTGAGCCACCCCTATGTCGCTGTTTAGAAAAGTAGCGTTCCAGAGGGTCTTGACAAAACACTTCAGTTAGAAGGTAATGACCAGAATGCAGCAATTTAGGTCCCAATTCACAAAAGGAATGCACTGCACATTAGGATTTACAAGACATAACAGTAAAGTTAGTCATTCAATAGAAATTATACTCACGGCTTACCAGTGATTCTCAGTCCTTCCAGTGTTTCTAAGCTAATGCAAAGCTTTTTTTTAATCTTTGGTGCCAATTGCTTGCACTGTATTTCTTGTTGCCATTCAGAAAAATACAGCAAAAAATCATTCATCAGCCACTGCATAAACATGGTAGAAAATAACAACTTTGCACTTTAGAGATGTGTGTACAGTGTACCTTAAAACGGTTATCATCAGGTTTAGTGAATGGTCTCTTTATTTCCTTAATCTCCCTAGTTCCATCCGAAGGAGTTCTAATGTTCATGATGTCAAAAAATCTATCAAACATTCGTATAAATGTTCGTGTTTCCAATGTATCATTGTTGTTGATTAAATCCAATGCACATGCAACAGATTCACTCATAACCTAATGTGCATGTCATATAGAGGCACTATAGTTACGGACAATGATGGATAAGAATAAGAGGGCTTACCTGAGCAGCTAAATTCACCTTCATTTTTGAAAAAGATGATAGCCATATGTGGTCTTTTGTTAGTTTATAACAAAGACGTACTCCTGGTGTTGGGGTGGTAGTTTCCATCAAGAACAGCTCTTCAATATGTTTCCAAGATATTGACTTTCCATTCTTCTATTACAAAAAGAACAATTCAGTATAAATTGGAAGCAATACATTATATTACATACCTCAAGCTGTCTTGAGTGAGAGTGTGCATGTGAATTTGCAAAGCAGTTTCTAGCTGTTTTTAAGAGGTGTGGTGGGTCACAAAAAAAATAAATGAAACAGTCCCTTCTAAAAGGGTTAACTGTTTTATGTGTAAGACTTCCAACACTGGTTTTACATAGTTTAAAAAACTTTCTATTAGAACTAATGCCATCACATGTTATTGAAATGACTTGTATACCATTGAATTCCAATGCCTCAATCACTTCCCATATAATTGCATACAATGTATGTCCACACAGGTCCAATGATGCGTACGAAGCAATCACATATGCTTTAGACGGTTTATAGACT
This sequence comes from Spongilla lacustris, assembly GCA_949361645.1. Taxonomy (NCBI): domain Eukaryota; kingdom Metazoa; phylum Porifera; class Demospongiae; order Spongillida; family Spongillidae; genus Spongilla; species Spongilla lacustris. Next base: position 18,655,672 of record OX442416.1, on the reverse strand, counting down.
GGTCTCACCATAAATGAGAGCATGTGGTCAGCTAGTTTGGGAATAGATCTTTTACATGGTCCAGCAGTCAATGACTCTGCTAATGAATCCATTTCATGATTAACAGATCCCAGATCTACAAACCCTATCATTTCTCCAGCACTTTTGTTGAACACAATGCCACTTTTAATTGTCATTTCATCTAGTATCAGGCCAAACAATCTTTCATCAACTGCTAATGACATTGTTTTTTACTAAGCTCCTGTATAATTGGTAAATGAACTCCGTTTTTAAAATCACACCAGTGAGTATAATCGCGCAGTGTTCTTTCTGACGGTAAGGACAAAAAACCACTTTCAGCTACAAATGAATATGCAGACCTAGAAGCATAATGAAGACTTAATGCAAATCTGATTATTAGGGGATGCCATTTCATCTGTCTCTTGCGATTAAGAGCATTATACAGTTTTTGCTGCTCCCATAATAGTTTTTGAAACATATTGCTTTCAAGGTCAGTACCATTGGAAGTGTGTAATTCCATCACATTCTCTATGTCAGTCGATTCAACCTCTGAAAGAATGATGCCATCTGACTCAATACAGTCCATAACTTTCTTCTGTAAAGCTTTGGTTCTCAAAGTTAGTTTTGTGTTGTGTTCATGCACATTTTTTAAACGCAATACTAACTCACTGTTGGATAAGTAGCGATAATTTGTGTGGCTGCTTTCAGCACATTTAGAATCCTTATTGCCATGGTATTCCCGTGATTTCAGAAGTCTAAGTTGATTTCTATATTTTGAACAGGATAGACAGCGGCTATTAGGTTGTTTCTTAGCACACAACAATTCACAGCCAATTGTCCGCACTGTGCTTACCAGACAATCCTGACACAATGGTGCTAATGCTGTGTCAATATATGCTACAATTTTACCAGCTTTATCAAGCATCTTGCCACCTCGGCTCTTTACTAATGCAACAAAGATTTCATCACAGTTGCCTGCACAAACTGAAGAAGAGTTCAAGATTGTAGTTATTTCTTTTACCATACCAAAATCCACAATTTGTTCAGGTAAATGTTTCAGTGTATGGTTATTCTTTTCGACTAATGTATCCTTCACATATATATTCCACATAAGATCATTAGTAATAACTATGGAATATCTAATAGTTGGAGCACCAGATGGAATGGAACATAATTGGCACAGTTGTATCTGGTGTATCTGGCTGTCACTGATTGTCCATCCAACTATGTTTGCAACCTGGTCTTTCAGATCTAAAAACAGTGTAGTAGGAACGTCATCCAACGAAACAGTAGGTGTGATATTTTTCTGGAACCCTTTGCGTCTATCAAATACCTTTCTCCTGCTCTTTTTCTTTCTTGCCATATTTTTTTCATACTCTCCACAACTTATATTATAAGTCCTACAGTAGTGCTTACAGAGAGACGCAAGCAGCAGCAGTGGTACCGCCCACCTCAGTAAGTGAAACTCCAGACTCTCTGTTATACAAATAACTAGTGATCCCAGTGGATGGGTTTCAGGAGTGTAGTTAGAAGTGTTCAGATCTGTTGAACGGGAAGTTGTTCAGGAGCTTACGTGACTCGAAGCTTAAGCGACCCGATCGCTTTAACAGGCATATACATTGCTTTCAAAAGTAAAGCTTGACTGATCCCATTAGTAAAACCTGTCTCTTAATTAGAAAGAAACCAACTTACCAAGTGTAGCTTTTCGTTTCTTCGATTACGTGACTATAAGAATACCCCTCAAGCGCAACACGGATGGAAATTAGGAATACCGTAATTCAGCCGTATATCAGCCTCGTTTCCAATCCATGTATTTAATATCCCTGCTTCAATATAGCATAAACCGCAAACCGGTCATAGACGGTGATAGACCGCTTTGCTACATCGGGCTTCGTTGTCGCAATGAACTTGCGCGTATTCTTTTTAAAATACATGCGTGAAAAATTTATTGTCCACCGCGATAACCCCCTCCGCCCCCACCGAAAAAAATGGCCCGAGCGTATCGACGTAATTATGAACTCAGCTGCGTGCTACTGATCTCTTTAAAATCCTGTTGGAGTACCAGTTCTTTCCTGAAATGTTTAAACAGATACATGGAAGCGTTAACGAGTACGAAGAAGGTACGCTCGACGAGTCATTAAAATATAAACACGGGGGCCATTTTTAATTTTTTATGTATTCGCACGGCAGCCGACTAATTTTTAGCGGGATTTGAAGCGTAAAGTGTGAAAGCTTCTGGGGCTCCGCCCCAGACACCGATTGGGGAGCCCACCCCCAGTTTTACTTTTCCGCCCCCCCCCCCAGGTTTATTCACCTTCCGCCGCCTATGACGTAGTCAGACATGCCAACCCTCACGCATTTGACGTTTCTCTCACGCTCTCACGCTTGAAGTTTATACATGTATATCTCACGCCGGACAGTATTCAAACTCACTCAAAATAAATTCACAGCCAAATTATAATACATGTATATAATCTCTGTTAGGCCCCCCTCCGCTCGTATTTGGCCCAACGCAAGGGGACCCACTCAGTGGCGTATCCAGAGAGGGTGCTCCGGGTGCTTGAGCACCCCCCTCGACCAAAATTGTAACCATTAATTATTAACGATAACGTATTTGCTGTGCGCCAAACAAAGGCCCCCACTTTTTGTATCGGACTTGAAGCGAACTGCACCCCCCCCCCCCCCCCCCCCCCCCCCTAGTCTCGTACCCAGACCCAAATGTACGTAACGATGATTATCGCTTACAGTATAACATCACGTACAGAGGGTCTGGGAATGAAGGAATGTTGAGAATTACATAACTTTTATGTCGTCACAAATGTTCCGCTGCGTCACGAAATCAATTATGACCTATATGCGGGTGGTCGCAAATTGTGGAGACTTAGGCTTAGGCTAAGGGTTACTCACCGTATTAAGTTAGGATTTAATACTTGGGCAGTGTGCCAGGTCTAGTCGGTCCCGTCCGACGTCGGTGGTTTTGTGAAAAAATCCTAGAACACAGGGCCTGGGTACTGTTTCTCGTGCTAAGCCCTAATCCGCATAGGGGATTCCTCGCTTTTAGTGGCCATCCCGAGGCCAACCCGAGGCCAACCTCTGAGCCCCTATCACCCGATCGCAAAGTCCAGCCGCCTGGAAGGGCATCTGGAAGGGCATCTTCTAATAAGAGCGCACCCCGCAAGTACAGTTTGTGGCTTCGGCCAAAGATGGCAAGTATCGTCAGGTGGCCAGCCTAGACCTACCAATCGTAGAGGTAAGAGCTTGGTCCAAGGAGTAAGGAGGGTACAGTGGATGAGACAAAGAGACAGCACCGCTATCCCACGCGCGAAAAATGCCTTCTAGGCTTATGCTGGCTTCGGCAAAGAGTTAAGTAACCTACTGTAGTCTTTCTGACGCAAGAGCCATCTAGGTCTAACGCTGACTTGGAAATACCTTCCGATCACACTTTGGGTGTGGTTTTGCGATTGGTATGCTAGAAATGCAATTAGCTGATGAGCCGTAGCGTTGGAATGTATACGTCACAAATCGCTGCAATTTGATTGGTTAGACCAAATTCAGGTAACGACTTCATTCCCAGACCCTCTGTACGTGATGTTATACTGTAAGCGATAATCATCGTTACGTACATTTGGGTCTGGGTACGAGACTACCCCCCCCCCCCCCCCCCCCCCCCCCCCCCCCCCCCCCCCCCACTTATCGTATCGGACATGAAGCGAAGTCGGAACTGCATTCCCCCCCCCCCCCCCCCCTCCCCCTACTTTTCGTATCGGACCTGAAGCGGACTGCATCCCCCCCCCCCCACACACACACACACACTTTTCGTATCGGGCCTCACTTTAAGCACCCCCCTCGCTCAGCTGAAATTCTGGATACGCCACTGCCACTAACGATCAAGGAGCCTAATCTCGTACTCAGACCAATATGATGCAATGTTTATCGCATAAAGTCTGAGGACGAGACTACCAACTGAAACTCCAACGCAATATTCTATTTTTGGAATAAATAATGCAAATTTGATTTTGGTGGCGGCAACGGCGTTCGATTCCCAAGCACGTGGTCTGCTCAAATTGATTTTTTTTTTTTTTAAAACAAACAAGGTACGTCCAAAGTGTGGTGCCCGTAGAATATTGTGCTAGCTTTTTTACCTAACCCTCCATCATACCAGTTGTACTAAGTCGTATCCTATAGCCTTATAGGCGCAAATTTGTATTATGGTGCCCATTGGGCGCCGGCGTATTGGCTGCTGTTATTTGCGGATGTACATGTCCTTGCGTGTGTACGAGTGTACATGTAGGGGGTTTTTTTATTCGTGCCGCCTTCAATGGCTATGGGATGGTCCACGTGATGCACGTTATCGTACTACAGGCCAGTTATGAGTGAATTCGTACGTGTACCATTAATATTATCAGTCCTTCTTTTCCATTGATCACAGTATTAATATGGAAGGATTTTTTAAAAAGATATTTATACTACTAGCAATGAGAAACCACATAGGTGAGTTGATCGATAATCTTTCCCTGTACCATTTGTGTAATAATGGTTGTCTGGTCTTACACTTATTCACCTATCAATGGTCACTCTCCCCCCCCCCCCCCCTCCCCTCCTGTGCGGGCACAGATGGGCGTGCTAGAACACCCCAGGGCCAGTGGCGGAGGATTTGAAAACTGCAATGGTCAAATCCTGTGCTCACACTGGGGGGGGGGGGGGGGGGGGGCAATGGTACATGCATAGCAAGAAGGCTCATCAAAACCTTTAAAAGGTCATGTTAGATCTACAAGTGCCAAAAGCTACCTTTACATTTTCATTGGATACGTCTAACGCATTTTATTGGGAAGCTATGTTTGAGAAAATACAACCGCATAGGGTGTGTGATAGACTGATAGGCTCAGATGTCGTTATGTTTACATAACAATCGTAATGCCCAGCACTTATAGACTAATGATCTTACGAATCCTACATCTTCCCCCACTCACCTCAGTGTGGGCACAGATGCCCAGGGCGAAGTTGGGAATTTGAAGATTGCGTTTTCAAATCCCCCACCCCTCGGACATTCTAGCCGTTCAAATCCCCCTAGGGGCAGTAGACGAGACGCCTGCATATAATTACTTGCATCAGAAATCTCAGTCAATCCCCACTCCACCCAAATACCCCTTCTGTTCCCGCACAGGGGGTAGGAGACCATTGATAGGACAATATAATACCTCAGCTATCAATGTACATGTAGCATAGTACCCTACCTACCACACTGCACATAGCACTTTATGGTGGGTGTACTAGGGGTAACTATGGTGGGTACGTTTGTACTTATATGTATACTTCCTTATGTGTAGGTGTGAAAGCAATTACCGCAGATATATATCCAAAAATAATAAATATACAATATAATCAAAGGGAAGCAGTGTCATGTACAGCTTCTCCAGATGTGGCTGGTATCACTTTTGTGGTGGCTGGTGTTGACAGATCAAACTGGACATCTCGAGGGATCAGTCAGTCTGCACCAACATATTCAGGAAGTAGCACCACCACAACTCTAACAGTTCAGGGGATCATGGCTAATAATGGTCTTCAGATAACATGCAGAGTATTTGTGGGCTCAAAGTATCAGGATATCTCACCACCAGCAGTTGTAATGATAACTGAAGGTTGGTATTGGTGATATGGTATTGGTGTTGATGCATTACATTGCTGCCTGTGTGCTACCCCCTACATGGGACTACCCCCTACATGGGCTACCCCCTACATGGGCTACCCCCTACATGGGGCTACCCCCTACATGGGGCTACCCCCTACATGGGCTACCCCCTACATGGGGCTACCCCCTACATGGGGCTACCCCCTACATGGGGCTACCCCCTACATGGGGCTACCCCCTACATGGGGCTACCCCCTACATGGGGCTACCCCCTACATGAGGCTACCCCCTACATGGGGCTACCCCCTGCATGGGGCTACCCCTTACATGGGGCTACCCCCTGCATGTGTTTACAAGCATTGTGTGGGTCTCAGTGGAATTGCCAATGAAGCATACTAACAAAGCATTCTGGTGTTGACACATCAATGTGGGCATCTTGTGGGATCAGTGAGTCTGCACCAACATATTCAGGGAGTAAAACCACCACAACTCTAACAGTTCTGGGGATCATGGCCAACAATGGTCTCCAGATAACATGCAGAGTATTTGTGGGCACAATATATCAGGACATCTTAACTCCAGCAGTGCTAACAGTTGAAGGTTGGTGATGGTATTCATGATTAAGCATAGTTGCATTGCTGCCTGTTGTGCTACCCCCTACATGGGGCTACTCCCTACATGGGGCTACCCCCTACATGGGGCTACTCCCTACATGGGACTACCCCCTACATGGGACTACCCCCTACATGGAGCTACTCCCTACATGGGGCTACTCCCTACATGGGGCTACCCCCTACATGGGGCTACCCCCTACATGGGGCTACCCCCTACATGGGGCTACCACCTACATGGGGCTACTCCCTACATGGGGCTACTCCCTACATGGGGCTACTCCCTACATGGGGCTACCCCCTACATGGGGCTACCCCCTACATGGGGCTACCCCCTACATGGGGCTACTCCCTACATGGGGCTACCCCCTACATGGGGCTACCCCCTACATGGGGCTACTCCCTACATGGGGCTACTCCCTACATGGGGCTACTCCCTACATGGGGCTACCCCCTACATGGGGCTACCCCCTACATGGGGCTACTCCCTACATGGGGCTACTCCCTACATGGGGCTACTCCCTACATGGGGCTACCCCCTACATGGGGCTACCCCCTACATGGGGCTACTCCCTACATGGGGCTACTCCCTACATGGGGCTACCCCCTACATGGGGCTGCCCCCTACATGGGGCTACTCCCTACATGGGGCTACCCCCTACATGGGGCTACTCCCTACATGGGGCTACTCCCTACATGGGGCTACCCCCTACATGGGGCTGCCCCCTACATGGGGCTACTCCCTACATGGGGATACTCCCTACATGGGGCTACTCCCTACATGCATAAGTGATGTGGTCTCAGTGGAATTACTTAATGATTGAGCATTATGGCTGAAATAAGGGTCTAATTACTTTTATAACTGATGATTACATGGGGTCAAATCATTCACGAGATAGCATGGCTCTGTCAACCATATTACTTCCCTGGGCACCATTACATTGTACAGCAGATTGTCATGTGACCCACGTTTATGCTCATGTGACCAGTGGGGAATACAGGGTTGGATCCTGAGCATATTCACAATCATTTTTCAGCATACGTGAAACCATTGTTTGATGATTGGGCCCAAAAAGCCTTTATCCAGCAGTGATGACATCACTGTATTGCTTCAAGGCTACTTCTGGAGGCCATTAACTGCCTCTAATGTAGTTATTTTGGACTTATAGTTCTGTAACATTAGTGTTTATTATAGGTACAGTTTATTGGTGTTATTTTATTTGTGTTATTATTGTTATACTGGACCCTTTGTATGAAAGATCGGAACTATGATAAACGCCATGTCCGGAGTACATGTAAAAACCTCAGCGGTTGCCTAGAGACATTGTGTCATGTTTGCAGACCTTTGCATTTATCATAGTTCTGATCTTTCATGCAAAGGATCCAGTTCCTGTCTAGCTTACTGTTGGCAGCATAGTTTGATCAGGAACTGGATCGGCCGAAGGATCACTGTCCAAGCGGGAAGGAATGACTCCGAGCGTTGCCATTTTCACACTTACCATTGCCTGTACCTGACCCCGAAAGACCATGGGGAAACACATCATGTCCCACTTGTAAAGGGTTTTGCAAAGGGCACTACCATGCACCAGCATACAATACCGATGTATCCTTCCACTCATGGTATTCGGGGGAACCCTCACTCTTTTATTACTCAAAGGTCCGCGAACATGACACAATGTCTCTAGGCAACTGCTGAGGTTTTGGACCATTACCAGTGTTAACTAACGAGCTAATAATTCACACTCCAGTGTACATGTATGCTCCATACAGCCATTAATACAATAATTGCCGTTTATAGCTACAATCTCTCTGGTCCCCACGCCCAGATCCTACTACTTCAACTTCCAGCAGCAGTCAAGTGTCCCCAACCACCACCCCAAACCTTACCACCACCCCAAGCCTTACCACCACCCCCGCCACTACCTCTACCCCAGTCCCTTCCCCGATGATGCCAACATCTACATCTGCTGTTGGTATTGTGGTGGGAGTGGTGGAGGGAGTGATGATTGCGGTTGCCCTGATGGTTCTGGCGGCTCTATCCAGTGTGGTGGCCATCAAGTAAGTGCACAAACTCTTGGACATGTGCATAAATTATCTTGTTGTTGTGTGCAGGTACTGCAGGAGATCAAAGCGCAGTAAGTATTATGCGTGTCCTGTATTTGTGTGTGCACTATATGTGGTGTTCTACCATAGCTCTAGACAATACTACATGTACATGTACATGTTTCAAATTAGAACTATAATCGTATTATAATTATTTCGGGACAGTTTCTAAGAAGTCTTGCACTAATATGTGTTACTGTATAAATGCACATACATGTAATATAAATGTCATTGTCTGTCTCAATTACTAAGAGAGTTGTATACTGCTAATTTGGAGCTTTGTATTACGAAATAGTCTTGTTTGTTGTCACCAAATACTAGCTTTTTGGTTGGGCCAAGGTATGCTAGATACTGAAGATATACATATGTATAAAAATTTGTCTGCCATACATGTTAATGTACATGTATACAGAGTGTTTCTCAATCAAGGAAATTTTTTTATAAATTAACCACAAGCAGTTAATTAACAGGTAATTGTTGTTGAATGTTCTAACAGCTAAAGAAGACACGCTGGTGAAATAAAATTAATATATTCCTTAACTTTTATTAAAATTAGTAGCAGGACAAAATAAATATATATATATAATCTTGGTTAATTAATATTGATAAAAGTCTCAAGACCCCTCCCTATTCAATATTATTAATGTTAATAAATGTAGGGTGGGTGGGTAGTTAATGGCTGCAAACTGTCTTTGATTAACTACATGTACTTCCGTTTAGAAGTTATTCAAAATTGACATCTTGATTTATTGATTTTCGCAATCAGAATGATACTTGATTTAGGAGCCATTGTATCTTGATTTAGTAGTTTGAATTTGGGACAGTTCCGAGAAAATTGCGCTTCGCATATATAAATAAAATGTTATAAAATTGCCTTGTGTTTGAATCACTATAACTTCCGAACAGTTAAGACTATCAACTTCTTATTTTCAACACTTCATACCACACCATTTTTCTTTGGTAGAATACATTTTAGAGTCTTGCATTTTCTCCGTGCCAGTACTGCAACGTTCGATACTGCGCCGGATTTAAACCCGATCGCTTCTAAACTTGGATGATGTATTTAGAAGGAGTGTTTGCACATAACAAACACTAACAATCAGCATATATTCTTAATAAATCACTAAACTCCTCAATGGTTGCAGAAGAGGGAGGAGTCAGCCCATCCACACATGGCCTGGGGACAAGAACTGTTATTATTGGTGTGTGGGGAGGTGGTATGGTTTGGTGTGTGGGGAGGTGGTATGGTTTGGTGTGTGGGGAGGTGGTATGGTTTGTTGTGTGTGGAGGTGGCATGGTTTGGTGTGTGGGGAGGTGGCATGGTTTGGTGTGTGGGGAGGTGGTATGGTTTGGTGTGTGGGGAGGTGGTATGGTTTGTTGTGTGTGGAGGTGGTATGGTTTGGTGTGTGGGGAGGTGGTATGGTTTGGTGTGTGGGGAGGTTGGTATGGTTTGGTGTGTGGGGAGGTGGTATGGTTTGGTGTGTGGGGAGGTGGTATGGTTTTGTGTGTGGGGAGGTGGTATGGTTTTGCGTGTGTGGGGAGGTGGTATGGTTTGGTGTGTGGGGAGGTGGTATGGTTTTGTGTGTGGGGAGGTGGTATGGTTTGGTGTGTGGGGAGGTGGTATGGTTTGGTGTGTGGGGAGGTGGTATGGTTTGGTGTGTGGGGAGGTGGTATGGTTTGGTGTAGTAGGGGAGGTGGTATGGTTTTGTGTGTGGAGAGGTGGTATGGTATGGTGTGTTACGCTCCCTTGTCATATGTGTAGACCTACATGTTGTATGTGTACATGTAATGTGTGTGTGTCATAGGTGTAGACCTACATGTTGTATGTGTACATGTAATGTGTGTGTCATATGTGTAGACCTACATGTTGTATGTGTACATGTAATGTGTGTGTGTCATATGTGTAGACCTACATGTTGTATGTGTACATGTAATGTGTGTGTGTCATATGTGTAGACCTACATGTTGTATGTGTACATGTAATGTGTGTGTGTCATATGTGTAGACCTACATGTTGTATGTGTACATGTAATGTGTGTGTGTCATATGTGTAGACCTACATGTTGTATGTGTACATGTAATGTGTGTGTCATATGTGTAGACCTACATGTTGTATGTGTACATGTAATGTGTGTGTGTCATATGTGTAGACCTACATGTTGTATGTGTACATGTAATGTGTGTGTCATATGTGTAGACCTACATGTTGTATGTGTACATGTAATGTGTGTGTCATATGTGTAGACCTACATGTTGTATGTGTACATGTAATGTGTGTGTGTGTCATATGTGTAGACCTACATGTTGTATGTGTACATGTAATGTGTGTGTCATATGTGTAGACCTACATGTTGTAGGTGTACATGTAATGTGTGTGTGTCATATGTGTAGACCTACATGTTGTATGTGTACATGTAATGTGTGTGTCATATGTGTAGACCTACATGTTGTAGGTGTACATGTAATGTGTGTGTGTGTCATATGTGTAGACCTACATGTTGTATGTGTACATGTAATGTGTGTGTCATATGTGTAGACCTACATGTTGTAGGTGTACATGTAATGTGTGTGTGTCATATGTGTAGACCTACATGTTGTATGTGTACATGTAATGTGTGTGTGTGTGTGTAGACCTACATGTTGTATGTGTACATGTAATGTATGTGTGTCATATGTGTAGACCTACATGTTGTATGTGTACATGTAATGTGTGTGTCATATGTGTAGACCTACATGTTGTATGTGTACATGTAATGTGTGTGTGTCATATGTGTAGACCTACATGTTGTATGTGTACATGTAATGTGTGTGTGTCATATGTGTAGACCTACATGTTGTATGTGTACATGTAATGTGTGTGTGTCATATGTGTAGACCTACATGTTGTATGTGTACATGTAATGTGTGTGTCATATACACATGTATGTAGACCTACATGTTGTATGCTTACATGTTATGTGTGTGTGTCATATGTGTAGACCTACATGTTGTATGTGTACATGTAATGTGTACATGTAATGTGCACTTATCATTATTTCATCGTTTTTCTTATAGATTATGGAAGAAAAATTGAAAAAAAAAATGCAAAATTTATAAATGTTTAAAAAAATTTGTATCTTTTATTTTAACTTTATTCATCTAGTACAATTTTTGAAAATTCCTTTTACCTATTTTTTGTGTTATATATTTTTAAAAGCTTATTGTATGTATAGGTAATAATTATTTTTATTATAAATTTAAATGCCCCACAGCTCCAATCCCATCTGATATATCAACCTCAATCCCATTAGAGATCAATCTCATGGCAATCAGCCGATCTTTCCCCAAGCTAACCGCTGCTGGGCCTTCTGGGCTCCGTATGCAACATCTTATAGATGCAACAGAAGTGCCTTTGCAGACCCCCATTTTGCACTCACTCAGGGCAGTTGTCAATCTTCTGGCTGCGGGTAAGGCACCTGTTGAAATCACTGCTTATTTGGCAGGAGGCAACCTTACAGCTTTGAATAAGTCCAAACCAGGGTGCCCTTTTGATGTCCGGCCCATAGCAGTGGGAGAGGCACTGCGCCGGTTAGTTGGTAAATGTCTCTGTCAAGGTAAAGGCTCAGCAGTTTTTTAAACCTTTTCAGTATGGAGTAGCATGCCCCTTTGATGCAGAAAAAACAATTCATGGATTAAGAGACTGTGTTGAGCAACATTGGTTGGAGGATGACTTTGTTGAACGTTTTAAAGGTGGATCTGAAAAATGCATTTAATATGGTCTCTCACCAAGCAGTCTTAACTGAGTGTGCTGTGCACTTCCCAGAGCTGCTCCCTTGGGACAACTGGTGTTATGGCCATCACCCATTCCTCTGGCATCTGGGCGTTCAGCAGGGTGATTCCCTAGGCCCATTTGGGGCTCCATGTCAACATTTTTAAGTGCATGTGAGGTGTTTAGTCAAAGCTCACTAGACATTTTCCCAGCTGGCATTAAAAAGTCCAACAATCCAAACATTGAAATCTTGGGTTCTCCCATTGGAGATGCTGATTTCTGCCACCAGTTTATCAGCCACAAACGGTCTGAAGCCCAAAACCTCCTGTCAAAGCTGGCAGATGTTGGCTTGGTGGATCCACAGGTTGTACTAACCCTGCTTCGTATGTGTGGTGGTTTCTGCCGGCTTGTCCATCTTGCACGTACCACATCTCCATCATTATCTGGTGCAGCCCTCCAGTTGTATGACCAAGATGTTCGTAGGTGCTTCTCCTCCTGCACTGCTGTGGACACTTCAGATGCTGCTTGGAGACAGGCAATTCTAGGCCTTAGTAAGGGAGGGTTGGGTCTTTGCTCACTATACCAACATGCACCTGCAGCATATATAGCCTCCATTTGCTCAGCTGGGTTTGGTTCAGAGACAAATCTTCGCCTCTGTTCTGCAGTTGCAGATTTCAATTCTGCTGTTCCTCCCGATAGGGCACTGGACATTCACTCCCTTATCTCAGCATCTCCAGTCTCCCAAAAAGACCTATCTAGCACATTGGACACTTGCATGTTCAATGTGCTGTTGGAAACCTCCTCCATAGCTGACAAAGCACGATTGCTTTCAGTTTCCGCACCACATGCATCCTCCTGGCTGTCCGTCCTACCATCACAGGGGCTGGGTCTACATCTTGATGCACCGGTCCATCAAGTTGCCATAAAGTGGTGGCTTGGAATGGACACATTCCATGGATCCCAGTGTGCTCTTTGCCCTGACAAGGCCCTTGACCCCCTTGGACATCATGCCATCACTTGTAAGCGTGGGGGTGATGTTGTGGCATGACACAACACCCTTCGTGATGTTCTGGCTGAAACATGTCACCGGGCCCATCTTGGCGTCCAAGTGGAAGCTGGCAATGACCTCACAGCCGATCATAGCCACACCCGTCCTGCTGACCTTCTGTTGACTAACTGGGCAACAGGCAAGACAGCTGCCTTTGACATCTCTGTAACCTCTTCGCTTAACACACATACCCTTATGGAAGCGGGAGTGTCTGCAGGATCAGCTGCCCTAGCCACTGAAGGCAGAAAGCACAGGGCCAATGATCCAAAATGCAAAGAACTCGGCTGGTTGTGTGTTCCCCTGGTAGCTGAGACATATGGTGCATGGGGAAGTGAAGCTATTGAAGCCTTCTCTCAGCTGGCATCATGGCTTGCCACTCTAACATGCAGGCCCAAGTCGATCGTTCTTGGAGACTTCTATGGCAGGCTCAATCTCCATCTAGTGAGGGCCAATGCCACTGCCATACTCACCAGATGTGTTTTGCATTAACTATAGGCAGTTTATGATAGTGTATCGTTATTAAATGTATATATAATTTATAATGTTATGGTTACATATGCACAGTATAGAACGATAAATTACACACCTACACTTGCTATATATAAAACACACTACAGTTAAGATGGGATTCTACGGAGGATGGCCTCTGCGAAAAGCTCAAAAGATATCTGTGCCTTTGGCAGAGACTTGTGAATCGCAAGCCTAGCAATGATCTGAGCCAGAAACTACTGGAAGTAGCAATAAATATAAGACGTATTGGCGATAACTAATTGACAGAAAGTTTAGCTGTGTATATGTGGATTACTGGTGCGTGTATGAATGTTTAGCATAAGTATCAATCAGTTGCCTGCAGTATTATTAATTTGGTGTTGTTGGTTCAATGTGCATGTATTATCATATTGCTCTGAAGTCTACAGATTTATCCACATTGCAAGAATAACCACTCCATCTATAGCAGAAATCAGTCATCCGTTTGCTTGCACGTTGTTTGATTTACATGTACAAGTTTACAGAGAGTCTGGGTGTAAATGTATATCCATCTAACACTGACCTCAGCTAAGACTACAGTGTACATAGATCCTCTGGTATTGAAATGTCACTTGCTGGAGGCACTGGTTGCTAGCAGTATTCATGCATCACCTAACCATCAGCATACCCCTGAAATGAAACAGCATTGAACCCTATAACCCACAGCACCCTACTAGTGTGTGAAGGGGGCGTGGCTAGCATCCTGCATCTAATCAAGCATCACAGTAACAGCACTCCACTGCTATGGTGCAAATCATGGCCCTCCATAACTATCATATCCCCTACACACAAGGATGCCCTGGTGCTCATATATCAGTCAATAAGCCCTAGACCACACACACACCTCCATGACCACACACCCACCTCCCTGACCACACCCCTACATACCTTAGTATACTCCTCAAATGTGGCTCTCAGCTGTGCAAAGCTTCTTGTCCCAATGATCTCGGTAAACTAGTACCCCTATGCCCCTCCCCCGCTTCATACAGTTCCTTGGCTTCCCTATTCACTGGAGAAGAGATGTCCTCAATCACTGCCCAATATGGCTTGGCATACTGGTTGGATGGCAGCATCATCTTTTGTTGGAAGGAGCAGCTGTCATGTGTGTACAAGCCAGTGCCTCAAATTAAGGATTTGCATGATTTTGTCTGGTGGCAAGATGTAGATGACTGAGCAAGGCTCCAAGTGCAACAGTTGTGCAATGAAGGCCAGTACAATTTTGCTAACATCTACTGTGCTGCTGGTGGTGTTGTGCATGATGTTACGTCATTGGTCAGATTGTATGAAGACGCTGGACAATACCCCCCCCCCACCCCCCCCCCCCCCCCCCACCCCTATCAATGTCGAGAAGATGGCCCATCTTAATGAAATGTACAACTGGTGCATGGATCTCGCCGGACCACAGGCACGACATTCTTCTACTGTTCGTTGCCCAGCCAGATCTATTATTAGATCTATTAGCTATTCCGCATGCTCTTTAGTTTCAACACCTAGTGACAGCAGGCAGCACTGGCTGTAGTCCACCAGCAGCACTGGCTGTAGTCCACCAGCAGCACTGGCTGTAGCCCACCACCAGCACTGGCTGTAGTCCACCAGCAGCACTGGCTGTAGCCCACCAGCAGCACTGGCTGTAGCCAGCAGCACTGACTATAGTCCACCAGCAGCAGTGCACCGGAAGGAAGTGCTCCACTCCTGGCTGCTCTGGTCAAGGCCTCCGCAAGGGTACCAGGAACTTCCAACGCTGGGCAGAAGGCTATACCACTCAGCCAACTTATCACTGTGACCAGTGTAGACGTGTTCCTTTATATTTTATGATTTAGACTGCATTACATGTAGACTAATTATTGCAGCCACATAATTATCAACACCTATCAACAAATTTATGTACTGATGAAACCAACTGATATTGTCAGCAGTGGGGTGAGATATTATCTTGTATGATAAAACCACCCTTGGGGTGAGTTATAACCCCGGTACAAAATGACCCTTCGACTTCGTATATAAATACACATGTATAAATCTACAAAATGCTCTCTGCTTGATTTGCTATACAATGCTATTGGCCTCCGGTTTTGCGAAAATCATACCACAATATTTCTCCATATATTGCCAAATGTTTAGCAAATGGCACACTCCTTTGAACAACAAATGTTAATGTTCTTTGTATGTTCTGTAGGGAATAGAGTTAAGGGACAAAAAATGTATATTACCATAGAGAAATGATGTTGTATGATGTGTTCTAAACAGGAAGCCAATAGCATTAATGGTTTGTATAGCAAATCAAACAGAGAGCATTTTTATAACTTTATATCTTTTTAAGGGCATTTTGCGGAAACTGACCCATATATAATTATGATCATAAATAAAGTGAATAAGCCAATGAAACCTTTTTCAGTTGCTAGCTATAGCTTTTTAACTTTTTGCTTTTTAACTTTTTCACGGATGTCGAAACTTCAGCAGCCTACCTCTAGCTTAGTAGGTAATACAATTGTAAGATATACTAAACTCAGAGATGATCTCTGCACTCATTGAATCTGTTCAGGTTATAAACTTCAGCCACAATGTTAAACATCAAAGTTACTTGACTTGATATACAAATAGTCAAATCAGTTTATGTAGTAAACAGGATTATCAGCTGTGATTAGACTCTGATGAATAGGACATTTCACCACAATGTCATTTGCAGAATTTGGTGCTGTGAAAGGAGGAAAATGGTAACTCATTTCATCTTAATATGATCTGAGTTGTGTAAGGGTGTTTATGCATTGGTATCTGGACACCTTATTATGTGACCAGACTGTGAACGCCATACTAAATTAGAAAACGTGATGCATTGGTGAGTGATTTAAGGACTGCACTTTACACCAGGAAATTAAAGTTTTAGATTCTGCATTATTAATAACATGCCTGATTTTCTTGCATCCACTTTCAATTTCTTCACTTTGATAATACAAAGTACCAAAATCAAAACAAAAGCAATCACCACAACCCCTCCTCCTGTTCCTATGGCAACACCAATGGCTGTGGTTGGATGAGATGTACATGTAGGTGCATGATGGCATACTTGCAAACTGGTCA
Organism: Spongilla lacustris; assembly: GCA_949361645.1. Taxonomy (NCBI): domain Eukaryota; kingdom Metazoa; phylum Porifera; class Demospongiae; order Spongillida; family Spongillidae; genus Spongilla; species Spongilla lacustris. Next base: position 18,638,927 of record OX442416.1, on the reverse strand, counting down.
AATAAACCACTTGTGTTAAGAACTTGGTGCTACTGCTGCCGGGATGTAGATATGTTTAGAAGAGCTAAAAATATTCATACCAGTTGTGTTAATAGCTTGGTGCTAAATGATACAGCAAATACTAATCATATGTCATCTTAATGTAATTTTAAAAGACATCAGACACAAGTACTATGCCTCTCAATAGATTCATTTGAGAATAACTATCAATGCTTCATTGGAAGCCAAATAATTGCATTTAACCGATCCCTACTGCCATAAATGCAAATTGCTTAGGCTTACTGTACACAGATGAAGGTCCATATTTGGTAGGTGGTCCATACACAACAGAGGGTCCATATAGACTTGATGGTCCATATGCAGTAGAAGGTCCATACACAGTCACCATCTCCCCAGCCAATGCTGGTACTGATGACACACTCCCATCACTCTCAATGTCATACACCTCCACTGAGTACACCCCTGTACCCAGAGGACCATTGGAGGGGGAGGAGGGACATAAGGACATGTTGACTGGTGTGTCCAGTGATCTCACAACCACTCTGCAGTATGCTACACTTGTGTGTGTGTCTGTTAGATACACCAAACATCCTGTGGCCAGTGAACCAGGGTTGAAGAGACACACCAGTCCAGTGGGAGATGAGGTGTTGACAGAGACACCAACAACATCAAATGTACCTACCAAGAAAGGATGTGTACATGATCAAATGGACAAATAGTGCTCTCTATATAGAATAGGCTCACTTATGACAACAGTAGTACTTGTGTTTCCATAACCATTGTATTCAGTGATAGTGAGGTTGAAGTGTTTGTTGGGAGGTATGGAAACAGTGATGGAGGAGGTGTCTCCATGTGATGCTGGGAGTAGCTTCACAGGTGGAAATAAGAGCACATCATATCCAGATATGGTCACCATCTTGTAGGAGCACACCTTTGGAGAGACCTGGAGGAGAACATGTCATTGGGTTGGAATACATATAGCAACATACCCCCCCCCCCCCCCCCCCCCCCCCCTCCACCAAGCTCTCCAGTGTTGTTACTGTTAATTTTGTTACTGTTACATGTTAATAGCAATGATAGTTGAAACGCAGCATGTCAAATCATATAGCACAACTTAGATAGCCATAACTGGTATAGCTGTTCCACTTACAGGCAGACTGATATTCACAGTCACATTATCACTTGGAGACAGAGGATACACAAGAGAGGTGTGGACTTGGTCATGTGATATGGAAGTGGGAGAATCTGGAAATGTATACATATAGTATGTAGTTGTACATATAGTATGTAGGTATGTAGTATGTAGATGTACATATAGTTTGTAGATGTACATATAGTATGGATATGTACATATAGTATGTAGATGTACATAGAGTATGTAGATGTACATATAGTATGTAGATGTACATATAGTATGTAGATGTACATATAGTATGTAGATGTACATATAGTATGTAGATGTACATATAGTATGTAGATGTACAAATAGTTTGTAGATGTACATATAGTATGTAGTATGTCATATAGTATGTAGATGTACATATAGTATGTAGATGTACATATAGTATGTAGATGTACATATAGTATGTAGATGTACATATAGTATGTGCATTTGTGCCTCCCTCACCTCCTAGCTTCACTGGACTGGTCTGGGCACCTGTTATACTTCCACACATTGGGATAACAGTTGCCTCATAATGATCACATGGGTCTGGAGTGGTAATGACCAACTGTGGCTCCCTCACTGTCTCATTATACACTAGTGCTCCACTTCCATTACTGATCACCACAGCATAGGAAAGGAGGGATGGGGACTGGGCATCAGGGGGTGGTCCCCAGGCCAGTTTGGTGGCAGTACCATTGTATGTAGTAATGTTGAGACCAATGGTAGCAGATGGAGGACCTGATGGGTAAATGGCAAATGGTACATTGTACATATGCATCAGCCATCAGTAACATAGGTATACTGACCTTGTATGGTCAAATATGCTGAGCTGGTAAAGGTAGTTCCAACTGACACTACAGCCTCACATGTTATTAAAGAATTATTGTTAACTGGTATACCCAAGATAGTGAGATTCACAATAGTCATATTTCCCCTATAGGCTGGAGCAGAGACACTGACTCCACGAGATGCCACACTTGAGATATACATGTTGTCCACCAGATAGATGACAAGGATCACATCAGCAGCAGAACACACAAACTGTGCAGTAGATCCCAAACACACTGTGGTGTTGGTGGGAGTCTGGATAAATGCTAGAGTGTACATTTAGAATGAGATTATGTCAACCAAGCATAGGTGTTTGTAGTGGACATTATATATACATATGTGTAATTATCTACAAATCTGCTCACTAGACTAAGAACTTATTTTGGGAATCGGTAGGTGAGGCGTGTGGTGTGAGGTGTGAGGTGTGAATGATCTTCGTAAAGGCTAATTTAAATTAGCCAACATATTACAATTGATCATAATTAGAAAAATACAATTCAATCGATAATGCAGCAATATAGCTAACTATAGCTGTATCAACATATTTATATTAGTACTTCTATTCATTATTTGACCAAATCTTGGATTTAAAAAATACTCAGGTAAGTGCATGGTTTGAGAACCATTTACCTAAAACAGAAAAGCCACAAGGGCAGGACATCACTGGCCAGGATGGCTTTTGCAATGTAACATACCAGGGCTATGTTCAGAAGGCCATAAAACTCTATCACAACTGCTGGGTTGGTGACAACTGAGCCAGATGGGACACCAGCCCCATGTATACCTCTTTGCCCCAAGTGGGGAGTTCAGGACCACCCTAACTTCTGGCACTTGGGTCCATTGGAGCCTTAGCTTTGTTGGCAGGTGAAGAGACTCCAACAAGGTATGAAAAGATAGTCTTCAATTATAAGATATTTTGACTGTTTCATATCTTGTTGATAGAGCTAGAGAGAGAGACCTCAGTATCATCTGAGTACTGCTGAAGGTGCCAAGATAGATGCTGTCAGCACAGGCAAAGCCATAGGATGACAGGGAGGGAATGACAGCCTCATGATGGGAGAGGGAGCAATGGCCTAGACCACCAAACCTCAGCTCAAGTACCTAGCATCATTAGGACCTTCAATCGCTGAGCATACTACTCCTTGTCTAAAGACCTCAAGAGCATCTGAGGTAAACCTTTGCCCATGCTACAGAATCCACCACACATGCAAAGCAGGGTAATTACTACCTGGGACCCGGAGATTGCATGACTGCAGCCACACACAACAGACCAGATAGCATGTCCCAATGGGAGCTCCAAGGATACCCAGGCCAGGCAGGAGTGAGCACCTCACGGCAATAATAGTGTTGCCCCGCCTTATATTGTTACACTAAGTATTAATATAACTGACAAAATAAGAACTATAACTAATTAAAGTGCACCTCCAGGGTAACTTGAGGTCCAGGGCCAGGTTATAGTTTTTGCACTATACACATATGTGCATGTATATAGCTTAGCTTGGTTTTATGGTACACAAAATAGAACAGTGCTAAAATTTGTGTAAAAAGTCCTAAATAAAGAGACTTGGTATCAAAACCATTTACACTGCAGTGGTGGTCACCTGTGTTTCTTAAGGACATCCACGTGTCATGATGTGTGAATGTCTGATCCTATAGCCCTCTTTATTTCTGGATACAACATTAAAGGATCATCTAATGTTCTAGATTGCTCACAACCATGTTCAAACGTAAGCCATGACATATCACCTTTCAGGCTGTACAAAAAAATCAGCATAGCTATATCACTACATGATACTTTCTGTCATCAAAAACTGCAGTCGAGCCACTGATGCATCATACAGTATATACACAGTTATGCAATGGTATTGTTGTTTGCGTATTGGAACCTATATGGAAGTACATACAGTGTGTACATGTATAGGATGAATGTCATTGACAATGCAATCCATTGGGTATTGGTTGAGAGCCCTCAGTGTAGAGGTAAATAAAACTGACAATGATTTAGAGGAGAAAGTATATATGAGATTAAGATTGATTCTAATACTATAATAAAATAATTTGATTTATATCATCCATGGCCTGTCAAGCTAATGGACTCCAGAACATTACAGAATAATTATGCAGTCTGAACTGCAAGCTCAGGAGGATGCCGTACTTGTATATCAGTAATTCCTAACTAATCTCTCAGGTCAGAATACGTTTAACAAACCATCCTTTTTTATTCTTCAATTAACCTAGTGTGCCCTGCTCTCCTTTAAAATGTGTTACTATTCTATTGATATTCAATAATAACTGTAATAGCTGGCGTTCTCTGTTCAGCAGCCTATATAGAATATGACCTCTTGATTACATCTCACCTGCTCGTGCTATGTGAAGGGGACGGAAACTATGAATGGCTATCTCGGAAGGAAAATGACAAATGGAAATTCAAAAAGTCAATATACATGCACATTTGCATTATCTGGGCGTAACTGATTGTAAATGGTTAAAGTACGTACATTGTACACATTCCCACAAATTAAAGCACCTACAAACATGCAATGAAACTGTTAATCGTACATGTATCAGTGTGATGTCAATTTTATATACCGTACGTGAGTTGCGCATGCATATTAATATGTGAATTAATGTTTATTTACAATCCGCTACTAAATTTTAAGATCCCGCTACGATAACATACATGTAGTCCGAGTTGTCTCTGGCTCAACAGTGTCACATGCACCGCTTGATGTGCTAGGCGGAGCGTGGGAATCTGATTGACCGTGCACGCATGCACAGGGACTGCCAGTGCTGGCAAACTTGTTCTGCAAGCTATGCATGAATGAGAGAACATACTTTAATGTACATGTGTTATTTCATGTTTATGCATATGCCATGGCCATCGTGGGAGCAATACTATAGGTATTAATGCCGCGGACCAAATAATGTTTCCTGCTGTTTATATACTGACTGGGAGACGTCTGAATGAGAGGTGCATGTAATTATAGTGGATAGAGCGCTAGCAGATTCTGCGGAAGGCAATGACTCCAGAGTGTATAGCGCGCAGCTGGCCATTGCACTGCGAAGAAGACACTACCGGGAAGAGTGAAATTGGCTGCGATAACCACGTTGGCATGGTATGTGTTTGTTGCATTGTGACAACATCCTACTTTGGCTCAAATCACGAAATTGCATGGCACCGAGCATCATATGTATTAAAACGACAATAATGAGGTGGAATATAGTTATAACACACTTTTCATGCGAACTTAGTGTGCGGTTAGACATCCATATATACATGCATGTATGTATCGACATAATTATATATATATAATTATATATATATATAATAATTATATTATATATATATATATTATCCATTTAGCTCATTAAATTACTATCATTCTAATACTGACTTATGCGCAAGGAAGAATTAATTAAGCCGGCTGCATGAAAAGTTGTCGTGAAAGGAGTGAAAGGAAACTTCGATCCGAACATTTGCAACAGTATATATATCTGGGTTATAAAAGTACATAAGGTCATTTAGGGTGCACGGGTAAAAGTATACTGACTGCATGCTGCTTTGCGTGAAGTTATTTTGATAACATATATATAGTGATGAAAGGGTCCATACAATAGCGTGTCCAGTTTACATACACTTACCACAATAATGGCAAGGAATCACAAACAACCAGAGAGACAGCAAACGACTGATGTCTGTCATTCCTCCTAAATTGTAGAAATCAAGGAGACAAAGCATAATTAGCGTCCACTCAACCCATGCACCATATATAGAGAGCCGGTATAGGAAACTGCAATTAAAATCTACTCTCAGTAGTATAAGAATAGTAAATCAGGGCAGGCTCCGGCCCGCTGTGGCCTGAAAGGTCGACCTGCCAGGCCGGATAATAAAATTCAAAATTCTAGGTACCTCTTTGGGCGTCAGATGTGTAAAATTAGATGCCAATATATACATGTATATGTGCTACTATGTACATGTATATTTACTCACAAACTGCTTCTACTTACGTTAGTTTCTCCCACACACCAAAAATGTGTACATTTAGAGGATGCATGTATAACAGTTTATGTGGTGCTGCAAGAGTTGTAGTACTTCCCTACAACCATGTACAATCTGTAATTAGTTTATGTAGCATACTTCTCCTCCTCTTTACTGTGGCTAAGGAAGGGAATATAAAGTGCAGCGGCCAAAGTACCAGTGCCCCCCCCCCCCCCCCCCCCCCCCCCCCTCTGGAAGGGGACACCCCTCCCATCCAGCCAGGGGGTATGGGGGAGCACTGCAAGCCCCAAAAGCCAACGCTTTTTGTGTAGAAAAATTCCAAAAACTATGCAAAAACAGTGACCAGTTTAGATTGTCACACCACTGCATGCCTCTATGTGTGCTTTGACAGCTTTGACTGATTTCAGGGTGCTCTGTCTCAGTTAGGAAGGAAGCTATTTAATTTACTGACTCTCTGTGTGGTACTATTGGCAGTATAAGGGAAGTGCAAATATATACATACATAAATTCATGCCTGATCACATATACAGATGCAGGCCCATATTTAGACCAGTGTCAAGTGTTCCACATTACATATATCCTGGTGCATATTGTTGCAACTACCAACATTTTTATGGAGGTGAAGGGGGGTGGGGTGGGGGTGGGGGATGTACTGGCCAGCAATGTACAACACTTTTAGCATGATGCGCTTCATTGATGTGGGTTATAGATTCCTGTTCCAAGTGATGAACGTGTACATGATGCATTAGAGAAGTCATGTGAATAATGGAATTCTTTAGCATGCATGGTCATGTGCACGGGAATGAGAAACTCACTTTGCCGTAACCAAAAATGTACTTACATGTATAAGGTTGCAAGTGCAGCTCTTGCGTGGAGTTGTGATCAACACATGACTTTAAAGATCCAGATTATGAGTGGTATACTAGTAATGGGGCAACCTTCATGGTACAAAAAACTGTACAAGTGCATGGGGCCTTTTTAGCTTTGAGACTTCTTTTATGAGAGACATAGACTCTGTACACCTTGAAATGCGACCACACAACGGAAGTACAGTTAGTGTACTTTGTGGGAATTCCATTACTCCTCCCCTCCATGCACTCCCACAGAAAAAAAAAATGGCCCGTGTTAAACAAACGTATTGACGTAATCGTTAAAGCTTCTGCGTACCTGTTTTAACATTTCAGGAAAGAACTGGCACTCCAACAGGATTTTAAAAAATGGCACGCACCTGCGTTCGTGATTACGTCGATGCGCTCGTTTAATGTTGTATAGGAGCATTTTTGGGGGTGGGGGGATATCTAGCGGTACTCTACGGTAGTTACGAATTCGTCTAGATTACATAACCAAAGATCGGTGTTGGAGGAAGCACATCTAATAAAAACGCAGCACAAATAAGCCTGAAGCAACATTCAAAGCCATTCGTACAATCTAAGAGATCAAATTTACATTAATAAAAGATTTTAAAACATTTTATTTATTTTTTAATGCAGCCGCTGCTGCCGCCGCAGCTCCTGATCCTACGCCACTGTCTTTAACTCATTGCACTCATCTACAAGAACCATTTATGTCATTGGAACTACCTTACAAGCTCATCTGCGTTATAGAAACAGATCTGTTTCTATAACGAAGATGAGCTTGTAAGGTACACATGTACCCGCCACAACTTAACAATCAATCTAATTATATGCATCTAAGGGCCAGGGGTGTGTCCCGACCTTTCAGGCCGGGGTCTGGCCTGAAAGGTCGGGAGGAAGGTCTGTCCTGAAAGGTCGGCCTGACAGGCCGAGCTGGCCTTCGGCAACCCTAGCTGCATGCAGGCGATTGCAGACAATACAAATACCACAAGCTCGTTGACGATTTAATATAATTTCTTATTCCTATGGTACTTGAAAAAGTTAATACAACCTGCTGGTTGATGCATTAAATTAAGCGACTATGAATTTGACTCGAATAAGAACATTTGCACGTATGTTAACCGATAACCCTAGCTGTTCAAGTCATATAGTGTATATTTGACGCATTTGTAAGATGCTCTTTAATTCGACTTGCATATCGGCACTGAGTCTGAGGTATAAGCATGCAAATATATATCTCAGAAATGAACCTAAGTAACATTTTTTACACTGGTGAACTACTCGGCAAGCGCGTTAGTATAATGCACAAAGCGCCATTTGCATGTCTAGGTTTGAGCTATATCACTTCAGCGCGCTACTAGTACAAATTTTGACTGTCTTTTTAGTGCGTGCTTAATCTTGCAATACTGGCAATTGAGAATTACAAAACTGAGTACCTTGGAAGACGATCACAACGTTGATAGGCGCTCCACAGATAAGAATGGAGATTCAAGTTTAGTGTAGATATTGGGAGGAATGTGAATCAAAAGCGGAAGTGGTGGTATAGCGCGTTCAAAGAAGCGATGAATATATGATACGGGATTACATGTACATGTGTAGTGCCAAAATTACCCTTACAAGTGTATGTATCTAAGTCTTACCGCACTATGTACACATGCTACATTAAACTAGATCTAACTATACTGGTATATACCTCTGCATACGGTATTATACGTACCGGTATATCTACAGGGTGTTTCTCAATCAAGGAAAATCGTTTATAAATTGACCACAAACAGATAATGGTTGCTAAATGCTCTAATAATGCGGGCTTAAATTTTGATGTTAAAGGAACTATAAAATATTATAATTAACGAAAGCTAATTAATACTTACTGGTAACACCTAATCGAACATACCATTTTTAAGGCTCCAACATTTCCTTGAGCGTTAACTTGCAATTCAAACCACTTAATCAAGATACAATGGCCCATAAATCAAGTACATTGCGAAAATCAAGGTTTCAATTTTGAATAACTTCTAAACGGCCCTCCCTATATTTATTAACATTAATAATGAAATGAATAGGGGTCTTGAGACTTTTAATGGCACCTGGTACTTCCCAACTAACACTGGCATACCCCATCTAGCATTTCTGGGGTGTTAGTATGGGCTGGTCAATTGTGCAGTAATTATGAACCTTTGTGCCAGCACTTTCCATTGCCTCCATAGCTTACCTCTCTCTCCCATGTGATATGAGCAGTTAATGTTAAAGACTTCAGCCATGATTTTGCTAAAACAACAAAGTGAGGTGGCACAGTACACAAGTGTACAAGACAATCAGTTTATGTGGCAACACCTATCCTAACACCATAAACAGGATTGTCAGCTGTGATCGGATCAGTGGGACATTTCACCACAACTTCATACACAGGATTTGGTGCTATGATTGGATCTGCTGTGAAGGGAGGGAAATGGTCATGCCATCTTCATTTTATAATATATTCGTAGTGTTAGGGTGTTCATGCATTTATACTTGTTATGTTCATCTCTACACCTTATTACATTGCATTTAACCAGACAGTGAACATCACACCAGCTAACCGTTATATAAATGAATGATTTTAGCACTGTGCATTTGTGCATACCTGATTTTCTTGCATCCACTTTCAATTTCTTCACTTTGATAATACAGAGTACCAAAATCAAAACAGAAGCCACCACCACAACCCCTCCTCCTCCTCCTCCTGTTGCTATGGCAACACCAATATCTGCGGTGGATATAAGTATGTATTTAGACTATTGGTGCATGGTGGCAGAATATTGAATGCTTTTGAACAGAGGATTTAGGAACATGGTGTTACATATACTGTGAACAACATTGTGTGGTCATAGTACCATATTTATTTCCAGTCTGGGGACCTTATAAGAAGTCATGCTGAAGCTGTCCAGCCTGGTGTGTTTTATATGATATCATAAGCCACCAGACAATACTCAGATGTGAAATAATTAACACGCAGGACTGCATATGAATTTTTTTGGATCTGGTTCATGTGACTACATGTACATGTAAAGGCCATCATATACACTAGAGAACATGTTGCCTGTAACTGAAATGAATATGGGTAAAAGTACAGAAAACCATCGGTAAACAGAAATTCATGTTGCTATGTGGCCTTTAGGTTTGCATCTTATCAACAGCTTTTGTTTAGAATAAATGTCAATTGCCAGCACTGCTTAGGAAACTTGTATGTGTTTTCATATATATTAAAGTACACTTTAATATCTATGGCGTTGTGAACCCATCCCTTGTTCCATCAATATATATAACTTATAGGCTTACTGTACACAGATGAAGGTCCATATATGGTAGGTGGTCCATATATGGTAGGTGGTCCATACACAACAGAGGGTCCATATAGACTTGATGATCCATATGCAGTAGAAGGTCCATACACAGTCACCATCTCCCCAGCCAATGCTGGTACTGATGACACACCCCCATCACTCTCAATGTCATACACCTCCACTGAGTACACCCCTGTACCCAGAGGACCATTGGAGGGGGAAGAGGGACATAAGGACATGTTGACTGGTGTGTCCAGTGATCTCACAACCACTCTGCAGTATGTTATACCTGTGTGTGTGTCTGTTAAATACACCAAACATCCTGTGGCCAGTGAGCCAGGGTTGAAGAGACACACCAGTCCAGTGGGAGATGAGGTGTTGACAGAGACACCAACAACATCAAATGTACCTACCAAGAAAGGATGTGTACATGATCAAATGGACAAACAGTGGTCTCTATTTAGAATAGGCTCACTTATGACAACAGTAGTACTTGTGTTTCCATAACCATTGTATTCAGTGATTGTGAGGTTGAAGTGTTTGTTGGGAGGTATGGAAACAGTGATGGAGGAGGTGTCTCCATATGATGGTGGGAGTGGCTTCACAGGTGGAAATGAGAGCAAATCATATCCAGATATGGCCACCATCTTGTAGGAGCACACCTTTGAAGATATCTGACATGTGTGCATGGTAGAGAAGTCACATTTATCAGTTGCCATATATGAGTGAAACTTTTCTAAACTTTGCAATAGGTTCTTAATTAGAATGCACCTTCAAAAGATCATAGTGACTTCATTTATGGCATTAATATCAGCAATACCTAGCTGATGTAATAATCCAGTCTACTGGAGGTAATAAATAAGGAACATGGTAGTACTATGAGGCACACACAGCAGCAATTAAGCATTACTGCAGTGTAACCACACCCCTTATGTTCCACTCACAGGCAGACTGATGTTCACCTGTACAGTCACATTATCACTTAGAGACAGAGGATACACAAGAGAGGTGTGGACTTGGTCATGTGATATGGAAGTGGGAGGATCTGGATGTCCCAAAATGTATATAATTAGATGCGCATACATATAATTGTCACCTCCTAGCTTCACTGGACTGGTCTGGGCACCTGTTATACTCCCACACATTGGCGTAACAGTTGCCTCATAATGGTCACATGGGTCTGGAGTGGTGATGACCAACTGTGGCTCCCTCACTGTCTCATTATACACTAGTGCTCCACTTCTATTACTGATCACCACAGCATAGGAGAGGAGGGATGGGGACTGGGCATCAGGGGGTGGTCCCCAGGCCAGTTTGGTGGCAGTACCATTGTATGTAGTAATGTTAAGATCAGTGGGAGCAGATGGAGGACCTGATAGCATGATGTATAGTACATCACATGATACATGTACATTGTCAGGGATTTACCCACTTCCTACCCACCTTCTGGTAATTTGGCAAACCCACCACATGCCATGTTAAAGAATGTACCATAACTGCAAGGCGAACTATGAGGCTTATGTGGAGGCCCACCTCTTAACATATTACCCCTTGGTGGTAATTCAATTCCCTGTTTGTACATGTACAACTTACCTTGTGTTTTGAGATAAGCTGTGCTGGTCAACACAGGTCCACTCACCAGATAGGCATGGCATGTTACTAGGGTTTCACCTGGTGCATTGAAGATGGTGATATTAACCACTGTAATGCTTCCAATGTATTTTGGAGCGGACATGTAGGCATATGGAAATGGATTTTGGACAACCATGGATTTCAGAAGATAACTGACAGTATTAGTAGCAGAACACACAAACTGTGCAGTAGATCCCAAACACACTGTGGTGTTGGTGGGAGTCTGTATACAAATGCTGCAAAAGAATTAAATGTAACCGTGGTGTAATGTGTGACTGAAAATGTATGGATAATTACAAGTTCAACACCTTATAGCTCCATGATGGGCACCCCATGCATTTTACATTCCATACCTCGATCCAAAATTCAGAAAAAGGTCATTTTATATTTTTCAAAATAGTGTTCAGTCAGTCCATTTATATTTTACTATTAAAGATTGCATTACATGTAGGTTAATACCTCAACAACCAAATGATGTTGCTTTTCATGCCTGGGCATATTGTCAGCTGCTTTCTACTCCACCGGGTTAAAAATCCAAATATGATCAGTGAGATATACTGATGCACCGGCGTACATTTTTTTAAAATAAATAAATAAAAAACGAACTGTTGATAACTGTTGGCAGTAGTTACGAGTTCAACAAAGAGCCGGTAAATTTTCTTCATACATGCCGTGCGCGGGGTGTGAGATTCCACTTGATTGGAGTACCACAGATGATTCCTGCAGCTGTTGTTATGTTGAGTTCTACGTTATCCAAAGCACGTGCATCAATGCCGTAGCGAGCGACCGAAGTCCGATTTCTTGAAATTGCGGCGTGGAATTAGTGCAACCTTTGTGCCAGCACTTTCCATTGCCTCCATAGCTTGCCTCTCTCTCCCATGTGATATGAGCAGTTAATGTCAAAGACTTCAGCCATGATTTTGCTAAAACAACAAAGTGAGGTGGCACAGTATACAAGTGTACAAGTCAATCAGTTTATGTGGTAACATCTATCCTAACACCATAAACAGGATTATCAGCTGTGATCGGATCATTAGAACATTTCACCACAATGTCATACACAGGATTTGGTGCTGTGATTGGATCTGTGAAAGGGAGAAAAATGGTCATGTTACTTCCGTTTTATAATCTCTTTGTAGTGTTAAGGTGTTCATGCATTTATACTTGCTATTTTTATTCCTACACAATATTTGACCAGACAGTGAACATCACACCTGCTAAACGATGAATAGTACATCAATGAATTATCTTAGCACTGCATATTTATGCATACCTGTTTTTCTTGCATCCACTTTCAATTTCTTCACTTTGATAATACAAAGTACCAAAATCAAACCAGAAGCCACCACCACAACCCCTCCTCCTGTTCCTATGGCAACAACAGTGGCTGCGGTTGGATAAGTACATGTATTTAGATTATTGGTGCATGGTGGCAGAAAATGTTGAATGCTTGCGAACAGAGGACTTGAGTTAGGAACATGGTGTTACATATACTGTGAACAACATTGTGCAGTCATGGTACCATATTTATTTCCAGTCTGGGGACCTTATAAGAAGTCATGCTGAAGCTGCACGACCTGGTGTGCTTTATATGATTTCATAAGCCACCAGACAATACTAGTTAACACGCAAGTGTCTGCATATGATTTTTATGGATCTGGTTCATGTGACTATGTGTAAAGGCCATCATCATATACACCAGAGTAACAGAAATGAATATGGGTAAGATTTCAGTAAACCATCAGTAAAAAGAAATCCATTTTAGTTGCATGCAACATGTTGCCAAGTGTCCTTGGGAGTATGGTTTCATGGCTTATGAATATATAGACACATATAATATACCTACAGACCCTACTACTTGCACTAATATATTTCTAGGTTATCTAAAAGAGGTTGATGTCAAGTACTGGTGGCCTTTCAACAGCTTTTGTTTAGAATAAATGACAATTGCCAGCACTGCTTAGGAAACTAGTATGTGTTTTCGTATATATTAAAGTACACTTTAATATCTATGGTGTTGTGAACCCATCCCTTGTTCCTTCAATAGAAATAGCTTATATGCTTACTGTACTCAGGTGAAGGTCCATATATGGTAGGTGGTCCATACACAACAGAGGGTCCATATAGACTTGATGGTCCATATGCAGTAGAAGGTCCATACACAGTCACCATCTCCCCAGCCAATGCTGGTACTGATGACACACCCCCATCACTCTCAATGTCATACACCTCTACTGAGTACACCCCTGTACCCAGAGGACCATTGGAGGGGGAGGAGGGACATAAGGACATGTTGACTGGTGTGTCCAGTGATCTCACAACCACTCTGCAGTATGTTACACCTGTGTGTGTGTCTGTTAAATACACCAAACATCCTGTGGCCAGTGAGCCAGGGTTGAAGAGACACACCAGTCCAGTGGGAGATGAGGTGTTGACAGAGACACCAACAATGTCAAATGTACCTACCAAGAAAGGATGTGTACATGATCAAATGGACAAACAGTGCTCTCTATTTAGAATAGGCTCACTTATAACAACAGTAGTACTTGTGTTTCCATAACCATTGTATTCAGTGATAGTGAGGTTGAAGTGTTTGTTGGGAGGTATGGAAACAGTGATGGAGGAGGTGTCTTGATATGATGGTGAGAGTGGCTTCACAAGTGGAAATGAGAGCACATCATATCCAGATATGGCCACAATCTTGTAGGAGCACACCTTTGGAGAGACCTGACATGTACATATATGGGGGAGAAGTCACATTTATCACTTGCCATAGATGAGTGAAACTTTTCTAAACTTTGCAAATGGCTCTTAATTAGAGCGCACCTTCAAAAAATCATGATGACATCATAAATATCTAGCTGATGTAATAATCCAGTCTACTGGAGGTAATAAATAAGGAACATGGTAGTACTATGAGGCACACACAGCAGCAATTAAGCATTACCACACCCCTTATATTCCACTCACAGGCAGACTGATGTTCACAGTCACATTATCACTTGGAGACAGAGGATACACAAGAGAGGTGTGGACTTGGTCATGTGATATGGAAGTGGGAGGATCTGGATGTCCCAAAATGTATATCATTAGATGTGCATGCATACCTAATGTATATGGTTGAATGTTTCCCTCACCTCCTAGCTTCACTGGACTGGTCTGGGCACCTGTTATATTTCCACACATTGGGGTAACAGTTGCCTCATAATGGTCACATGGGTCTGGAGTGGTGATGACCAACTGTGGCTCCCTCACGGTCTCATTATACACTAGTGCTCCACTTCCATTACTGATCACCACAGCATAGGAGAGGAGGGACGGGGACTGGGCATCACGGGGTGGTTCCCAGGCCAGTTTGGTGGCAGTATCATTGTATGTAGTAATGTTAAGATCAGTGGGAGCAGATGGAGGACCTGACAACATATAGTACATTACATAGAAAAAAAAAAAAAAAAAAAAAAAAAAAAAAAAAAATGGCGCCGGGTAAACAGTGCTCTGTCTGTGAAAAGAGGACGGTGGATATGACGAAGCCAAATGGATTGTGTTGCACATACTGCGGGTTGTTTTTTCATTCGGAATGCTCGAGTACGTTTGTAAACGTGAGTCATGACGTGTTATGTGTGGTAAAAAAAGTTTGTACTCCGTGTCCGAATTGCGAAACTTCCCTAAAAGACTTGCCGCTTAGGGTTTCAAAACTTGAGCAGAAGTTTGCTGAGTTTGTAGCAAAAACGGAAACTAGCGCTGTTGGGCCTTCGACTCTACATAGTTCCGTAGGGGGTAATGCATGTACTGTTGCTCCTGTGGATGTCAGCAAAGCTGTAAAGGAAGCTATTTCAGCCCATGATGAAAAGTTTTGTGTTATTGTTTCTGGAGTGAAGGAAACTGGTAGCGTCGTTACTGATAAGGCAGCGGTTAAAGAAGTTTTTGATTCCATTTGCAAAGATAGTGTTGTTCTAATTGATGCCTTCCGACTTGGGAAGGAGTCAAGCGAAGGACTTAGTGCAAAACCACGTTTAGTCCAAGTTCGTGTGGGTAATGCAAATCAGAGAACTGCGATTCTACGGAAAGCAAAGATACTTAAAGAGTCGGTGAAATTCAAAAATGTTTTTATTCGACCCAGCCATACTTCTGCTGAACGTAGTCATATTCGTACTCTTTATGGAATCATGCAGACAAAAAGAACTGAATCTGGTCAGAGCTATTATATAGATAGGCGTGGCCCCGTTTCTCAGTGGATGGTTAGAGAAAGTAAAGTACGTGACTCCAACTCTTCTGATTTAACAGCATCTGGTCGCAGTGGTAATGTATAGGACAGGCAGGCAAGTAGTGGAAATTTGAAGTGTAAATTGATTAATGCGAGATCATTGTGTAACAAATTAAATGTCCTAAATATCTTGCTTTTGACTTGTGAATTTGATCTTATATTTGTTACTGAAACATGGCTTTATTCTGATATCACTGATTCTCTTCTGCTTTGTAATTCTGCATATACATTGATACGCAAAGATAGGCCTGATAATTTTGGTGGTGTTGCAGTTTTTGTGAAACATGGGTTAAAGATTGAGTATATTGATCTTTTACCTTGTTTTCAACGGCTTGAATGCATCATTTTTGATGTGTTGTTTTCCTCTGTACAGTATCGCTTTATTTGTATTTATAATCCTCCTTCCATGGCAAATGATGTTACTCATATTTCATGTTTATGCTCATGTCTTGACAGTTATTGCATCTCCAAGATGCAAGTTGTAGTTGTTGGCGATTTTAATTACCCACACATTGATTGGAGTGTCCCTGTCAATAATGGTTCAATTTGTAGCAGTCTTTTCTTGACGTGTGTCTTAGAAAATGGTCTTACTCAACTTGTTAATTCCCCTACTCGGGGAAATCACTGTATCGACCTTGTGATGGTTTCTGATGTCAATATATTGTTTGATATTTCAGTTGTTGATCCTTTTGTTATCTCTTGCGATCATTCATGTGTTGAATTCACGATTGTATGTCCTTGCCATCATACCGCAAACTCCATCTTGTATTGTAGAGACTTTAAAGCTGCAGATTACACTTCAATGATATCTTTCTTAATGGATGTCAATTGGCAAATGCTTGATCAATCTTGTTCGGTGGATGTTTATTGGGATGTTTTATCTATGAAGTTAAATGAATGCATTGAAAAGTTTGTTCCTTTACGAAGGGTCGTTTTATTTAGTAAACCAAAATGTTTAAAACATATTCGTAAATTGTTGCTCTTAAAAAAGAAGTGGTTTCATAAAAATAGAGTGAAATACAACAAAATTGCTAAGGAGTATGAATTGGCGGTGAAATCCTTTTATGATTATCGTGAGTCATATGTCATCAACAGTAATGATTTATCTAAACTATATTCATATGTGAATATGAAACTTTGTCACACATTGTCTATCCCACCTTTAATGAAGTCAGACGGTTCCCTTGCTACAATGGATTATGACAAATGCAATGTTTTCAATGATTATTTTTCTTCTGTATTTACAACTGATAATGGTGTTCTACCCATCTTCCATCCTGCGGTATCTAGTATACAAGTTTCTCAACAAGTTGAATTTACTTATGATAATGTTATATGTGCCCTAAATCGTCTTCCTTCCAAATACTCTAGAACACCAGATGGTTTTCCTGCTGGGTTTTTAAAATCAGTCGCCCCTGGTATTGCAATACCGTTGTCCAGGCTTTTTAGACTGTCTATGGATTATGGGGATATACCTCTAAGTTGGAAAAAGGCGATGGTCTGTCCTATATTCAAGAAAGGTTCGCGTAAATTACCCAGCAATTATCGTCCAGTTTCTCTTACTAGTGTTTGTTGCAAAGTAATGGAGTCTATTGTGTGTGAATCAATGGTTACCTTTCTACGTTCAAACAGTCTTATCTCGAAAGACCAGTTTGGCTGTTCCACTTGTACTCAATTGTTAATGACACTTAATGAATGGACTCTACATACTGATTTTGGCGATAAGGTTGATTCTGTGTATATAGACTTTGCTAAAGCGTTTGATTCTATATCTCACACTAAGCTTCTGCATAAAGTGGAATGCTATGGATTTAGTTCTTCCTTGGTAAAGTGGTTATCTTCTTTTCTTACGAATCGTTCACAGCAAGTCTATATTGGTCAGTCCTTATCTTCTTCCCTACCTGTATCCAGTGGTGTTCCTCAAGGATCAGTACTTGGACCTCTATTGTTCCTCATTTATATCAATGACCTTCCTGAGTGTTTAGAGCCACCAGTTCAAGCTAAAATTTTTGCAGATGATACCAAACTTTATGCTACTCATTCATCCAACTCATCTTCACCTTTGACTTTATCTTTATTGAATTTTAGTGTGTGGTCTCAAACCTGGCAGCTTAATATTGCATTTCAGAAGTGCAGCGTGATATCCTTTGGGCGTAACTCAGCGAGTCACTCTTATTCTCTAGGTGGCGTGCTTTTGAATAGAGTTTTTGATATCCGTGACCTAGGTGTACATATCACATCTGATTTTAAACCGAGCTTGCATTGTGCATATATTGCTGCTAAGGCTTTTCAAAGGTGTTCACTCCTACTTAAAGCTCTTCGTACACTGAATATGTCTGCGCTGTGTCGAGTGTTTCATTCATATGTGAGACCCATTCTGGAATATAATGCTCCAGTATGGAATCCTTGGCTTGTAAAAGATATTAAAACTCTTGAAAGAGTTCAACGTTACTTTACCAGATCACTCTTTAAAAGAATAAAGATACCTATGACTAGTTATGCTGATAGGCTTTCTATGCTTGGATTTCATTCATTGGAGTATAGAAGAGTGTTTTTGGATCTAGTTATGTGCTTTAAAATAGTGAAAAAACTTGTTGACCTTGATGCATCAGATTTTTTCCACATAAACTTGTCACCTTATACAACAAGAGGGAACTCCATCAAACTTAGTCCTCTAACAACACCACATCACAATTACCGTGCAAATTTCTTTTCAGTTAGAATCATACCGATTTGGAACTCACTGCCTGACACTGTTGTTAAATCATCCTCAGAAAGAACGTTTAGGTTAATGCTGAACAATGTTGATTTATCTATTTTTTGTAAATGCTACGCATTTTAGGGGCAGTATACAAGTGCATATCTAATTTATGCCATTACTTGCCTATGTGTATATTACATGCACATGAAATTATTATTATTATTATTATTATTATTATTAAGATACAATGGCCCTTAAATCAAGTATACAATTCAATTTTGAATAACTTCTAAACGGAAGCAGTTAATTAGATATAATTTGTAGCTTCTAACTTACCACCCTCCTTAGAGTTATTAACATTATAATTAATAATGAATGAATAGGGTCTTAAGACTTTTATGCATACTTATTTTCACCACATGTCTTATTTTGCTGTTAGGATGTTTAATAACTATTACCAGTTAATTAACTGCTTGTGTTGATAAACAATTGTGTAACACCCTATATATACCTCCAGTCCTGCACATACACCTCCACACCTCCACACCTCCACATAAGGTATAGACCTCAGCACAAGCCATAGATAATAGAGAAGCCCTGTTATCTATGGCACGAGCTATGCATTGCATATAAGTGGGCATTCGGCATCACCATTGACCAAAAATCCCCAGGCCACTCAGCTAGTAGCAGCAGCCAAGCAGAGGTGTGGCTTGATGGGTTGTGAGAAGAACAGGGGAACAGGCACCAGATGATGGCCACCAGCTAGGTGACCTGTGTGCCAAGCCAGGATGCTGGCCCAAGCTTAGGTCCTAGGGTCAGAAGGTCAAGCCCCGCCCCCAGCATATGTGATATACATAACAGTACAGCACTTTACTTCTTAGACATGACCTGCAAGTAAGGTTATGTTGAGGGAGCTAAACAGAGTTTAATGGCACCTGGTACATCCCAACTAACACTGGCATACCCCACCTAGCATTTCTATGGTAGGTCTTGGGGTGCTGGCGGGTCAATTGTGCAGTAATTATGAACCTTTGTGCCAGCACTTTCCATTGCCTCCATAGCTTGCCTCTCTCTCCCATGTGATATGAGCAGTTAATGTTAAAGTCTTCAGCCATGATTTTGCTAAAACAACGAAGTGAGGTGGCACAGTATACAAGTGTACAAGACAATCAGTTTATGTGGTAACACCTATCCAAGCACCATAAACAGGATTATCAGCTGTGATCGGATCATTAGAACATTTCATCACAACGTCATACACAGGATTTGGTGCTGTGATTGGATCTGTGAAAAGAGGAACACATTCATTTTATAATCTCTTTGTAGTGTTAAAGTGTTCAAGCATTTATACTTGCAATTTTTATTCCTACACTATATTTGACCAGACAGTGAACATCACACCTGCTAAATAGTACATACATGAATTATCTTAGCACTGCATATTTGGGTATACCTGATTTTCTTGCATCCACTTTCAATTTCTTCACTTTGATAATACAGAGTACCAAAATCAAAACAGAAGCCACCACCACAACCCCTCCTCCTCCTGTTCCTATGGCAACACCAATGGCTGTGGTTGGATAAATATGTATTTAGACTATTGGTGCATGGTGGCAGAATATTGAGTGCTTTTGGAGAGAGGATTTAGGAACAGGGTGTTACATATACTGTGAACAGCATTGTGCAGTCATGATGCAATATTTTTTTCCAGTCTGGGGACCTTATAAGAAGTCACGCTGAAGCTGTCCTGGTGTGCTTTAATAAGCCACCAGACAATACTATTTAACACGCAGGACTGCATATAAATTATTCTTTGGATCTGGCTCATGTGACTAAAGTTCAGTAAACCATCAGTAAACAGAAATTCATTTTAGTTGCATGCAACATGTTGCCAAGTGTCCTTTAGGTTTGCATTGGAGTATGGTTTCATGGCTTATGAATATATAGACACATATAATATACCTACAGACCCTACTACTTGCACTAATCAGTATATTTCTAGGTTATCTAAAAGAGGCCGGTTGATGACAAGTACTGGTGGCCTTTCAACAGCATTTGTTTAGAATAAATGTCAATTGCCAGCACTGCTTAGGAAACTTGTATGTGTTTTCATATATATTAAAGTACACTTTAATATCTATGGTGTTTTGAACCCATCCCTTGTTCCATGAATATATATAACTTATAGGCTTACTGTACACAGATGAAGGTCCATATATGGTAGGTGATCCATACACCACAGAGGGTCCATATAGACTTGATGATCCATATGCAGTAGAAGGTCCATACACAGTCACCATCTCCCCAGCCAATGCTGGTACTGATGACACACCCCCATCACTCTCAATTAATGTCATACACCTCTACTGAGTACACCCCTGTACCCAGAGGACCATTGGAGGGGGAGGAGGGACATAAGGACATGTTGACTGGTGTGTCCAGTGATCTCACAACCACTCTGCAGTATGTTACACCTGTGTGTGTGTTTGTTAGATACACCAAACATCCTGTGGCCAGTGAGCCAGGGTTGAAGAGACACACCAGTCCAGTGGGAGATGAGGTGTTGACAGAGACACCAACAACATCAAATGTACCTACCAAGAAGGGATGTGTACATGATCAAATGGACAAACAGTGCCCTCTATTTAGAATAGGCTCACTAATGACAACAGTAGTACTTGTGTTTCCATAACCATTGTATTCAGTGATAGTGAGGTTGAAGTGTTTGTTGGGAGGTATGGAAACAGTGATGGAGGAGGTGTCTCCATATGATGGTGGGAGTGGCTTGACAGGTGGAAGTGAGAGCACATCATATCCAGATATGGCCACCATCTTGTAGGAGCACACCTTTGGAGAGACCTGGAGGAGTTCGGTTGGAATGACATTCTGGTGTGATAAAAGGTAGTAAGCTTCTAAAACTCTTATTTTTCATAGCAAAGACAGTTGAATAGCAGCATATATGTCACATCATGCAACATAACTTAATCATATAGCCATTATCTGATATAACTGTTCCACTCACAGGCAGACTGATGTTCACAGTCACATTATCACTTGGGGACAGAGGATACACAAGAGATGTGTGGACTTGGTCATGTGATATGGAAGTGGGAGGATCTGGAAATATGTACATATACATGTAGTATGTAGATGTAGTATGTAGATGTACATATGCTGAGTATGTAGATGTACGTACAATTTGTACGTAAATGTTCATATAGTATGGAGATGTACATATGTGCATTTTACATTGTAAAAGGCACATAAATGCCTGTATTCACCTCCTAGCTTCACTGGACTGGTCTGGGCACCTGTTATACTTCCACACATTGCGATAACAGTTGCCTCATAATGGTCACATGGGTCTGGAGTGGTGATGACCAACTGTGGCTCCCTCACTGTCTCATTATACACTAGTGCTCCACTTCCATTACTGATCACCACAGCATAAGAGAGGAGGGATGGGGACTGGGCATCAGGGGGTGGTCCCCAGGCCAGTTTGGTGGCAGTATCATTGTATGTAGTAATGTTGAGATCAGTGGGAGCAGATGGAGAACCTGATAACATGATGTATAGTACATCACATGATACATGTACATTGTCATGGATTTACCCACTTCCTACCCACCTCCTGGTAATTTGGCAAACCTACCACATGCCATGTAACAATATAACATATCTGCAAGGCGTGTTATAAGGCTTATGTTGAGGGACATCTGTTACCTTTACCAACCCCCTATGACTTAACTGGTATATTCCCCCTTAGTAGTAATTCCTCTCGTGTACATGTACAACTTACGTTGTACTTTGAGATAAGCTGTGCTGGTTAACATCATTCCACTGACCGGATTGGCGTGGCATGTTATAAGGGTATCACCTGGTGCATTGAAGATGGTGATTTTAACAGCTGTAACACTTCCAATGTACATTGGAGCTGAGATGTAGGTATAAGGAGATGGATTTTGGACAACCATGGAGTTCAGAAGATAGCTGACAATAGTTACATTAATAGCAGAACACACAAACTGTGCAGCAGATCCCAAACACACTGTGGTGTTGACAGGAGTCTGGATAAATGCTGTAAAAGAAGTGAATTACATCATGATCACTGAACTTAATTTGTTGTCAACCAAAGCCGTGGCATATACTATTCCAAGAAAAAAAATCAGTTTGTAACTCTTCATACATTGTTCTCTATGAAATAAAATGATCAGTTCTTGTGCATTGACGAACTGATTCAATGAGCCATTATTGCATTGCTAGCACTGAAAAACCTTCTTATGCCTATCCTGGATTCGAAGTGAGGGGAGTGAAAATATATTAATCAGTACAACACTTCCTAGCTCCTGCACATTTACGTTCCATGCTTCCCAAAGTCAGAAAAAGGTCGTTTTAAATTCAGTTCAAACATTATATAGACTGCTTACATGTAGATTAATAATTGCAGCCACATAATTCAACAAATCTGTGGATGAAACCAACTGATATTGCACAATCTCCTTTTTATGTCTGCTGTCAGTGATATTATGATAAAGCCCCGGGTTGTAATTTTATCACTATAACAAGTTCTTTTTGGGAAAATCAATTTTGGTGCTCAGGTTAGAAATCCCCATATCCTGAGATACATGTACATTACAACCGAGTACAAACTCCCCGTCCAACTTTTAGTTTGTTTAGCTTCACTTGTCTGCAGCTATTTTCAGTATTGTAATTTTAATGCAATTTTTTAAATAATCTGCCGCTATTAGCGCACGTGTTTGTCTTGTCCAAACTACTTTTGGAAAAAAATAGTTACATATTAACCCCCCCCCCCCCCCCCCCAACGTCATTACGTTTTTGTTTCATCAACTCTACATGTACTCTCACAATGACGCCGCTAACTGCATGCAAGGGCGGATCATGGATTTCTGGAAGGGGGAGGGAAATGGGGCGTGCCCCTCCCATAACCTAACCGCTTTTTTACTCAGTGTTTATTTTAGTGCAGAGTTCTCCCCCTTCCAGAAATCCATGATCCGCCCTTGTATGCAGTTGGCGCGTGACTAATTGACAACCGTATTGACATTGTCAAACTAAAAATTATTTTTTACATAATTAGGATTTGTAGACATCAATTAGGAAACGGTAATTACATGCCTACATTTAGCGAATTAAGGCAGATATCAGCCGCGGTATAGATTTGCTAAATTATGTATAAATTAGATCATTTCCGTATTCCCTTGTTTCCTTACTTTTTACTCATTTGCTGACTACAAATTCTATACAATTGACATGTTCCATATTGTGACTCCAAGTGTATATGTTTTTATTTATTTGTTTACTGCTTTATTTGTTTTGAAGCGGGAGATATTCAGCAGGTACAGCAGCCAAAACAGCTGCCGCTCGTTGAATCGGCCAAAGGCGGAAAGCATGTGCAAAAGACCTGTCTTACTACCCCCGTCTATTAACATGTTGCTCTGATCTTTCCAAGATTATAATTACTTGTTGGTTCTAGAAGTTGCTTTGCGATTTACCGGCCGAAAATACATCTTTTAGCAATGCACTGAGTATTGACTGTATTTGACAATCTATGAAGAATTGCAAGGTGCAAAAGGATAAAACGATAAGTGCAGTACTGCCGCACTATTTTGCTTAAAAAGTGTGTGCATCAAAACTGTGATAGTTGCAGCTCGCATAAAGTAAAATGTGAACATAGTGTAAAAGGTCTTATAGTCTACTTATTTTACAACCAGTACCTGTGATATTATTGCATGCTAGCTGCAAGCGGTCATGGTGCAAGCTTCAACACCTCCATGCATTCAAATGACTACTGACACACATATACATACTATGTCTTGCGTCGACCGTGTACCCGTTTACGCTCGGGTGTGTGCCTGTTTACTGTTTCAGTGGTTTCTGGCAACTATGAGAACTGACCACAAGCTACAGTAGGAAGTGTCGATAAAATCATATATCACAGTACATGTACATTTATCGCAGTATGATGAAATGAATCTGTTGTGGGCTATTAGGCCTATACTAGGTTGTGTCAAGTATAATAACGAAAATAAAGTTTCACCATTGATGGTTCTAGTGCTTCTGCGTGCATATTGCTAGCTTATTGCTAGCTTCAATTGTGCATGGATCAAATTGCACCTCTAGTAGGTCAGTTAATTATATATATTATGCATATAATGCAACACAAAACAAAGCTAGACAAACTGATTAACTCAATGAGGAACAAAGTAGGGAAATATACATCTTTCTAAACTGTCACTTATACTCACCCATAACATGCACAGTAGAGTTCGTGCACGCGACAATCGGACTGTTTGTGGCTCAGACAGGATATATGTGTATAATTAGAAAATTCAGTACATGTAGCTATTAGCAGGTACATGTAGACAATATAGTGTAAAAATTATGAAATGACATGGCTGAAATTTCTTCGCTGTCAAATTAAAATCACTGAAGGTCCATGCATGCATGAGATATTATTATAAGCAGGGCCGGGGTGGCGGGGGAAAAAATGCAGGCAAGAAATTCGAACAATATGAATAAACACATGGGTATAGTGTGCTTGTGTGTACATGCAGTTAGTGTGTGGAAATGGGACTATTCACAATGAAGTCAGAAGATGAAGGAGCTTCCTGTAAAGGTGGGGATTGGGGTGAGAAATGGAGAGATACTAGTTGGTCGTGGCCCGCACTTCGCGTTGTCGGAAGGTCGGGTTGCAGCAAGCCTATACCCAGATTTGTTCTGGAGTGTTATGTAATATTTTTGTGAATATTGTTATGTTGTTGCATTAGGATAGGTGAGTACATGTATATTGAGTGTTAGATGATACTGCGGTTTAATTTGCAGCAAGCTAATAACTCTTTAGAAAACGAATCATTTTCGTTTAAGCTAATAATCTTACCTGTCCCATACTTAGTAGGCGAACAAATAACAACGTATTTTTAAAAAATGCTTGAAACATACATAATTGCCGTCCGCCGCCATAGAATTATTCGGGGTGTGAGTAACATTGGAATGTACCTCGTTCCCAGTCTCTGTGCATACGGGAGGTGTGTGTCCGAAGTATAATATAAGCTTGTCCAGGGGTGCTTTTATATATTGTCCCGGGGGGTAGGTTTGCATCTGTAGTGCCTTCAATAGCATATTATTGAGCAGGATTCACCCACTGATGCAGGTGATAGAAGCTACTTTCAGTAGGGAACGCTTGCTTCTTTTCCGATTGCGACATCCATACTTGGATCAACTCTATGACCCTCAATGTTCAGACTTCTGAACTGGAAGTCAATCTCGAGTGGCAATAAAAAGAAAAATACGGCAAAGTGATATAAGCCTAATTATTGTTAATTTTATCAATTAACGTGCGTCCACGTGGTGGTTTTGTAAATAGTTTAGTTTTTCACATAAGAAATATTGAGGTTTTTATTTGTACTTTTCATACACAACACCACACCACGACTAGGCCTACACCATAAGTACACACACACATAACACCACACACGCTCGCGCATACGCACATACACACACATACACTAGGTATAGCTGAACTTATTGATGGCCTTCATCATTATGTCGCTGTTGGTGTTTCTGGCCATGACTTATCCAGGTAAGAACATGTATGTAGAGGAGGGGAGTGGGACTTGGTGCTGAGATAGATGTCTGTCTCACGCCCACATCATATTGTTTATGGAGTAACTCCAGCGTCACGTCACGTCACGTCACGTCGGCTGGGGTATACGATATTTGTATTGGGCTAGAGGTGGAAGTAGGTGAAAATGGCATATTGTTTCTATGCTACTTCAGAGTTGTCAACTGTCAAGGACAAAGAAGGCTCACTTTGGGCTTGTACTATGGCTAACAGAAAAGTCTAAAAAGACTAACAAAAGTGTTGTAACACTAAATCAATATGAAACTCGTGTAGGTAGTTGTTGGTCACTTTTGACTGATGTACAACTTGCACTGTCATAGGCTGTGGAGCCAGGTTTATGTCATTCCACACCCCTTTTTTGTATTGGTGAGGTGGGAAGTATCATTCCAGAGTTACATACTACTTATTGAAAGCACGTGCTGATTAGTACATCTATAGATCCATTGTCTATTGTTTTATTTGTACACAACTGATGATGAGCGTGGTCATTGGTATGGCACAGAGATCTTATGGGCACAATTTCTTCAGCTTCTAGAAGAGTTGCTGTAGCGGCATCTGGCGGTGTTTCATAATTGACCATTCCATTTTGCACTTTTATTTCCTTGTGTTTCAGTCATGGCCATCATCATCCAGCCACCTCAGAGTCAGTCAGTCCTTCTTAATTCCACTGCAACATTTAGTTGTGTTGCTAATAACGTGGTGGCTGTTACCTATTTGGTAAACTCAATGCCCATCTTTGCTGTGGCATCTCTTGGAGTGATCCAATCATCCCCATTGACCAGTGGAAGTCAGACCACTGTCAACCTCACCATTCCTGCTATCAAATACTTCAACCACTCACAAGTTGTGTGCCTCACATATCTGGCTGACGACACACGTGATGACTCACCTCCTGCCTACCTACTGGTAGAAGCTCCAGGTTTGTGTAGAGATCAATGTAGTATCGTTTTAGTATGTGGTACATGTAACAGATGCTTGTCTTGATCATTATAATCATGCACATTTGATTAGATTATATGTCCCGCCCACACAGCCCCGCCCTCTGCCCCTATACACGTTTCTGTCGGTTGAACGTAGTGAATTAGACAGAAACTATGCTCCCTCCGTATGTGATTGGTTGTACAGCACGTGATGTGACCACGTGGCGGTAGAGGTATATAAGGTTATGTGAGCGGGAAAGAAGTCATTCTACGTTGCCAGTGCACGTTTTCTGTTAACTTTACATAGTCTGTATATAGTGTGCAGCTGGATGGCTGCTGTATGAGTGGGTTCAGCTGGGTGGCTGGAGTACATGTGGTTATTATGTGTCAGCCGGGTGGCTGGAGTGCATGTGATTATTGTGTGTCAGCCGGGTGGCTGGAGTTGCAAGGCGCATTTTTTCCCCATGTTGATGGAGGCAGATTCTTCCTTAATAATCATTTCCACACAGATGAAAGCTGAAGACCCTCTGAGGAACTTGTGCTATGTTGTGATGTTGTGGTGTCCAGAGCAGTGTGTAAGAAGGTTTTTTCCTCACACAGTGAGGTTTTTTCCCTTGAGGTGGTGTGGGCCCACCACCTCTAAATAAAGTAGGCTAAAAATTCAAATGTAGCTGTTGCGTGTTGGTCCCTGCTCTGAGTGTGGTTTGTGTGGTGATGGTGTTTGTGGATATGCGTAGTTGGTGTTGTCAGTATGTGTTTGGTGTTGTATGTTGTATGTTGTTGTTTACATGAAGTTGGCAGTCGTGCACAGGCGACGCTGCACCAAAGTTGTCAATATGCATGGGGTAAGGGTGGTGTACATGTACAAGGAGGGAGCAACATCTTACAGCTGCTGCAGTGGGTGACATATGTGGTCCTAACCTGGTCCCCACCCATGGACCTAGGGATTGGTGGCCCACTGTACTACAATGTGTCCTACCAGGCAGTCAGTGGACCATCTAATGTGACATCAGTTATCACCAATGACACACATGTGAATGTGACCAACCTGTACCCTGGGATCACCTACATGATGACTGTGGAGGCTGATAATGGAGGGTCTGGGGATGAGAGCAAGAGAAGTGCATCAATCAATGTGACTACAAACTCCACTGGTACGTGTATGTTACATAATCATGTTGGTCATTAATTCTTTCCCTGCAATTATGCAAATAAATGTACATGTATTTGCTTACACTACAGCACCAACACCCACACAGAGAGCTCCTCCCCCTGCCTCTGCCGTTGCATGGCACATGGTGGTGGTGTGGGTGGGGGTAGGAGTGGTGGCAATGGTGACAGTGGTGGTGATCGTGGTGTTAATGTACAACAGAATGTACATGTAAGTCACTGAATCTTCCTCTTCCATTGTGCCACGTTTGGTGTTCCCTCCATTGTGCCATGTTTGGTGTTCCCTCCATTGTGCCATGTTTGGTGTTCCTTCCATTGTGCCATGTTTGGTGTTCCCTCCATTGTGCCATGTTTGGTGTTCCCTCCATTGTGCCATGTTTGGTGTTCCTTCCATTGTGCCATGTTTGGTGTTCCCTCCATTGTGCCATGTTTGGTGTTCCCTCCATTGTGCCATGTTTGGTGTTCCCTCCATTGTGCCATGTTTAGTGTTCCCTCAATTGTGCCATGTTTGGTGTTCCCTCCATTGTACCATGTTTGGTGTTCACTCCATTGTGCCATGTTTGGTGTTCCCATCACAGTGAGCCAGCCAGCCACACACCATCAGGCGAGGAGGCCAGTCGAAGTTTCAACTTCAGAAACATGGCCTCCTCCCACAAGTGCTGGGTCACAGGCGGTGGTGGGGATCACCCTGCCAAGGCCTGCACCCGTGCCACTCCGGGGGCTACGTGAGCTCCAATGAGCTCACACCCCACAACGACGCTTAATCTTTGAGCGAGAACTGAAGTAACATACCGACAAGGCCTGGGTCTCCTGGCTGCTCAATTGACAATGTTGTTTTCCACCTGCACAACAGTCCTCACATCCCCTACACTGCACTACAGCACCCTGAAATTGAAATAGCCTCCCAGCACTCCTCCCCTCCCCCCCTCCCCCTGGCAGCCTCCCAGCACTCCTGGTGCTTCAGGAGAGCTTGTCTGTTCATTATGAGAATGCGCTTGACGGCGGAAGTCTTGCGGCTTTGCCTCATGCAGGCCAACCTGGTAACCACGGGCACCAAGAAGGCCATGGTGCAGCGTCTTATGGAGAGAGAGCTCTTGGCCGGAGCGAATCCTCTTCTGCAACGGGACACCACGAGCCGCAGCTCTAGTGCTACCATGCCACAGCATGGTGCTCATCTAACCCACCACCGGTATCGGGCAGACGCAAGTGCGTCGACGAGTGCCTCTTCTCATCTCGCCGCCAGAGGTCACGCAGGTCACCGCATAGCTGTCACTACAGCTGCACCTGCCTGTGAGCTTGACAAGGCCCGGAGACCACCCCACCACTCAAAGGCCCGGAGACCACCTCACCGCTCAAAGGCCCGGGGACCACTACACCGCTCAAAGGCCCGGAGACCACCTCACCGCTCAAAGGCCCGGAGACCACCCCACCGCTCAAAGGCTCGGAGACCACCCCACCACTCACGATCGAAGCAGCCTCATAGCGTGAAACGGAAGCACCAGGGCAAAGAGTCCAGCTCAAGCAGCCGCAGCAGCTCCTCCTTCTCCTCAGATCGGTCCAGACGTGGGCACCACCGCAGTCATCGCCACCATTCGAGCAGCCTTGAGGAATTCCTGGTCTCCCCCTTCCCCACATGCTCGGCCACACCGGCCAAGTACCTGGTCAAGAAAATCCGTAAAGGGACGAACTTTTATTGCCTTCTGGGTTCCGGGGTCGAGGAAGGCCCCAATGCCCTCCAGCTGCAGGGGAAGCGCGTGGGGGAGAGAGACCAAGGCGAGCAAGAGGTGCGTGGGGGAGAGAGACCAAGGCGAGCAAGAGGTGCGTGGGGGAGACCAAGGCGAGCAAGAGGATTTCCCGTCCTGGATGGAAGCCTGGAACGTATTCCTGGCCATCGGCGTCCAAACCGCTCCCCAGACAGCGCCACAAAAATCATAACCCAACTGTTTTCCTCGTACCCAGAGGGTGTTTGCATTAAATACGATAGCGCCTTCCGCAAAACCTGGCCATCAGAGGCATGCAACGCTCCCAGGGCCCAGCCCACCTCAGACCCAAGAGACTGCCTCTCATCATTAGGATGCTGGAGCAACTGCTGAGGTTACTGAACAGTGATCCACTGAGCAGTCATGACAAGCGGATGCTGAAAGCAGCCCTCACTTTCGGTTCCTGAGGGTTAGCGAGTACACCCTGACTACCAGAGGCAGATTCGACCCCAGACTCCACCCCACCAGAAGCGATGTCACCTGGGTCAAGGTGGGCCTTCACTTCCTTATCAAGAAGTCGAAAACAGACCAAACCGGGAGAGGCACCATAATATCCATGGGTTACCCTCACCGAGCATCATGCCCAGTCATGGCACTGCGAGCATACTTCGAAAACTGCACAGCACCGCCAAGAGCAGCCCTATTTCACTTCCACACCGGCCGCCCACTCACCTCCAGAGCCATGAGAGCCATCTTGAAAGTCCTGCTCAGGGGTGGGTACGACACCTCCAAATACAACACCCACAGTCTCTGGATTGGGGTGGCAACAGCAGCAGCACGAGCAGGCCTCCCATCATCCACCATCCAGCGGCTGTGAAGATGGAGCAGCACTGCCTGACCACCTACACCCAGCATCCACTGACAAGCCCTTCAGACACAGCACCTCTAGCATCAGCACCATGACTCCACACTCACACATTCACACACTTCATGTGTACTCACACTATTACCTGGAACCAAATCACCCTTAATCAATCCATTTGGGGTTGTGCGGCACCCTTCGGGCTTCTATCCTGACATACCTTCACAAGGGTCAAGGGGAATGGGGACCAGCGTCAAGGGGTGGGGCTGACCTAATGGGGACCAGCGTTTTCCCTTGGTTCCAGTCAGGCTCAGGGTAGGGGGTCAGCATCCTTACACACACCTGACTGGCCAGCTGTCGCCTAACCTTTTGGGCAAACAATAAATTATGCCTAGCGCAATGGGAAACAGCCAGAGTGCATATAGCAAGGCAAGCATGAGAGAGCATCCAGACAACATTAAACGGTTAAGTGGGGCTTATTAAATGGCTTAATAGTTGTGAGCCAAGAGGCATATGGAAAATTGCCCTGTTCTGCTACTCCTAATAATCTCCAACAAGCTCCGATAAGTGCACACTCGTCTCTCTTAGAAAGAAATAGCGGCCCCAACATACAACACAAATACTGGCGCAAATGCCAAATCGGTGACATCCTAGACCAACCACATAAATGTTAGGTGGGATAGTTTGGAACAGTCAATTATGCAGTAATATTAAGACCCATTGCCTCCATAGCTTGCCTCTCTCTCCCATGTGATATGAGCAGTTAATGTTAAAGACTTCAGCCATGATTTTGCTAAAACAACAAAGTGAGGTGGCACAGTATACAAGTGTACAAGTCAATCTGTTTATGTGGTAACACCTATCCTAACACCATAAACAGGATTATCAGCTGTGATCGGATCATTAGAACATTTCACCACAATGTCATACACAGGATTTGGTGCTGTGATTGGATCTGCTGTAAGGAGGAACACAGTCATGTTATTTTCATTTCACAATCTCTTTGTAGTGGTAAAGTGTTCATGCATTTATACTTGCTATTTTTATTCCTACACTATATTTGACCAGACAGTGAACATCACACCTGCTAAACGATGAATAGTGCATAAATGGATTATTTTAGCACTGTGTATTTGTGCATACCTGATTTTCTTCCATCCACTTTCAATTTCTTCACTTTGATAATACAAAGTACCAAAATGAAAACAGAAGCCATCACCACAACCCCTCCTCCTGTTCCTATGGCAACACCAATGGCTGCAGTTGGATAAGTATGTATTGGTGCATGTTAGCAGAATATTGAATGCTTGCGAACAGAGGACTTTAGTTAGGAACACGGTGTTACATATACTGTAAACAACAGTGTGTGGTCATGGTACCATATTTATTTCCAGTCTGGGGACCTTGTAAGAGTGTCTGGCCTGGTGTGTTTTAAATGATTTAATAAGCCACTATATAGACAATACTATTAGGTCTTCATATGAATTTGTTTGGATCTGGTTCATGTGACTATTCATAAGCCATGAAACCATACTCCAATGCAAACCTAAAGGTCACTTGGCAACATGTTGCATGCAACTAAAATGAATTTCTGTTTACTGATGGTTTACTGAAATTTTAGCCATATTCATTTCAGTACTCTGGTATATATGATGGCCTTTATACAAAGTATAGACATGCAATATAAAACTACAGACCCTACTACTTGCACTAATATATTTCTAGGTTATCTAAAAGAGGTTGATGTCAAGTACTGGTGGCCTTTCAACAGTTTTTGTTTAGAATAAATGACAATTGCCAGCACTGCTTAGGAAACTAGTATGTGTTTTCGTATTTATTAAAGCACACATTAATATCTATGATGTTTTGAACCCATCCCTTGTTCCATCAATAGAAATAGCTTATAGGCTTACTGTACACAGATGAAGGTCCATATATGGTAGGTGGTCCATATATGGTAGGTGGTCCATACACAACAGAGGGTCCATATAGACTTGATGGTCCATATGCAGTAGAAGGTCCATACACAGTCACCATCTCCCCAGCCAATGCTGGTACTGATGACACACCCCCATCACTCTCAATGTCATACACCTCTGCTGAGTATACCCCTGTAACCAGAGGACCATTGGAGGGGAAGGAGGGACATAAGGACATGTTGACTGGTGTGTCCAGTGATCTCACAACCACTCTGCAGTATGTTACACCTGTGTGTGTGTCTGTTAGATACACCAAACATCCTGTGGCCAGTGAGCCAGGGTTGAAGAGACACACCAGTCCAATGGGAGATGAGGTGTTGACAGAGACACCAGCAACATCAAATGTACCTACCAAGAAAGGATGTGTACATGATCAAATGGACAAACAGTGCTCTCTATTTAGAATAGGCTCACTAATGACAACAGTAGTACTTGTGTTTCCATAACCATTGTATTCAGTGATAGTGAGGTTGAAGTGTTTGTTGGGAGGTATGGAAACAGTGATGGAGGAGGTGTCTCCATATGATGGTGGGAGTGGCTTGACAGGTGGAAGTGAGAGCACATCATATCCAGATATGGCCACCATCTTGTAGGAGCACACCTTTGGAGAGACCTGGAGGAGTTCGGTTGGAATGACATTCTGGTGTGATAAAAGGTAGTAAGCTTCTAAAACTCTTATTTTTCATAGCAAAGACAGTTGAATAGCAGCATGTCGCATCACGCAACATAACTTAATCATATAGCCATTATCTGATATAACTGTTCCACTCACAGGCAGACTGATGTTCACAGTCACATTATCACTTGGAGACAGAGGATACACAAGAGAGGTGTGGACTTGGTCATGTGATATGGAAGTGGGAGGATCTGGAAATATGTACATATACATGTAGTATGTAGATGTAGTATGTGCATATGTACATATGCTGAGTATGTAGATGTACGTACAATTTGTACGTAAATGTTCATATAGTATGGAGATGTACATATGTGCATTTTACATTGTAAAAGGCACATAAATGCCTGTATTCACCTCCTAGCTTCACTGGACTGGTCTGGGCACCTGTTATACTTCCACACATTGCGATAACAGTTGCCTCATAATGGTCACATGGGTCTGGAGTGGTGATGACCAACTGTGGCTCCCTCACTGTCTCATGATACACTAGTGCTCCACTTCCATTACTGATCACCACAGCATAAGAGAGGAGGGATGGGGACTGGGCATCAGGGGGTGGTCCCCAGGCCAGTTTGGTGGCAGTATCATTGTATGTAGTAATGTTGAGATCAGTGGGAGCAGATGGAGAACCTGATAACATGATGTATAGTACATCACATGATACATGTACATTGTCATGGATTTACCCACTCCCTACCCACCTCCTGGTAATTTGGCAAACCTACCACATGCCATGTCACAATATAACATATCTGCAAGGCGTGTTACAGTATAAGGCTTATGTTGAGGGACATCTGTTACCTTTACCAACCCCCTATGACTTAACTGGTATATTCCCCTTAGTAGTAATTCCTCTCGTGTACATGTACAACTTACGTTGTACTTTGAGATAAGCTGTGCTGGTTAACATCATTCCACTGACCGGATTGGCGTGGCATGTTATAAGGGTATCACCTGGTGCATTGAAGATGGTGATTTTAACAGCTGTAACACTTCCAATGTACATTGGAGCTGAGATGTAGGTATAAGGAGATGGATTTTGGACAACCATGGAGTTCAGAAGATAGCTGACAATAGTTACATTAATAGCAGAACACACAAACGTTGCAGTAGATCCCAAACACACTGTGGTGTTGGTGGGAGTCTGTACAAATGCTGTAAAAGAAGAACATTTATATCGTTGAGATTCGATGTCAACTAAAGCATACTATTCCAAGAAAAAATCAGTTACCAACCAACCCTTCAAGTTTATTTTTCAGTAATGCATTGTTCTCTGTGAACTGAGTTCTTGTGCGTTGAAAATCTGATTCAATAAAGCATTAAATTTGTGGTATTACATTGCACAAAACCCTCCTTCTGTCTTTCCTGGAATGTTTTGTATTGTACTTTCAAGACAAGAAAAATAGATGCGGGGACTGAAAATATATTGACAATTACAAATTCAACACTTTCTAGCTCCATGATGGGTAGCCGATGCATTGTACATTTCATGCCTCCCAAAGTAAAAAAAAAGTCATTATAATTATAGAGTGTTTCATTTATATTTTACTATTTAGACTGCATGCAACCACAACAAATCTAGGTATGAAACGAACTGATATTGGGCATATTGTCAGTGATATTATGATTAAGCCATCCTTGGGCCAAGTTATAATTTTATCACTATACAAATTCTAATTGGGAAAATCAATTTTGGTGTTTGGGTTAGAAATCCACATATTCTGAGATACACATAGTACAAACTAGTAGTTAAGGGTCCAAGTTCCCTGTCCAATTTTTTTTCCCCACAAGTTTCTTTAGCTTCACTTGTCTACAGCTATTGATTTGTTCTGTTTGTTGAGTTCTACTTTATTCAAAGTATGCCTCAAGAAAGTGACCTATCTCATTGTATTGTATTGTATTTGTCTTCGTGATCTGATATGAACTAATGAATAATTTATACATAAATCCCAGGGGAGAGAAAGGGGGTGGGGGAAGCCCTTCAGATAAGTAACGAAATCATTATACGCGTTCAGCCAATATTGTTATGGAAGATCCCATGCTGATGAAACTGAATTTTAAAAACCGACCCCTGATGGATCCGCCTTTGCATGCAGTTGGTGTATGACTAATTCACTATATTAGACGTCCTCAACCCTCATTGATCCTTGCACTAATCATAGATTGCACTAATCCCTCGCGTCGTACATCGACTGCTCTCGTTCCATCCCAGTTGAAGAAGGTCTGGCTTGCTGGAGTCAGACTTACTTAGGTTTGGGCGTGCATGTACAAATGTGCTTGAGTCGAGCTTGCGTGTGAGTATTGCCAAGGTACAGAAGTCGCGGAAATTTCGGTCCGCTGAAAATTTTGGTCCCGGACGCTCGGGGCGGACCGTATAACTATTTTTTGAAATTATTGCGGACCAAAATTTTCAGCGAAAATTTTGGTCCGGGGCCAAGGGACCAAAAATTCCAGTGACATGCATTGTGCACGACACAGTAAGAAACAGCCACCCCTGCACGATCCTTTGTGGTGTTTGAAATTATGTTTACATACATGTAGAATACAGTGCTCCCCCGATTATACGGAAAAGTAGCACCTCGATTATACGGAAAATAAAGCACAATCATTGGGTGTTAGGAAACTATCCGTGTACTTAGTGGTAAGATATGTAAACCGGTTTACATATCTTACCACTAAGTACACGGATAGTTTTCCTAACACCCAATGATTGTGCTTTTTTTTTCCGTATAATCGAGGTGCTACTTTTCCGTATAATCGAGGGAGCACTGTAACCTTATTCGACCGCAATATGAATATATGTCACGCGCTCGTCATTTACATCACGCGACACGAAGTTTCAGGAACTATCAGCGATCACTTTTCAAGGCCTAAACCTTTCATGCAAGGTTGGTTCCGTTTTTTTCTATCTATCTGGTGATCCGAGTGGTACGAGGTTATAGTTTGCCGTCCCTGTATTGAAAACAATCTTGTAATCCCTCTGGCCCTCCGTGAAAAGGGGGAAAAGGAACACCAGCGACATAAATAAGCTCTCTATCATACCGTGGGTGTAATAGGACTGATTTGACTTCACCTCGTTTTTTGTCATTTATAACATAATCAAGACAAGGTAATTTAATGACTTCTACTGTGAGCCATTTTGTGTAAAGATAGAACAAGAAACGGTAGCGCCAAGCAGAATCCACGTGTAGTGGTGTTTGGTGGGTGTATTGAGTATAAAGCGTGTTAACACGGTGTAGGGTTGTTGAGATTCTGCGCCTCAATTGCGGAGTTTGAGCTGTCATGATTTACACAGCCCTTGTGATATGCCTCGAAGAAAACACTTTGTGGGCCGGCCAAACGTCTCTTGAAGTACTGTATGGATCTGTGGTTACCCCTAGCATACCAAGCTTCTCTTTATAGCGTACGTAACTTTCCCACCGTATCAAGCTGCTTACATGTAAACGAATCCGACAGTTCAACCATATTCGTGTATCTCATTAACGGTGACAACTTTCCAATACATGTATATGTCAGTCACATGCACCAGAGATAATATTATCTCTGCATGCACAATGAAATATTCATATTTGCGGTCGAATAAGGTCAAATATTGAAGTACATCCACGGCCACACGTACACTTCGAATTCGCCAGATGATATTTAATGTATATAAATAAAATTGGTAATGTATAGGATTTGCATGTAGACATCAATTAAGTAAAAAGCGTTATTACATACATCGGCTATAGCTACATGTAGCGATTTAAGGCACGTATGTAGATTTGCTAAAGTATGTAGGTCTTGATCTGTGTCCCGTATTCCCTTGTTTCCTTACGTTTTACTCATTTGAATTCTATAAATCACCAATAATATGATGGGTGCGTCGATCGTGCACCCGTTTACGCTCGGGAGTGCACCCGTTTACTGCTTCAGTGGTTTCTGGTAACTATGAGAACTGACCACAAGCTACAGTAGAAAGTGGCTCCAAACTGATGATAGATCCAGTACACGTAGGACAATCTATGATGAAATGAATCTGTTGTGGGCTATTACTAACAAAACTTAGTTAGCTGAAATTTGTGTCAAGCATAACTGCCCTTACGAAAATAAAGTTTCAAGTTAGTGCTTCCGCATGCTTCAAAAATCAATTGTATGTACTACATAGCCGCGCGCGAGATTTGCAGGTGGATCAAATTGCACTTGTAGTTATATTATGCATGCAAGCAAAACAAAGCTAGACAAACTGATTAACTCAATGAGGAACAAAGTAGGGAAATATATCTTTCTAAACTAGTGCACACAAGATAGCACATTTGTATACTTACCCATAGCATGCACGGTAGAGCTCGTGCACAAGACTGTTTGCGACAGATAAGATAATTACAATATTCACTAGATGATTAATTTTAATATACAATGTACGTGTAGTGCAAACGAAATGACATGGCTGAAATTTCTTCGCTATCAAAATCACTGAAGGTGCCTGTATGCAAGAGATATTATCTCTGTTTATATAAGAATAAGTATAGAGCGCGGTGGGAAAAAAATCATGATAAGCAGGCAAAACACAGCAAAAAAAGTTTGGTGGATTTCACTCAAAACGGCTTACTATATCACTCAGAATCAGGATTTGGAGTAATATAGTTAGCCGTTTCACTAAACTTTTTTGCTGTGAATATTTGTAGGATATAAATAAAACTGTGTGGTCATGTGGTAGTGTGCCTGTGTGGACATGGGGTAGTGTGCCTGTGTGGACATGATGTAGTGCCTGTGTGGACATGGGGTAGTGTGCCTGTGTGGACATGAGACAATGAAGTCAGAAGATGAAGGATGATATTGTTTCCTGTGAAGGTGGGTGGGGGGGGGGGGTTGGGGGAGAAATGGAGGGGAGATACTCCACAGTCAGGAACAGGTCATTCTCATGTTTAGGTGTGGGAATGCTGTTTCCAATGTTCTTGCTAGGTGTATGTATGCCAGCATACACATGTATATTCCAACACCTGGTCACCATCTAGAGAAAATATCAGTAATCAGTAACACATGCACTCTAAGAATCATTGAATGTTGCAATATGATACAGGGGATCAATACATACTCCTGCTATTATACAAGTTGTGCAAATTTCAGCAGATATCCTTCATAGATTGAACCCTGGCATTTAACTTTAACTTGAATATACAAAACATACATCATACATTTGAAGCAGCTTTTACACAGCCTCCCCAACACTGTACATACACAGCCTCCCCAGCACTGTACATACACAGCCTCCCCAACACTGTACATACACAGCCTCCCCAGCACTGTACATACACAGCCTCCCCAACACTGTACATACACAGCCTCCCCAGCACTGTACATACACAGCCTCCCCAGCACTGTACATACACAGCCTCCCCAACACTGTACATACACAGCCTCCCCAGCACTGTACATACACAGCCTCCCCAGCACTGTACATACACAGCCTCCCCAACACTGTACATACACAGCCTCCCCAACACTGTACATACACAGCCTCCCCAGCACTGTACATACACAGCCTCCCCAGCACTGTACATACACAGCCTCCCCAGCACTGTACATACACAGCCTCCCCAACACTGTACATACACAGCCTCCCCAACACTGTACATACACAGCCTCCCCAACACTGTACATACACAGCCTCCCCAGCACTGTACATACACAGCCTCCCCAACACTGTACATACACAGCCTCCCCAAAACTGTACATACACAGCCTCCCCAACACTGTACATACACAGCCTCCCCAGCACTGTACATACACAGCCTCCCCAACACTGTACATACACAGCCTCCCCAGCACTGTACATACACAGCCTCCCCAGCACTGTACATACACAGCCTCCCCAACACTGTACATACACAGCCTCCCCAGCACTGTACATACACAGCCTCCCCAGCACTGTACATACACAGCCTCCCCAACACTGTACATACACAGCCTCCCCAACACTGTACATACACAGCCTCCCCAGCACTGTACATACACAGCCTCCCCAGCACTGTACATACACAGCCTCCCCAGCACTGTACATACACAGCCTCCCCAACACTGTACATACACAGCCTCCCCAACACTGTACATACACAGCCTCCCCAACACTGTACATACACAGCCTCCCCAGCACTGTACATACACTGCCTCACTAACACTGTACATACACAGCCTCCCCAACACTGTACAAACACAGCCTCCCCAGCACTGTACATACACAGCCTCCCCAGCACTGTACATACACAGCCTCCCCAGCACTGTACATACACAGCCTCCCCAACACTGTACATACACAGCCTCCCCAGCACTGTACATACACAGCCTCCCCAGCACTGTACATACACAGCCTCCCCAACACTGTACATACACAGCCTCCCCAGCACTGTACATACACAGCCTCCCCAACACTGTACATACATACACAGCCTCCCCAGCACTGTACATACACAGCCTCCCCAGCACTGTACATACACAGCCTCCCCAACACTGTACATACACAGCCTCCCCAGCACTGTACATACACAGCCTCCCCAACACTGTACATACACAGCCTCCCCAACACTGTACATACACAGCCTCCCCAGCACTGTACATGTACATACACAGCCTCCCCAGCACTGTACATACATAGCCTTCCCAACACTGTACATACACAGCCTCCCCAGCACTGTACATTATATATACACAGCCTCCCCAACACTGTACATACACAGCCTCCTCAACACTGTACATACACAGCCTCCCCAACACTGTACATACACAGCCTCCCCAACACTGTACATACACAGCCTCCCCAACACTGTACATACACAGCCTCCCCAACACTGTACATACACAGCCTCCCCAACACTGTACATACACAGCCTCCCCAACACTGTACATACACAGCCTCCCCAACACTGTACATACACAGCCTCCCCAACACTGTACATACACAGCCTCCCCAACACTGTACATACACAGCCTCCCCAACACTGTACATACACAGCCTCCCCAACACTGTACATACACAGCCTCCCCAACACTGTACATACACAGCCTCCCCAGCACTGTACACACACAGCCTCCCCAGCACTGTACATACACAGCCTCCCCAACACTGTACATACACAGCCTCCCCAACACTGTACATACACAGCCTCCCCAACACTGTACATACACAGCCTCCCCAACACTGTACATACACAGCCTACCCAACACTGTACATACACAGCCTCCCCAGCACTGTACATACACAGCCTCCCCAGCACTGTACATACACAGCCTCCCCAGCACTGTACATACACAGCCTCCCCAACACTGTACATACACATGCAGCCTCCCCAGCACTGTACATACACAGCCTCCCCAGCACTGCACATACACAGCCTCCCCAGCACTGTACATACACAGCCTCCCCAGCACTGTACATACACAGCCTCCCCAGCACTGTACATACACAGCCTCCCCAACACTGTACATACACAGCCTCCCCAGCACTGTACATACACAGCCTCCCCAGCACTGTACATACACAGCCTCCCCAGCACTGTACATACACAGCCTCCCCAACACTGTACATACACAGCCTCCCCAACACTGTACATACACAGCCTCCCCAGCACTGTACATACACAGCCTCCCCAACACTGTACATACACAGCCTCCCCAGCACTGTACATTCACAGCCTCCCCAGCACTGCACATACACAGCCTCCCCAACACTGTACATACACAGCCTCCCCAACACTGTACATACACAGCCTCCCCAACACTGTACATACACAGCCTCCCCAACACTGTACATACACAGCCTCCCCAGCACTGTACATACACAGCCTCCCCAGCACTGTACATACACAGCCTCCCCAGCACTGTACATACACAGCCTCCCCAGCACTGTACATACACAGCCTCCCCAGCACTGTACATACACAGCCTCCCCAGCACTGTACATACACAGCCTCCCCAGCACTGTACATACACAGCCTCCCCAACACTGTACATACACAGCCTCCCCAGCACTGTACATACACAGCCTCCCCAACACTGTACATACACAGCCTCCCCAGCACTGTACATACACAGCCTCCCCAGCACTGTACATACACAGCCTCCCCAGCACTGTACATACACAGCCTCCCCAGCACTGTACATACACAGCCTCCCCAGCACTGTACATACACAGCCTCCCCAACACTGTACATACACAGCCTCCCCAACACTGTACATACACAGCCTCCCCAGCACTGTACATACACATCCTTCCCAACGCTGTACATACACAGCCTCCCCAGCACTGTACATACACAGCCTCCCCAACACTGTACATACACAGCCTCCCCAGCACTGTACATACACAGCCTCCCCAGCACTGTACATACACAGCCTCCCCAACACTGTACATACACAGCCTCCCCAGCACTGTACATACACAGCCTCCCCAACACTGTACATACACAGCCTCCCCAGCACTGTACATACACAGCCTCCCCAATTAATGTGCTCACTTTGCGCCCCTGTCTTCATCCTGGCAGAAACTACCAATACTCTGAACACCTGCGGGAAAGTGTGCAAATACATTCTGCTATCTGTTCCAGAAATTATAACCCTTGCGTACCGGCCGTACGAATTATTCGTTTTCATTGGACATTATAGAGCATGATTCACTGATGCACGCACTAATGCCGCAGTTGATAGTGACAAAATCCAAGCCACTTTCACTTTCTTCTTTCACGATTGCGACATCCATACTTCTGTTTCTATCAACTTACTAAATTATTCTATTATTTTTAATTTTAATATCTATTGACTTGCATCCACGTGGGGTGTTTTTATTATGGTGGAAGTAAGTTTTTGTTCAGTTTTGTTTTGGCATAGATCTTACTCTAATATCTATGGTTTTGGTCATAC
Organism: Spongilla lacustris; assembly: GCA_949361645.1. NCBI lineage: Eukaryota > Metazoa > Porifera > Demospongiae > Spongillida > Spongillidae > Spongilla > Spongilla lacustris. The sequence continues at coordinate 18,596,313 of OX442416.1, read as the reverse complement.
ACAACACCACACTACACACGTACAGCACTCGCACACGCTCGTGCACGAAGATGTTGTTGCTGGTGTTGCTGGCCATGACCTATCCAGGTAGGTACATGTATGTAGAGTAAGGATGCATATGTGGCGGAGGGGCTTCACTAGGTGCTGATACATTAACATCCAATAGCAGGGAAAGAAAACTTACCAAGGCGATAATTAATCACATATGCATGCAAAAGCAATGAATTTCTTTTACTGATGGCTCATATAGTGCGCTTCGTGAAATAACACTCATGGACGAATACAATTGGCTTGCATATGGTCCAATGACCGACCAACTAGCGGGGAAGAGTATGCAAACAGTATGAATAAATACTGTCTGCATACTTTTCCCCCTCTAGCCGGTCAGTCATTGCACTGCCATATGTAAACCAATGGTATTCGTCCTTTAAGTTTCACCTAACAGGAATGGTCACGTGTGCATGCATACTTGTATATACATATATAACTCTTACAGTCAAAAAAAGCTTCTTTTCATAATGCATTATGACACATTCGATTAATGTATTCAAGATGCAGTACATGTAGGTGTTCATAGCCATGAACACCTACATGTACTGCATCTTGAATACATTAATCTTTTGACTTATTTCCTTTCAGTCATGGCCATCATCACCCAGACTCCTCTGAATCAGTCAGTCCTTCTTTATTCCACTGCAACATTTAGTTGTGTTGCTACTTATGTAGAGACTGTTGGCTATTCGGTGAACTCAATGCCCATCTATGCTGTGGCAGCTCTTGGAGTGACCCAGTCATCCCCATTGACCCGTGGAAATCAGACCACTGTCCACCTCACCATTCCTGCTACTTCAGTCTTCAACAACTCACAAGTTGTGTGCCTCACATATCTGGCTGATGGCACACGTGATGACTCACCTCCTGCCTACCTACTGGTAGCAGATCCAGGTGTGTGTAGGGATCAATGTAGTACCGTTTTAGTATGTGGTACATGTAACAGAAGCGTGTCTTGTCTCCAGCATGCACAAACATGTTTTCCATGCAGATGCTTATGTCTGTGTACAGTGTAGTGACGTGTACAGTCTGTGTACAGTGTAGTGACGTGTACAGTCTGTGTGCAGTGTAGTGACGTGTACAGTCTGTGTGCAGTGTAGTGACGTGTACAGTCTGTGTACAGTGTATTGACGTGTACAGTCTGTGTGCAGTGTAGTGATGTGTACAGTCTGTGTGCAGTGTAGTGACGTGTACAGTCTGTGTGCAGTGTAGTGACGTGTACAGTCTGTGTACAGTGTAGTGACGTGTACAGTCTGTGTGCAGTGTAGTGACATGTACAGTCTGTGTGCAGTGTAGTGACGTGTACAGTCTGACAGTGTAGTGACGTGTACAGTCTGTGTGCAGTGTAGTGACATGTGCAGTCTGACAGTGTAGTGACGTGTACAATCTGTGTACAGTGTAGTGACGTGTACAGTCTGTGTACAGTGTAGTGACGTGTACAGTCTGTGTGCAGTGTAGTGACGTGTACAGTCTGTGTACAGTGTAGTGACATGTACAGTCTGTGTACAGTGTAGTGATGTATACAGTCTGACAGTGTAGTGACGTGTACAGTCCAGGGGCCCACAACCTTAGGAGGCACCAAACGGGCAAGTATGCATGCGGTGTTAGTACTGTTTGGTCAGACCCTCCCCCACCCCTTCCCAAAGACGACTGTACACTATACACAGCAAAAAAACGCGTCAAATCAATTATTGATTCACAATTGATTTCACAGTAAAATCAATCGCAAATCAAGCGCACTTGATTTTACTATCAAATCATGCGTTGATTTAACAATTGATTTACAAATCCGTTGTGAAATCAATAATTGATTTGATACGTTTTTTTGCTGTGAGCTAAAGAAACCACAAAATAATTATCGGTCAATGCATTGTGCATATCCCCTCCCCGCTGCTTTGATAATCAACTCCGTCCGTAACGCAGGTTACGGCAGGTAATAGGAAACTCTGAGTGTGCGTTATTATGAATAGAGCAGCTCGACCTCGAAAAAAAGCAGTGATGGACCAGGAAGGGTACAGATAAGTGGCGCTGCAAAACGAAAGTTGAAGAAACAGCACGAGAAATCAATTACTAAGCTTCGCAAGCTGGATGACCTGGGTTTTATCAACATCGTAGCACCCACAAACATGTCTGAAAGCTCTGCCACAACAACAGCGGACCAGAGTGGAGATCGTGCTTGCAATTAGCTTAATAGCTCCATTCCAGAAGGCATGATTCCTTTGGAGGCTGAAGCTCTCTTGCTTGGCTCTCACGCTAGTCTCGTACCCAGACCCATGTTTTCACAGCAGCGGATGGATTACATCACCGCTACGCGAAAAGTGGTTTCGCGTAGCGGTGATGTAATCCATCCGCTGCTGTGAAAACATGGGTCTGGGTACGAGACTACTCTCACGCGGAGAGCGGACATGAAGGTTATCCAATTGAAAAATACAGTAGTTCCAAATCCAGTAGCTCCTTGTTGCCAGAATATAGTGGCGATGTTGCTTTGTGGAAGAACATTTCAAAAGAGGTGCGTGAATACTGGAGCATGAAAGGACCTAAAGAGTGCCAGAATTATGATGGCGATTTTGCAGCTTCCGAGCGACAATTTAAGGACCAAAGCAGAAAATTCTCTAAACATCTCCTCTTTCGAAAGCATCTTTCTGGTGAAGAAATTGCTCTAGAATGGATTGTTTACTCCCCTTCCACAGGAAGTATTTTCTGCTTTATATGTGTTCTGTTTGGTGACAAGCACATTACAACACAGTTTCAGGTACTGGATTCAGTGATTGGAAGCATGAATCCAGTAGATTGATTGATCATGAAAATAGCGCTACACACCATAGCGCTCAAGTAGTAGTCTCGTACCCATACCCAGATTCTCACAGCAGCGGATGGATTACATCACCGCCACATCGAAACCTATGGAAACAAAGGTAAAGGTAGGCCATCATATTTGTCATCAACAATATGCGAAGAGTTTATAGAAATGATGTTATCTGTTATCATTACTGAACTAAAAGAAGCCTAGTATTTTTCACTTTCTGTTGACTCAACTCCATACCTATGTCATGTAGACCATCTTACGGTTATAGTACGATATGTAAATAAGCAGTCGCACGACATACAAGAGCGTTTTCTTCTTCTTTTTTTTTTTTACCTATCCAGAGTTATACAGGTGAATTCCTTGCCACTACAGTAGTGCAGTTTCTTGAAAAACATAGTATATAGATATTATGTACATGCGCGGACAGACCTACGATAATTCAGCAATCATGTCTGGGAAATATAATGGTATGCAAGCTAAACTATGTGATGTAAATCCGTTGGCATTGTACGCTGCTCATTCACTAAATTTAATAAGTGTTTGCGCTGTTGAATCTTGTGTGGAAGCAACAAATTTCTTCAGCTTGGTTCAGAAACTATTCACCTTTTTTTAGTGCTAGTACAAGCAGATGGGGGATACTCGTACAATATCTTAAAGGGGAAAAAAAGTGCTCAAGTGTTTGTCCGATACGCGATGGTCAGCTCGTGCTGAAGCTACTAAAGAATTGTCAGAAGGATGCGATAATATTCGAGCTGCTCTTCTACATATTGTGCAAGATCCTGAACAGCGAGCAGATACCCAACAAGAAGCTAACGGCCTTCATATTTCGTTATCTTACCTGGACATTGTTTTCATGGCTGTATTTTGGAACATCATTTTGGAAAGGTTCAACAGAGTTAGCATGGCTCTTCAAAGTGCTGAAATTGAGCTAGGAACAGCTGTCAAACTGCTACAGTCACTCCAGGACTTCGTGTCAGAACTTAGAGGGAACTTTGATGCTATTAGTGAAATGCGTGCGAAACAAAAGGATCCAAATGCTAAATATAAGGATGCCGAAAAAAGAATAAGGAAACCAAAAACGCAATTCGGTGATGAATCTAACGGATTGGTGCTTCATCAGCATGATAAGTTTCGCATCGAAGTGTTCCTTCCAATATTGGATAAACTGTCACAGGCTTGACGTTACGCACACAGGCATATGATGTGGTGCACAAGCGCTTCGGATTTATTACAGAATTTCGAAGCATGGGAGCAGACTAAATAGAAAAAGCGGCTCAAAACTTATAGCAATGCTATCCTAATGACTAGGAGCTCAGCTTTCCACAAGGGTTCAAACACTTTTCCTGTTTTATCGAACGTTTGAATTCAGACGAGGAAATGCCGACATGTACATTCACATGTACAGCTATTAATTTGTACAGTATAATTTTAAACCATTGTCTCCAATCAACCTTTACGAACGTCCAAATTGCTTATCAAATGTACTTGAGTTTGATGGCAATCAATACATCAGGAGAGAGATCGTTCTCCAAGCTAAAGCTTATCAAAAATGAGAAAAGAACATGCATGCATCAAGACAGACTTAACTGGCTATCACTCATTGCAATTGAGTCTGAGGTGCTACAGCAGATTGAATTTGAAGATATTATTGAAAAATATGTGGCTGTAAAGTGTCGAAAAGTTGTAGAATTGTAAATCCTTTTTGCACAACTTGTACTTCTTATACAGTAGTACTAATCACTATAGTATATTTAATTCCATGCGCAACGATTGTTACTCAAAAAAGGGAGGGGGGGGGGGGGGGGGGGCCTTTCAAAATAACTAGTCCAGGGGCCCCAGTGACCCTTAATCCGGCACTGCTCATCAAAGTTATCTTCTTATTCGCTTCCTGAACTCTCCAAGTCTTCCATGTTTATTCCGCGTGACGTCACGTAGAAATGGGGGTGTGGCACGTATGTAAATTTCAAAAATGGTTCACCGCTGCACTAAGTTTGACACTAAGCCTCGCCTGAACCATCGCTATAAAGGTATTGCGAAAAGTCACCGTTTGGTTGGACACCATTTTCCTACCAGGGATTCAAATTTGGCATTAGAAATATTTTCGGTGTTGGAGTTATGGTACGTTTTACCTCCGGGACCTATCAGGCCTCGGATACAGCCAGCGGCCCATCAATATCGCTCTATATGTACGTAAGGGAAGGGGCAATAAGTTTCTCGAATTTGGCAAGAAAGTGATGTATGGTTGCAAAAACACCTTAAAAGTCATCATTAAAAACGGTACCGAGTTCATATGTGCCACATCTTTAAACTGGCTTAAAAATTTGGTCTTATTGTGTGGAGCACTGTAGGTGCTAGGAATGGAGTATAGTCGTACATGCACACAGCTGTCCATAATAAACTGAAGCCAACAGGATAAAGCTTATCCCTCATCAAAAACTATCCTAGTGCTGTGATGTATATGTTAATCTTCTCTTCCTCCTCCCCTTTATTAAGAATTACAATAGATACATATATTTTACTTTTGAAGGGGCATATTGATGACCATCTACATGTACATATGTACATTGTACCCACCATGTTGGCTGAACTATTGTACCCACTCCAGGGTGGTTATACTCCATTACACATTGCTGCATTGAGAGGTCATACTGCTTGTGTGGAACATCTCCTTTCCACTCCTGGAATTGATGTGGATACTTCATTTCAGAAAATTATTACAGTACTTAGCCTGAGGACAAATGCCAGGGCAATACGTAACAGAGGATTCCGAGACGATTAACTAAACATAATAGATAGATTATTAATAATGTTGTGTATGTTCATTTATCCTAAAATATATATTTTATACTGGCGGTGTTAGGTTTTTAAGTGGTCCCATTTTTGCAGTGATCAATTTATTGCATTTGATATCACTAACTGTATAAACTGATTCATATCCACTTTAAGCACATTCTTTCCACACCTCTGGCCCAAAAACATGGCAGTCTTGTACTTCAACAAAGGACACCTTCACTTACCTTACAACCCTCATATCAAATGGTGTAATGTTGGTTGTACATTAACAATGAATCAGTTCACAACATTGATGATCCATACTAGAATGGTTATACGAACTGGGAAAAGTTTCTCTATGAGTACGTTACTGGTATATAGGATTTGAAGGCAATAGTGGTGTAAAAAGCAGGGAAACAAGGATTGAATGATAAGGAAAAACGAAATAGTCTTATATTTGTAGAACATTACGTTATTCATGCATGCATGTACTAAATGTAGGACTATTTCGTTTATCCTACACGCGGGTACGTATATAGAGAATTCGTTGCTTTTATTCATAACTGGATGCTTTCAAACATGCAGTCATTCATGATACATTCACCTAATTTCATAAACTCGCAGATATTTGCACACCCCAATAGTGTAAAGAGTACTTTGCGTTTTTATTCAAATGCAACACAAGTGTACATTGCAAATATGATACCATAGAGAAACACTGATGAACTATGTTACTCAGTCTCTTCCCGGGGAAAAATTTCAACGCGATCGCGCATGAAACGATCGACGTCGAATGTGCGCGACACGGTGCGTGCAATCGCGCATGGGCCGATTTCCACGTCTTTTCGCGCGGCGAGAACAGTTGCGCTAGATTGCGCGCGAGGTGCCGCGCTATTTTGCGTGACATTACGGTATACAAAACGCTTATATTTAAAGATATTTGTTTACAAATTGAATCTAATTGATCAATAAACAAGTAAACAACGAATACACAATTTTGAACACAGGGTCAGTTATTAGTGAACAGAAGGTCACTTCGCAGGTAATCCTCCATTATCGCATCAAATTCAACACGCAGTCAGAGCAGATGATATCAATGTCGACGCAGCCATTTTATATCTGGGAACTGCTGTGTCTTCCGCATCATGTACTGTAAAGGAGACACGTTGTGTGTGCTCAAATGATAAGCAGTGGGCAAACTCGTACGCACTTACCAATCATAACCGTTCGGTCCAGAATAGTCTTGCCGGTTTGACGTTGCATATAACGGCAGTGTTCTAGATGGCTATACTGGGCCGATAACATTTTAATTTTCTCAGCAGAACTTACTGTTTTTTCTTCTCCGCTACTTCACCTTCATCCAACACTCTCGTCATCTCTCGCTCCGATCCTGACGATTGGTAATTTGATGAGGACACGAACGAGCGAGTACGTACCGTGTGCAGTTATAAATCCTTTTTGTCACTTGGCCAAACCACATCACCAACAGAGCCATATATCGTGTTTGGGTGGAACACGCTATTACCATCGAAAGATACAAAAATGCTAGAAAAAAAATGCTAAGAAATAAGCTGAGGCTCTCCAATAAAGTAAGGTACTTACCATGCCAACTCTAGCTCGCACTTTCTTTTCACACAATAAAGTTTAATTACTTTTGGTAGAACACGCGATCGCCAGTCACGTGAACGCCGGTGTGTAGTTCCGTTCTTTTAAAATGATAGAGACCATAAAGACCAGTGTTGCCGCGGCCAGCCGTGGCCGTCCGGTAACCGTCAAAAATTGCCGATTTTTGTGCTGACCATCAGTGATCGTGAACCGCCAACATGCCTGGCCGTCGGAGCTGGGAAGTACGGTGGCCGTCATATATTTGGCGGCTGACCGTCAAAAATATGAGCCGGTCTTTGACGGTCACGATTAATTAATTCTTAATAAAACTGCAATTATAACAGACATAATTATTAAGATCATACTTTGCGTGTAACACACTGCTATAGAGATTTGACCGTCGTGTATAGTATAGCGCGCTGTATTATGGCCGACACGACGATCGTAAAGAACCCGATTCTAATTAGGAGGAAGAAAACTAATCCATCTGCTAACTCCCCCACTGACCCCCAGTTTTCCCAGATTTCACACATTCCCACAATTTCCCCACAGTCTCTAAAATGGCACTGAAGTATCTGGCTATTCCAGCATAAAGTACACCACCAGAGCGAGCTAAACTAATACTTGAACGCAAAACATGGAGAATGGACTCTGCCCGGCTTTTTGCTGTTACGTTGTGTTTAAACTTTAAACATATACCGGTATTATACCCTTCCTATAAAATACCTATAATTAAGCTGTTCAGCATATTTTTCTGATTACGCGTACGTACATGTAAAGCTTGTACAGGTATATAATTCCCCGCCCTTGACGGTTGACCGCTGACCGTGACCGCCAAACTCGAGATTTGACGGTTTTGGCGGTCAGAAATGGCCGTGACCGTGTCGGATAGGCTGCTAACGGTTGGCCGTGGCCATGACCGGGAAGGATTGATGCCGGCCATTGCTGGCCGTGACCGTGACCGTCAGGGGTCTAATCCGGTCAGCCGTCCGTCCGGGACTTGTTCCAATTAGTCAGCCGCGGCAACACTGAATTAAAGACATGTACACCTAATGAATCGCAGATTGAGACAAATTTGCTTACATGCCCATCGAAATAAAGGCTGGCTCATCGTATTTCAGAAACGCTGCCAGCCTAGCTTTTTCAACGTCTCATAAAACAAAACCTTGCTCCGTCTGTTGTCTGTTGTATACCATGATTTAGTACCGATATATGTTGACTGCAACTTAAAACAAGACTGTTTAGATGTAAGTATATTTGTACAACTTAGACTTGGTTCATCAATTATACTGACAACGTGAGAATGCGAGATCAATCGCTCGTAATTGCGCGTAAATCGCAGCGATTTACGCGCAATTGATTTCGCGTTCTCGTTCCCAGCCTATCGTTAGCGCAATATTGCTCCAAAATCGCTTCATTTCACGCGGATCAGTTACTCAGTTTTCTACACTATACACATGTATATGTACATGCCATATAACCACAACTAAACTCAGCCATGGATGATACATATTGTTCAGCCATTAACAATGTGGATACCAGCAAAACTTTATCTTCTCGTTACTCTTTTTTCATCTTGATATGACAGCATGCACAACAGGTGTGTCTACCATCTCTTCCTTCATTACAATGCTCTGCAAATTAAGTGATCTGTGTCAATTCAACTTTTAAACAGTATGCATGTAATTATAAAATAAGTTTCTATATGTATGTTCCAGTTTGGTTTAAAATTTGAATCGCTTTCTACCTCGAGTTCTTTACAGCAATAAAGGAAGACATACAAAATGGTGCTATTTGGACTGGGGAAGTGGATTTTTTTTTTTGTTCTCTTGAACCACATGATTTTGCGACATAAAATTAAATAAAAACATAAACTGCCACTTTTTATCCACATACACCATGGTCCTATCTCCCACTTCCTATCCTTGATATGACAGCAACAGGTGTGTCTACCATTTCTTCCTTCATTACAGTGCTCTGCAAATTAAAGTGATCTGTGTCAACTCTACTTTTAAACAATACACATGTAAATATCTGTATGTATATTCCAGCCGGCGTGGAGTTTTTTAAAATTTGAAACACTTTCTATCTCGAGTTCTTTACAACTACCGCAATAAAGGAAGAAAAACAAAATGGTGCTATTTCAACCATGGGGACAAGGAATCCTTCTGTTCTCTTGAAGTGCATGCTTTTGCGACATAAAAAAAAAACCAAAAAAAACACCTGCCACTTTTTATCCACGTACACCATGGTCCTATCTCCCACTTACTGCCAGGTTTACAAGTGCACAATACCAGTGATGATTCGGTGCAAGCTCAAGGGGCCAATGGAGTGCCACTGCAGGTGAGCGCATATTCAGTCAGCAGTCTCACACAACCAGCTCCACTCACCACTCTCACATTATACCTATAGAACCATGCCTGCAGAGGAGTAGCAAATCCCTCCACAATCCTCTCACTGCAATTTGGTCAGCAGGCCCCCCCCCCCCCCCCCACACACACACACAATCAGGCCACAATGCAAGTGAGCTAGACCCGCAGAGTAGAAACACCAGCCCCTCACTACTCACTGTAAATGGAGCCATTAACCATTGTAACCCCCACACTACAAGTCCAGCCAGTAGCCCCGAAATCCACACTGCCAGCAAGGGAGATCAAGAGCTCTATCAATCACATTCAGGAGTAATGGGCCCCCCAAAATAATGCCATGGAGAGGACAGCCCTCACACTCAGTGCAAATGCAGTCAGCAGTCCCATCTTTACTGCAAGTGAGCTTTACTGTGCCCACACACTGGGGCCAGGCCTCACTCACTAGTATTTGTACTTCACTGCAAGTTATGTCAGCAACCCAGGGGCATCCCCCGACTAACCCTCTGGCTGCAAGCACATAATACCAGTGTTTGCAAGTGAAAGTAATAGATTATTCAGTCAGCAGTCCCCACCCTCAGAGTTATCAGCCTCCACACTCCACACAAGGGGTCAATAATGTCACTATTTTATATAATGCCAAAGGAGATGCAAGCCCGCCAGCCCTCACATTGTAGCACAATTTTAGGGGAGCCACATGTTTCCCACCCCCATTGCTTATAATGCACTATACACAGTGAGTCATTACAAATGGTACATTATTATTATTGTGAATTACTTATAATAAAGTGCAGTGTGTGGAGTTTGGTGCTTCCCCTTGCAAAAACTTATGTGCTAAGATATTGTGGCCATGGGGCACAGGTAGAACTGTGGGTTACACTGGTAATGGCTTCTGACATCTCTGACAGTGTAGGTCCATTTGTGTGGTGCATGAATTCTGAAGCCTTCGCCGTGCCACATGCATGTTAGCTGTACCTGCTCATGCAATTCACGTGACATTCTAAATGGCACTGATACATGTGTATGTACAATGTACATTGTATTGCTACTTGTACATAATTATATATGTGTACAATGTAAAGCACTAGCACCCCACACACTGGGGCCACACTGTCAGAGATGTCACCAGACAGTTTCCATGATGACTGCAATCTCCTAGCACATACAATCCCCACAATTAGGGGTTAATGTGGCCAGCCCCCAGCTACAAACAGAGTGGGCAGCCCCCACACTACAAGTAGAGCCTTAATGTGAAGCACTATCTTCCAGTAAGAGTAACATAGAAGATCTAGGTAATGTTAAAAAAAAAAAATTAAAGCCCTCATTTGCAAGCCTTAATTGCTAGTCTAATAAACCAATTACGGTGCAGACCAACCACAATCAGTATGGATAGGGCAGGTAACTGTGTATATTTACAACACAAAATGTGTGCAGAAAAAGCATAGACATGTACACTCTAAAAATGGAGGCTGCTTCACTGGTGGTCCAATTGGGGCTGGTAGCTCCACTAGTAGTTAATGGTTCCCCTGACAGTAAGTCAGGGGAACCATTAAGCAATAGTGGTGCAAAAGCAGGGAAGCAAAGGTCTAATCATAAGACAAAAAATATTTAGCACACATTAGGTCAGTGAAGGCCCCAAACTGCCAGAAGTTGAGCACAAGTGTGGTTAAGCAGCCATGTTCTCTTACTCCTTCATTATATGCTCTTCTATAGTTTGGCATGATTTGTCAATTTCTGTGTAAATGCTTCTTCCCTTTTGTACATGCAGAAGTTTGGCCTAAGAGCCAATAAGTGAAGCAGAGTCTTTCTCAGGCAGTGTAACCTCCATCGGCAAGAATTTAATACATGTTCATCACCTGAATCATGCAAATCCAACACACGTCCATTGAAGCAGTGCGCCTCTAGTTTATAATCTGACAGCATACAGCCCTGCATGCATGCCCTGCATTGGGATCCACAGGGGGGAGGGGGGGGGGATTCCTCCCCCCCCCCCCCCCCCCCCCCCCCACCCCCCTCGCTAAGCTGACCTTATCCCTATTATTACTGACTTGATATTATTGCACCATAGACACTTTCTAAAATATTTACATATCAATTCAGTCTGCTTTGCTACGTGTGTGGAACACCTCCTTTCCACTCCTGGTATTGATGTGAACATTAAGAATAATGTGAGTTGGTCCACTGGATATTAAAATACACTGTTATAGGAACTGTAGCTGACATACACATGTAGCAAGCCACTACACTTTTTGGTTCAAACAATAAACATGCAGCACTATTGCAGCTTCTGCACCTTGGTACATTTACACACATATTGTCATTACCAGATAGTGCAGGGATACTAAACTAAATGGATGTTATCAGTAATAACTAAATGCATTATGCTTTCTGTGTCATGTGAGTGGAGGGGGGGGGGGGGGGGGGATTTAATGGCTGGATGGTGGGCTCAGGTCAGTCTAGGCATTGGTGCACACAGGCCAGCTGCTATTTATTTGTGTGTTGAGAATTGCAGAAGTTACCACTTTTATGTGCTGTGAATTGCAGAAGTCACCACTGTCCTTGAAAGATGAACTGTTCAAGTGACCTTAACTCTTTACCACCATTCTATATAGCGAGCATAGTTTCCACCAGAACCTTATAGGTTCTCCTTTTCACATATACCGCATACATGTACATGTGTCCATCTGAGTGCATGGCATCATAGGTCATGTTGACGACCATGTACTACATGTATATGTGTACATTGTACCCAGGGCCAGATTTAGACTGTCGTGTGCTCTTGGCAACAAGCCTTGGTGGGACTCCAGTCCAAGTACAAACGGGGAGGGGGGGGGGGGGGGGGGGGGGGGGGGGGGGGGGTCCTTGCGATAGTCCAAATTGATACGAGCGGGTTGATTCGCCAAATTACAAATACCAGCATTTCGAGTTGGCGACGAAGCTTTGGCAGCTTGCTTTGTAACGTATTCCACTCATCTTTCTGCTTTTCGTTTTGATGCTCCCTGCACATGTATTCTCTGCCACGTTATTTCTTAATTTGAAAAACTAAAACCGTAAAACATCTGTGGGGCTTACTCACCCCCCCTCCCCCCTAAATCGTACCCACCATGTTGTCTGGACTATTTTACCCGCTCCAGGATGGTAATACTCCATTACATTTTGCTGCATCGGGAGGTCACACTACTTGTGTGGAACATCTCTTTTTCACTCCTGGTATTGATGTGTATACTGCATTTCAGACGATTTATTATACTATTAATTACTGGTATTTATTAATTATCAGATTTTATCTGTTCCCATTTTAATTTTGCAGTGATTTATTACATTGATATAACTGTAAATTCATATCCACTTTACATCTTTCCACATCTAATACCAGGCTCATAATCCCTTACCGTGAACGTGCAACAATAACCAAAAGGCCATACCGTCCTATAGCAACTTGTGCACCAAGATGGCAGACAACACTGAATTTTAATTCGTTAAACCGCGCGATGAAAAGGGTCTATACTATAGTTTATTAAAGGAGACGATATAAGAAAACACTACATCATTGCAAGTAATAAAATGATGGGTGCTCCTATGGAGGCAATCAGTTCTGCTTAATGATGACTTGCAGTTTGAGTGGATACTTTATAACTGCGGAGGTGGTTTCACAAGATATACTGCACAGACTTGGGAAGCTGTACATCACAGTTCGAGGGTTCGGATTTGCCAAGCCTTGCATAGAACTCTAAAGCAGAAATCAATTTCAGAAAATATGATCCATTGTTGTGGTGGAGTATAATCATGAGTCATACGTCCCTACCATAGCTAAACCAGCAAGCAAGTACTTGTGCATGCATTTTTGCTTACGTATTTTCCTTAAGAAGAAAAGGTTGCGCCCGTGGGGGCGTGGCATCTTGCATTGGCAAATGTATATTTCTAAGGCAAAATTCAAACTGAACTTGTTTAACTGTAACAGTAAATTATTTTCATTGATATGCCTAAATGTATATATGCTTATTCTCTGCACGTTTCTAAATTTTATTTCTGCATATCTTTGTTTACGTCCGTACACGTTTATTTCGCGATATAACGATTAATCGCGATATAAAAATTATATATTGCCTTTCGAGATATAAACATTTAATGCCTTTCGCGATATATCGCGGCAACACTGACCCTGCCTATTGCCATCAAATCCTATATACCGTCATAGAGAATTTTCCTATCCTGGTACGTGTACTGCTGTTATCATCCGAGACAGAATAGATTACTTTATTGCGTAAGTGGGTCTGTAAATCGATGATCTAAAACTACGTCGTAAAGTTCAAAAAAGGTCTCGAACAAGCGAAGAAACTTGTTCGATTATCTGCGCGGTTACAACTTGATTTAGTGAGCCAATTAGTTGTAGAATGCAACACCATTGCCTAATTTCGAGCTGGTTCCTTTGTTTTCAGTGACGCATTCAATTCGTAGTATAATTTTGGGAATGAATCTTGACTCTGATTGTGAACCAACTATCACGGGATGTACATTGTTATTTAAATCAGGTATACTACAAAGTATGAGGACGTTTGGATGATGCCCAAAGGGTGCTTTAACTACCCAGGCGATTTGTATTGGTCTGCATGAAAAAAAGAACACACAAACTTATGTAAATATATCTTTATATTTTTACTAAGTAGGTATAATTGGATTCTTTGTCTACAAAGCAAAAGCACATAGCCATTCCTTACAATAAAACATTTTGTGACTACCCTATTTATTGCACACCCCATTCTACGATCAAATAAGTTGTAAATGACATTGTGTTGAAGATTGAACTAATTATTCTATTTTTGTCGTTTAACATTGCAATTCGATGATCCCCACGCATGTTCTTTTCAAGCCAAATATTCATGTTTAATTAGATGCATGAAGTGATGCGCATGTGCGCAAATAATGCTTTGTTGCTATTTAGAATGCAGGTAGTTATTGATCTCAAGAGACTCATGAATGAATATATGAATGAATATTAGAAGGATAGGAGTGAGCATGGGTCCCTTCTAGCTCCTGATATAAGAAGTGGCTTACTGCAATTTGAATTGCCTTTAAATGAATCCCAAATTAATACATTCAAAGATCCATTTTCATCGGTCAATGCTCTGCACACTAGCCAAACTGACACTTCCCAATCCGTACCAATAAACCTTAGATCTAGCTACTCTAAATATGAGGAAAGAAAAGGTGCTTTTTAAAAAATCTAAACCATATACAGTATCTTCATAAAGCATTATACAGAAAGTCAAAAATTGAAAAAACAAGCGCTCTGTTCTAAATTGCTGAGTGCAAATAAAATGCAATGATTATGTTGGCCCAGGCACAAGCACTAAAGTGGGATTTCTATATAGCAAAGTTAAAAGTAAGATCAATAAAACACTACTATGGTTGTGTTGTCTCACCCACCGGCGGATGAACAGCAAGATACGATGATAAAATTTTGCAAAACACAGGTCAGGTATGCTGGACAAAAAGTTCCGAGACAGAAGAACAAGGATACATTTAGGAGAAGTATTGGAAAAAACGTTGTAGAGAAAGAAGATTATATTATTTCCTACCTCATCATTTTTTAATGCAAAGCTGACATAAGAAACATATCAAACACACCACACTTGCATTAAAAATTGTACTAGCATTTAGATTTATATCAGTTAGTACCATATATCTAATCACTCAGTACATATAGTTATATGTACTATTTGGCAAAACAACCTTTCTTCTCATCATGACCAATGGTAAGTGTTAGTTGCGTATTGAAGCGAAATCCAATGCATCCCTACCCTATGTATGATATTAGTAAGACTATGTATTTTAAAGTTTTGGTTAAGGCTGCACACTTATTTTTATCTCTATACTGACTATAAACTCAACCGGGACAGTTTTTGTTTTGCGTACCCTACAATTCACGTACAACGGACAACGGTACATTCGCGACTGATCATTTCATTTGTGATCTTTCGAATAGCGTGGTGTTCGCAACGAAACGCATATAATGTATCTTTGGAATGTACATTTGTTGCTCTTTCCAAAGATATATAATATGTGGCTTAAATCACAATTTGAAAAAAAAAAATCAAACTACTTATAATGTCAGTTACTATAACGTAACTCTCGATACTACTAATAGTTAAGTTTATAACGTCATCGAACTCTTGTCGTTGCATTGTTTAATATGTTTTTAAATTCCATATACACTTTATTAGTTTCTGCCGGCGCTGCTGTATATCAAATGGCCAACAGGAAGCAAAATGTAAATGATGTAACGCGTGAATCCTCTCCATTTTGAATCATCTTGTGACTTCTTTACGTCTGACTGTTTTAAGAGGTAAGCGAGAGTACTGATGGGTTGCAAATCATCATAAACCTTCAAAAGTGACGAATTATGTAAGATCTCTCTGCAACGAGTCGCTCTGGTCTTTCGATCGAGGCTGTACGCAATGAAATGGGCATGCAGGCTTGTTTTTCCTCTGGTGGTCGGTAGAAGCGGTTAAAATACAAGGTTTAGAACAGCATGGTTATTTACCGTGCGTAGAGTGCGCCAAACAAAGTTTAATCCTACCTGTACTTAGCGAACGGGCATAATTCCATTTTTGGGTGGATGGAATAGGGCAAACTGTGCTCTCCCTTTTGCAACTTGTATTCAAATATATATTCACAAAGAAGAAACAATACCATTCTAGAAAGGTTCTAAATTCTTCTTCAAATTACCTATATCATACGCTCTATATGAATTCTAACTTGTGATATTTGACCAGTACTAGTGCGCTGGGGCATATCTGCACTCGATACCGCCCGGATATACTCACTCGTACTCCTACTGCACGCATTGGTTATGATAAAGGTAGTTTTACAATATATACACACAACAAACCTGAAATACTGACTGGAACAGGGTCAACTGAAATATCAGAACAGCTCCCTAACGAATGACATCGCGTTCTGTTGCAGAGTTATTCAATTTAGAATTCCATCGATGCCCCGCCGGGAAATTTCAACTTGCACTCACGAAGCGATGAAAGCGGAAGCGATGTCATTCGTTAGGGAGCTGATCTGTTGTTTCAGTTGACCCTGTTCCAGTCAGTATTTCAGGTTTGTTGTGTGTATATATTGCAAAACTACCTTTACACATAACCAATGCATGCAGTAGGAGTACGAGTGAGTATAGCAGATATGCCCCAGCGCACTAGTACTGGTCGCGAGAAATATCACAAGTTAGAATTCATATAGAGCGTATGACATATAGGTAATTTGAAGAAGAAGTACTTTTTTTTTGAAGGGTATAATTCCGATAAATCAACTGCATGGTACATGTACAATCGATGACGTGTTTACCGCTGTTTGTTCTGCTTTATGTAACATGTGCAACTCTGTGATTCCATTTGATTGACTGTACTGGTTACGTTATCTGTTACTTAAACTGAAGTCTGCACTACGGACAGTACCATTTACCTTTTGGGACACTTTCCAACTCCAAGCAGAACAAGTGAAACCATATATTGTATTTGGCACTGCCGGTTGCCACAGCCAATCATGCATACTCCCATCAATGTCGGGGTCATCTTCAAGTCAACAGTAGCACAAGACTTAATGCCTGAAACAGCATTTGAGTGAGTGTTTCACTTTCATCCACCGTAGCCATCCTCTGTCTTGAGTACCACTTGCACAATTCCGGCTTCAGGAAGAACTGCCATTCCTATAACTGAAATGCATTCACCTTGTTCATTGCATAACCCATGTGAATCTGAGCTTGCAATTGGTAGTAGTACATATGACGTGTTTCTTTTAAATGCAATTCATCGGCAGATTGTTCTATAAAATACATTATTTGCCATTCTGCAATGAACATTCTCTGGCATTATAGGGACATTTGATTTAACTCCCTCTCCACAACAGTCACATGATACAATGCCAGATGGTGATGCTCCAAGCTGGTGAGGGTATGCAGGGTTAAAATATGAAGTCCACTGAGTTGAATATATCTGTGCACAGACAGTATGGAATGAGTATATTTTATACTCGTGGTTTGTGTTCCTGCTTTGTACCCCACCTGCAGAAGAGGATAGGAGAGGAAGATATCGGGAATAAAGGAGAGAGACAGAAAAATTCCATGACCCTTATAAGCTTTATTGTGCATTCTTACCTATATATAGCTAGTCGGACCGGCTGATCTGTTTGAAAATGACTTATATCCGGATAGCAGATGGAAGTTATATGTGAAAACACTGAAGGGATTAAAGGAATCAGAATGTGCTGCTGGCTTGTTTAAATTTATCCTACCAGCCCTATATTTATACTATATGTTTGACATTGATTTTCGTCGTGTTACTTTTTCTAAATACTGCACTTCTTCAGTTGTAACAATAGATGAACACACTCTATTATTTTCTGCAATGATACCAGTGAATGAAAGACAGTCGAGACTTTGGTTGTAGGCCTAGAACACTGACATTGCCTGTGATAATGGTTCATGGGAGGTTTTCAATTAAACCCCTCCAGATATCCAGGATAAATCAGTAGATATAGGTAACATGATTTGGAGTTTTGCATTTGTCTTAAGATTGCAATAGTTGCCTAAATCAGAGAAGTCGCATGGATGGACCAATTAGTAGTATTGCATAGCATGCAA
The DNA here is from genome assembly GCA_949361645.1 of Spongilla lacustris. NCBI lineage: Eukaryota > Metazoa > Porifera > Demospongiae > Spongillida > Spongillidae > Spongilla > Spongilla lacustris. The sequence goes on along the minus strand of OX442416.1, from coordinate 18,578,066 downwards.
ATAAGCATATCAATGCAATGCATCATGCAATTTAATATACCTCATTCTTCTGAGATGGTTGAATCCATTTACATATTTTTGATGTGCAGGATACATGTTTGCTTGTTCAAATTTGCTTTGGTCGTCCGGCACAAAATACAGCAGCAATATGAGAATAGGCCTCTCAACACCATGCAGCCATGCAATTGCAGTGAGCTAGCACACAATACAGTACCATTGCAATCTACTCAGACCCAAGGTATCAAAGATAGAGAGCTCAGCTTCTGACTGTGGCTCACCTGTTTAATGATGTATCATGATCAGTTGATCAATAAAGGCATATACATGTATATCAAGAACGTACCTTTGCAGACAGAAGGCACTTAGAAGAGGAATTTTTTAAAGACTTCCCGGAATCTTATACATAGCCAGCGCAAAATTATAGTAAGACCCTTTAGTATACATGTACTTATATATTTTTATATGCCTCCTTTGTGTATAGACTAGCTATAGGAGTATGAATAAGGTACGCACATATGTCTGGAAATTCGACATCTGGCCACGCGTTGCAATTGGGACCAGGTGTACGTTCCCAGCAATCCCGGAATGCAGTGTAAGGATCGCAACAGCGACCCAACAATGACGTTTTTTCCCTGAGCATGACATCAAGTTGTTTGCAGAACTCAGACTGATCACCAAAAGTTTAAACACGTATCGACGGCGCCGAGGACGGCGCCATTCCGATCCGCTAGTTAACTATCACTAATTGTCACATGCTTGTCACACAACAATAATTCAAAATGGCGCATGAATAAGGTCTACTATTGGCACGCCCTAAGGAAAGACAATGTCCGCTAAGCTTATGAAGAATTTAGGATTCATAGGCGTAGGAAGCGGGGGGGCAGGGGGGGCTATAGCCCCCCCACTTTTGATATTGGGGGGGGGGGGGCTAATCCCCCTCACTTTTTGGGCTCATATTTAATATTAATCGCTCTGTTAACGGATGCAAGATCACGGCGAGCAGAAAGGAGCTGATTACCTACATCTATCCGTTTTCGGAACGGCGTCGGTATGGCAGCGATTCTGACCCTCAATTATCATAGACTGACAAATGTATGGGGATGTAAAAAAGGGACCTAGCGCAGTAATATTGAATTTACCAGAAACGAGCCTCAAAGTGGACGCGTGCATGTACGCGTAATTAAAATTTACACCGCCATTTAATATGGACAGTCGAATTTCAAGTGCATAAGAAAGGATGAAGTTGTAGAGGACCAAATAAAAATAAGATGCATTAGGTCCCTTTTCGCGGATATTTTCTCATATTTATGTCATAAATTGCACAGCAAGGCCTGTTCTTTAGGGCTACTACTACTAGACATTGCCGCAGGCAGCAAATGTGTGGCAAAGATACGTAAAAGGCTCTATATACGGCAATGCTGCACCAAGGATATTGACAGCAGGAAATCGAAAATGCATGCAATTACCTATACATATACATGTACATGTATACTTAGCTTGTAGTCTTCTAATCTCCATCTTAACTTTTGTCATGAAATCGTGCGTCGAAGAAATGTTATGGCAACCCCACATGGCCAATCATGCTGTGATATGCACACACGTATAGTTATCTCTGCATTTACACTCGTATATCATTCTCATACTATGCCATACTATTAGTTGCGTATACATGGGAAAATCTTTTAACTACAATGGAATTGTGTAAAGTTAAAGCATCGCGGAATACGGTTTGGTAACCAGTGGCGCGGCCGTGGCTATTTCATGGCTGGGGGGGGGGGGGGGGGCTAAATAATAATATTATAATATTATAGCGCTTCCCTCCCATAGTAGGTACTTGAACAAAATTTTCAAAATAGATATCATCATAAAACTATCATATCACATTAATGAGGGCAATAAATGCTGCACAACGATACTTTACTCATAAATTTAGGCATTCAGAAAATGGAGTTATAAAGCGCCAAAGACAATTTTATGCGTGACCGCTAATGTACGCGGTTTGATTGGGGACTGAAAATAAAAACTGTGACGGTTACGCTTGGTTTAGATGTATCTACGGAAGAATGATATATAATCACTTGAAACTTTTTGTACATCTCTGGTACACACTTCTATCATATATTATGTACCTAATTGTCAATTGCATTCATAGAAAGGTCACCAGTGACCAAATCCATTAATATCGCCCACAAAGTCATATTAAAGTTATAGCGTGTTCTCGTTCTTCTGTTTCAAGCAGTCACTTTTGCAATGTTATATTTTCCCGAGGTCTTAACTGAAATTATATGACCATCATACATAAGATTTTGGCCATCAATAAACTATATATATATATATGCGCAAAGTATAGGTCGCTTTTGATATTGAATTTGCTTGACCTCTATAGTTGGATCCGGAAACTCATTATACAAATCCATTCAAAAATGAGCTTAAATTTTTTTTCTCCAGTTTCCTTCTAAAACTTGCATCTTTCTTTTTTTTTTTCTTTCTACACGACGCATCTGTTGAATATTAGCAATATGTGCCTAGTTTTGCCCTTTGCGCCTGTATGATAGAAAATGCAATAACTGTGTTTTGCTTTGCTTGACTTTTATATAAGAAAGCCATGCCATAGTACCATTGATTTTACTTTATCCATCAACAAATCCATTTCATGCTCTTCGGAGATGAAAGTCAGACAGAGCTAAAGTGTGCTCTGCAAACATGTTATGCACTGGAGCTGAGCTGCATTGGGAAGATAATTCAGGAGAAAGGTTGGAAATTTCCTTCAAGGTATTCATTCAACTGCATATCCTTTACTTCTCTGGCTCACTTCAACCACTATTTTGCACACTTTGAAGTACTGTTTCAAAAGGATCTAATGGCATATCAAACATATCAGATCTTGTCTCTAACGCTAGCGCTTCAGCTCTTTTACAAATTTTGCAAACAAGTTCTGATGTACAATATGCTACCAAGGTTCTTGAGATGTTGGTTGTACAGCTGCTGCACCCATGGGTCAGTCACTAATTTTCCCATCAAGCCTAGTGCTTGCAACTGCAGCAAGATCTGTTCATTTTTCATGTCCTTCTGAAATGCTGAATGAAAACCTGTTAAGCAACGACAAGTATTTTAAGGTTTCTCTTTCAGATAAAAGAAAACAGCTGCAAGATTAAACATGACATGTTGACTGAGGCAGTTTTGTGAGTCTTCAGATTCAGAAAGTGGATTATTTTACTGCTGCTCTCAGAAGCTCGACAATTTAATTCCAAGCTCTTGTTTTTTTCATTTAAACGTAGAACTGGTCTCTTTAAAGCATCAATGTTAATGATATGCCTTCCTTGCAATGAGGCCAGTATTTCAGCAGCGTCATTTGCATTTCTGTTACTTAGCTTGTTGAACACATAAAGCACTAAACCATTCCTGATAAATGGGACTAGTAGTACATTATTTCCACTGATATTATTCTTAAATATATGCCGTCAAGTCATTAGAAGTCTTCATTGTGCTGTGAAAATGACAAAGGAATGCGATGAACCGTTTACGTTGCCATGCTAGATATAATGTAATGAATATTCATAACCTCTATATTTTCCAACAAAACACACCCTGCGCATCAACCAATATTAACCATTTTTATAAGGCATGTAACACAAAGGAAGCATAACATAATTCGCAAGTGGAAGGGAACGCCCGATGAGAGTACGGATGCGTTTTAATTGGAACACTGTTTTGTGATCTCTTAAAAAGCAACATACTCAACAGAGCAACGTGGATAATCAAAGTTATGCACGGAAACGTATGTAAATGAGTGCTCTGTGTATGATAAATACAAAGCTAACGCGATTACCTCAAGCTTTATCGTTATCTGTGTTCGAATGCTGTTGCACACTAAATACAACCTTGCGCATCAGCCAATGTTTGTGAAATTTGGACAGCATAAAAAACCATCTCTACCAGAGCGTTTGGGTAGCTTTTTGTTTGCGCCTCTCATTCATACTTAAAATTCTATCGTTGTCAGATGAAGGCATTTGTTTGAGCGTGCCCTATACAAATAATCGAGCAAATCAATTGTACGAAACGCTCTTAAAAACTTAAGTCCACCAGTGTGCTACCTAAATCGTACAGCAGTTTTGCCAAATTTGGTGTTACTCGTAGTGTACAGCTTCTAACTTCTTCGGGCTTCGCAATGTCTCCGAAAAATTGTGTCACAATTTTTGAAGGTTTATTGGGTCACGGATTTTCGGTACTCATCCGCAATTTATTCAAGTACCTACCCATAGTCACCGGCAAACACACGCACTATCGCTGGTCGATCCGTTTAGTTTACTTCGTCAACAAAAATGCGAACAAACAATGTCGCTGCTCTAAATACATCATCGAATCCTCGATCCGATTCTCCACTGCATGGATAGCACAAACAAATCAGAATTTTCCACATCTTGCACTGTTTGCAACCGTCTTATAAGACCAGATCTAGACCGCTCAAAAGTCCATGATGTAATTATACATCGAGTTACATGGATTGCCTCATGATGCACGACGTGCATGCGTGGAATTATTGGTGCCCCCCGTGCTTTACATGATTTAGGCCCTCAGGTGGGGCCTGGGTGCCAGGTCCCACCTGGCCACTGCGCAACTGACAGCTTCGTTTTACCACACCCACTTATGAATAATTAATTTCAGCCCCCCCACTTTTTGAACCGTTCCTACGCCACTGCCGTAGTACTATACTATCTACATGTATGGTGCGTAGAGCTCGGCGACTTTAGATTATTCATAGCATTTCTGGTCGATCGCGTGGCTGACTTCTCTCGTGTGCATTCTAGTATTTTTCACTCTCGTGTATGTAGTTCTAATCTGTTCACATCCGCTTTGCTCCGCGAAAACACTACAGGTTGCCGGAGGGAGGGGAGTGGCCATGCCTGAGGGCTGCTGTACATTTTGCTATCTGCACCTTGATTGAATGAAGTCATAAATGCTGGTACCCTTAAACTCTTTTCCCCCTTCCCTTGATTAATGATTACAATAAATTATGTGTGTACTTCATGAGGTGAATAGGTCTACGTAACGATCAAATAATAGGCGCTGATCACTATCCTAAATATGGATGGTGATAAACAAGACCATAGATCAGCTGCTTTTTAAGCCGACACACAAAGACCAGTGTGTCCCTTGGTATCTCCTCTCCTTCAACCCCATCAGCAATGTTTTTATCATGCATGTAAATGTAATGTTGTATATGAAGGACCATGATGATGATAATGTATACTACGTGCATTGTATACGTACCCACCATGTTGACTGACCTATTGTAGCAACTCCAGACTTTACATACTACATTACACTATGCTGCAAGGAGAGGTCATACTACTTGTGTGAAACATCTCATTTCCACTCCTGGTATTGATGTGAACGTTAAGGATGAGGTGAGCTGGTCTATTTAATGATCAAGTAATAATGATATGTATGGTGCTGAACACTATCCTGTATATGGATGGTGATGCAAAAAACAAGACCATAGAGCAGCTGCTTCTAAGCCTACACACAAAGACCAGTGTGTCCCTTGGTATCTCCTCCCCTTCAACCTCTCTTTGTATCATGCATGTAAATTTGTACACCCTCATGATGTCGTATATAAGAATGGCTGTCCCCATGGAAAAAATGACCCCCCCAACATTATATCCTAGATTATATTTGATCATTGTCCCCTGCCCTCCCCCCCCCCCCCCCCCCCCCCACCGATTTAAAGTGTCCCCCGGGGGGCTGTCATTCCTAGGAGGTAATGTCCCCCCCATACGAGAGCGCAATCTGAACAAATTACGCATACGCACAAAACATCTACTGGAGCGCCTTACTAATGGTACAATGATCCTTTTTCCTTGGAAACTTAAATAGACAATTAATTTTGATGATCTCCTTCATAGAATTGCGTATTTTTGCAGATGTAGGCTTAAGGATTTGGCCGGATGTCATAGTACTAGAATGATGGATGCCACAAATAGTTCCATGACGAATGTGATACCATTCCTGCATGTGTGGGAGCAAAAGAGCTAGCCTAAGGAGAAAATTGTTGTGCAGCATTGTGTATAATATTCATGTGTTTAATTATCATACTTTCTATTTATTATCTATAATGATCATTTGTGGAATTAAAAGAGCGCCCGGATGGCGGTGCATGTAGATCTGATATGAATATCATGAACTCTGACTCCGCTGTAATTATTTCATATGGAATTAGGAAACATCATCTTCAAACTAAGACTGCTAAAGAATCGGAGACAAATTCTTAATTTAAGGCCGGGGGACATTATATCCTAGGAATGACAGTCCCCCTGTGGGGTGGGGGGGGGGGGGACACTTTAAACCAGAGGGGGACATTGAATCCTTAGTTATAACATCCAGGGGAACAGGGGGATGGAATTTCCAACAACAGCCTGAACTACATGTGTTGTACCATCTCCAGGTTGGTTTTACTCCATTACACTATGCTGCAAGCTGAGAAAGGTTATACTACTTATGTGGTCCAATCTATATTAAAATAACATATACACTGGTTTAGGAACTGTAGCAATCCATGTACTGCATGTATTGTACCCACCTTGTTGTACCCACTCCAGGATGGTTTTACTCCATTACACTATGCTGCAAGGGAAGGTCATACTAAATGTGGGAAACATCTCCTTTCCACTCCTGGTATTGATATGAACATTCATTGTAAGGCTAGGGTGAGCTAGTCTATTTGATGATGTATAATGTATATGGATGGTGATGTAAAAAACAGACCATAGAGCAGCTGCTTCTGTATATGAAAGACCATTTTGATGACCCTATACTACATGTCCATATGTCATTGTACCCACAGGGTTGAATGAACTATTGTACCCACTCCAGTATGGTGGTGATACTCCATTACACCTTGCTGTAAAGAGATGTCATTCTTCTATTGTGGAACATCTCCTTTTCACGCCTGGTATTGATGTGAACATTAAGAATATGGTGAGTTGGTCCACTGAATATTAAAATTAGATATGCATTGTGTTAAAGGAACTGTAGCTGACCACCATATACATCTTATTTAATGATCATACATTGTGTATTTATGGTGCTGAACACTATCCTGTACATGTATATGGATGGTGCATGATGTAAAAAACAAGACCATAGAGCAGCTGCTTCTAAGCCTACACACAAAGACCAGTGTGTCCCTTGGTATCTCTACCTTTTCAACCCCATCAGCAATGTTTGTATCATGCATGTAAATGTGTACACCTGCAGACACCCACTTCATGTTGCATATGAGAAGCCATGTTGATGACTATGCATGATTACACCCACCATGTTGACTGAACGGTTGTACCCACTTCAGGATGGTCATACTCCATTATCCCTTGCTATGGCGGGATACAATCCTGCTTGTGTGGAACATCTCCTTTCCACTCGTGGTACTGATGCGAGTATTAAGGTTAAGGTGAGTCGGTCCTCTGTATATCAGTTAAAATAAGAGATAATTATGGCAACTGTACCAGTCCATTACATGTATATAACTACATGTAGAAGTGTACATTGGATGTACCTGAACTATTGTAGCCAACCTCAGCATGGTTATGCTCCATTACACTATGCTGCAAAGGGAGGTCATACTACTTGTATGAAACAACTCCTTTCCACTCCTGGTATTAATGTGAACATTCAGGATGAGGTGAGCTGTTGTATTTAATGATCAAGTAATAATGATATGTATGGTGCTGAACACTATCCTGTATATGGATGGTGATGTAAAAACAAGACCATAGAGCAGCTGCTTCTAAGCCTACACACCAAAACGAGTCTGTCCCTTGGTATCTCCTCCCCTTCAACCCCATCAGCAATGTTTGTATCATGCATGTATATGTAAATGTCTAAATACATGTGTGTACATTGTATCATGTTAACTGAACTATTGTACCCACTCCAGGATGGTAATACTCCATTATACCTTGCTGTGGTGGGAGATCATACCACTTGTGTGGAACATCTTCTTTCCACTCCTGGTATTGATGTGAACATTAAGAATGGGGTGAGGGGATCCAATGAATATTAAAATAAGATATGCACTGTGTTATAGGAACTGTAGCAGACCATGTACTACATGTACATGTGCACATTGTATGTTGACTGAACTATTGTACCCTCTCCAGTATGGTGATACTTCATTATACTGTGCTACAAGGGAAGGTCATATATGCTACATGTGTGGAATATCTCCTCTCCACTTGTGGTATCAATGTGAACATTAAGAATAGGGTGGGTTGGTCCACTAACCACCAAGCTCACTCTTTAATCTGCATCTGTGCAAACCAAACGCATCACATTGCTCCATGGTGATGCAATCTATCACATTCTATTCTCATTCTGTAGCAGCAAACAACCCAACAGAACAACTCACTTGTGTTTTTTTTTTTACAGATCACATGTTGTCTGTGGGATGTGTGGGGTGGGGGGGGGGGGGGGGTAAATGATGCATCAAGTGGAACATGGGTCTGATCAATTACAACCAAATGTCCTGTCAATTTAGTAAACGGTTTATTTGTGATGCACATGTTAAAATCCGGGATTATTATAATATAATTATAATATATATAATTATAATTATAATATAATTATAATAAATATAATTATAATTATAATATAATATGCATCTTTATATGTCTGTGTGTAATACAATTTGAGGGTTTTTGTTTGAAGTAGCCATGTTGATGAACTATTGTACCCTCTCCAGGATGGTTATCCTCCATTACACTATGCTGCAAACAGAGGTCATACTACTTGTGTGGAACATCTCCTCTCCACTCCTGGTATTGATGTGGATACTTCATTTAAGAAAATTATTACTGATTGTTGTTGTTAGGGCAAATCAGTGTCACTTAACAGACAATTCCAAGACCATTAACTAATTAAGTATAATTGATATATTATTAATAATGTTGTGTATATTGATTTATCCAAAAGTATACTTGTGGTGTTAAGTTTTTATGTGTTTCCATTTTTGCAGTGATCAATTTATTGCATTTGATGACACTAACTGTATAAACTGATTCATATCCACTTTAAGCACATGTACATCACATCTTTCCACACCTCCTGCCCAGCATCTTGGCAGTCTTGTACTTCAACAAAGGACACGTTCACTTCCCTTCCAGCCCTCATATCAAATGGTGTAATTTTGGCTGTACATTTGCAATGAATTTACCATGAATTCATAATGTTGATAGAATGGTTATACCACGAATCATGCACACATGAGGAGCAGTCAGATGAACAGGATCCTGCTCATGATGTCTATACACAATGCAATAAGACAGTCAAGAACATGTACTCAATGATAATGAAATATATTCATTACTGATATCTGACTGAGCAAAAGAGGCTTTGCAGATGCTGTCTTAATTTTAAAAACAAGTAAATCAAAAACATCTCTATCGAGAAAGTGATTGGTGGGATGTAGGATTGGTGGTGCAAAAAAGCAAGGAAACAAGGTACAGTATGTTAAAGTGAGGTTTGGTAGGATCCTACAACTCACAGTCCTGAATTTGCAAATGAACTGAGAAGCCTATATTTGCAAATGTAGGACTGTTGAAGTTGTAAGATCCTACCAAACCTCACTTTATCATACTTTACCTTGTTGGGTATCTCTCGTAGCAGCATACACATGTAGCTAGGATGGGTGGCACTTATTGGAGAAAACAGCTTAGAGCAGTTTGAAGGTGTGCATGTGTTCCCTTCCCAGTCCACATCAGTACAAGACAAGAACCCAACAGCCAGATTAAATTTTAGAAGATGTTTCTGGACATAGTGAGATGCGACAGGCGTACAAATACACATAGGGGTACACAAATGGCACCATATATACTCACCTTACTAGCTGTTAGAACGATGACCATTGAGTGCTTCCAATGGACAGATAAATGACCATAAGAAGGTACATTCAGAGTGAGTTAACAGCACAAGAAGACCCTACAGTGGAGATTGTGATAGTTGGAGGAAATTTATTCTTTGGATTTAAAACATGGAAATCTATGTGCAGCTACCCTCAATTCACCAAGTGCGAGGCTCTGGGCAACGCAGGTCCATCTCTCAATGGAATAAGTGGAGCAGTAGAGGTTCGTGAGCCTTTCCGGTCTGGATAGGCTTCCTTCCAACCTCCAGTCCTTTCCTGACAAACAAATGGGTCTCGTTGGCCAACCCCAAAATACACATGATAGAATGGCCTGCTCATTACCTGTGTGCACATGTGGTGTGTGTGTGGTGTGTGTGTGTGCATGTGTGGGTCCAAATGTCAAAATGTGTGTAAGAAACGTTTGAGCTTCATGTAGTGAAAGATGACCAGGTAAGTTTATAATATAAACACATGTAGCAATCCTATTCCCATGTCTTCATACCTGAGATGACATCTAGGGTCAACTATCGATAAGGTTTTGAGGTTATCGGTAATTATCAGTAAGTAAACACGTATTATCGAATATTTACTGAAATTATTCTACGCCTATGGATAAAAAACTTACCGATAAGCTTTCTTACTGAACGGTAATGATTACCGCTTAGGTAATAGGCGTGTCCAAAGGGTATCTGTTGGCATCTTAGTACATGTATCATTTGGCATCCGTGGATTCAGGGTTGTGGCCTTCCTTATTAGTTCCTTGCATGCATTCTTTCATAGCCTGCAAGGTTATTGATGGGTTCCCAAGTGTTGTGTGTGGACTATTAACGGTCCTTGGTCCAACCTACCCATTTAATTTCGTACTTTGGTTGGCCTTCGATGGCCAATAATCTCCTTCGGAATAACCTGATATTTTGCAAGGAAGCTGCAATGGCAACTTGATCATATGGACCCTAGGTTTTTGTGATGACGAAGCGTTTTAGCCTATTGTGTTTCTTATCTAGTAGCTTTATTTTTATACATGTAAGTTAAAAACGTCAAGTCTCTGTAGTTGTTTACCAGCTTACCGTATATTGATTTATATCGGTTACGTGTGTCCGCAAACGCACAGTTTGTTGCTCAGCTGACGTCACAGTGCTAGAAACAACTCCTATTCGAACATGTACTCATGTTGTACATTAGTCTGGGGACCAGACCATATATGAGCATGTGCAGTGCGATCTTGTAATTATTCATAACACTAATTCGGTTACATTGTAATTTTGCCCATGTATTGTCATGAATAATTATTTGGAAGGCCAGTACATGTACAAGAAATATAAAAAATCAATAAGAAAGACGAGTGTTACCGATAATATTCGGTTAGAAGTCATCTCTTACTGAAAGGTAATGATAAGAAACGTGTCTTACCGGTTGCTTAACGGTATCGGATAACCGGTAAGCGGTAAGGACAAACCTTATCGATAGTTGACCCTAATGACATCGTACAGATGAACACCCCCAGACAGGTGCCTCGCTATGTTCATTTGTGATTAACATCTTAGCCGACTGGCAACCTCAAACACGGCCTGATGAGAAGGAAAAAAATCTGACTGCCCATACCTCCAAAATTGCAGACTTCAGTTAAAAGAATGGTTTTTGTCTGTCTATTCTACACATGCACACATTCGACATAACACAGTGTATCGTGTACACACACATCATGCACACACATGTACTGTACACACACACATACACACACATCATGCACACACATGTACACACACACATACACACATGTACACACATCATGCACACATGTACACACACACATACACACACATGTACACACACATACATACACACACCATGTATATAGCCTTGTATGTATTCTTATAGGGAAAGCAAAGGAGGGGGGGGGGGGGGGGGGGCAAAGGAGAGGGAGCAAGGAGAATGGGGATGAGGGGTTACCTCTATAACCAATTCATATTTGTCCACAACTCAGTGACCGCCATATTGGCATCAGTTGCAGATGTGAACCATTTGTATCCATGGAGATGATAGAACCCATCTGACTGGGTGGTAGCCACAGCACCAGATCCACCCGCATACACCTTTCCACAGTACAAATGACACCTACCTATAGCACCAATGGTTACACCCAGCACCTTGTGGGCAAGTGGGATGGTGGCATCACACACAGACACACACACAGACACACACACACACACACACACACACACACACACACACACACACACACACACACACACACACACACACACACACAGTCACCTTGTTGGCAGTTTGCAGGGTCCTTCTAAATAACAGCATTCACTCAAGCTTTGTTAGACGAGATCTGATTTTTTCCGTAACATTCAGTCCTAGTAGATGGAGATTGAGCCTGCCATAGAAGTCTCCAATTAAGGACGGTCGACTTGGGCCTGCATGCATGTTAGAGTGGCAAGCCGTGATGCCAGCTGTGAGAAGGCTTCAATAGCTTCATTTCCCCATGCACCATATGTCTCAGCTACCAGGGGAACACACAACCAGCCGAGTTCTTTGCATTTAGGATCATTGGCCTTGTGCTTTCTGCCTTCAGTGGCTAGGGCAGCTGATCCTGCAGACACTCCCGCTTCCATAAGGGTATGCGTGTTAAGTGGAGAGGTTACAGAGATGTCAAAGGCAGCTGTCTTGCCTGTTGCCCAGTTAGACAACAGAAAGTCATTGTATATATGTATTATTAAAATTAGTAATATAAAAGATGAGCTATATTTTTTGGCCCACAAATTTAGTAGTTACATTTTAAGTACGAACGCTATAAACTGGTACTTTGGCAGTTACTACAACTAATATGTATTTTTTGTGAAAAATACATGCATTGCACACATATAAACAATATAGTTACTATTTAACAGGCCTGCTTTTTTGCGTAGTTTTCGGAGCTTTTATTACAACGCAAAACGCGTTGGCTTCTACATGTAGGCCTCCGCCCCAGGCCCCGATGAGGGAGCTTACAGCGCTCCCCCATACCCCCTAGCTGGACGGGAGGGGTGCCCCCATCTCACACCCTCCCCGGGCCGGCGCCTCTAACTGTACCCCCCCCCCCCCCCCCCCCCCCCCCCCCCCCCTTTCCAAATTCCAGGATCCGCCCCTGTCCCTGGCCTGTAATAGAAATAAAAATACTACCGTCGAAAAGAGCGTAAAAAAAAACAAAAACTTTATGATATTCAAACCTAGTGCAGGTGTTTAATACTTAAAAAGTTATCGACTTTTGATGAGCAAAAATAATCGTTAATTTTTGTCACGGAACTCAATGAGAGCCGTGCGACCCGGCCTTTCTGCGTATCGATAAATCGCATGAAATTAGCAACATAACTTTTTGTGACAATAGAAAATGTCATGAAAGGATTAAACTCATAACTATAAGAGTGCACCATTGCTCAGAACAATAAAGCCGCTTTAGCAGCGCTACTATATTGTTTTTTACCATCCGTCTTTTGCAATGTCACCTGTGTCTCATGCCTTGGGTCCTCTACTGAAAAATGCTAGATAATCACGTGTAACAACTAAACAAGCTAAGTTTAATAATCGATGTAAATCCATAGATGTGAATGTTCATTTATCCTGATGTATCTGCATAATTTTATAATAACAATAATCATATCTATGGAACGTCGTTGCCCTCAAAATTCAGAGCGTTTCAATATTTTATTTTATTTTTGTATTTATTTTTTATTTTTTTATTTTATCCATAGTAATTTAGAAATACTATCCGATAAATAGAAACACTGTCTTGATCGCTACTTGTTTTCTCAATAAACACGTTGTTTAGTTCGCTGCGAGGTTGTTACATTTGTTGCTGTGTGTTGTTTAGTTCGCTGCGAGGTTGCTACATTTGTTGCTGTGTGTTCTTAACAGACGCAGCTTGTTTTTTACCCATTGAACACCTCTAAGCGGGCGTGTACTAGCTCTTTAGTTCCTCTCCATACGAATGTATTGTTAGCTTTAATTATTACCGGTAGCTGCGATATCCCCGATCATGTTGCTTTCCTGTATACTTTCCAAAGCCCTCCCTTTGTCTGCATATGCTTTACCCACTCAGAACGGTGTATGCACTTTGCATTCTGAGCGGAGATAGAAAACCGGACCATATTGTAGGCCTATAATAGATCAACACGTACGTTACTCTGATTGTACACAATACCTTACATGTACATTCGCATTGCTTAACTGCTGAACGTTCTGCTTGTATAAATTATATTTCCTTTAAAGTTTGCTCTATTTTCATTTCTTGGTACTGCTTGGTACTGGATTTCCCTTTTGTTCCTTTCTCAGCTCTTCAGTGTGGCATTGCACCTAAAAAACGCTTACAAGTTCACCACCACTGAAAATTATAACTGGCATGATTTATTTTAATATCAGGTTCTCCGCATACTTTTGAATCCACCTGAACATCTCAGTTCATCACACAAGACCCATTTAACTATAACAGTCCTTCTGAAGAAAAAGGCCGAGTATAGTTGACAAAACCAGATATCTAGTTATAATCCTGTAGGGGAGGAGTGGGTTAGTTGAATTTTAGGGTTAGGTTTATAGTGCCTTTGGGTTTTGGTTAATAGCCAGATATATAAAGGGGCATCACTTGGTATGTCGTAGAAATGTTAGAGACTGGGGATGGGCATGAGAAAAAGGACATTATAAAAAATCAACTGGTGTTAAGTGGCACAACTAACCCAGCCAAGTGGGTCAGTTGAGCCATATGCTGTCTTAAGCTAGCAAGAGTTGGCCAAGGCCTTCTTGTCTCTTGTCCAATTTCCAAGCATTGTGAAATAATTGATTTTAAAAAGTAAATTCATACACATGCATGACACTTTGCCAATGAGAGCCCATAAAATTGATTTGCAAGTGTTTTAACATGATTCACAACATCATTCTCCATTTTACAAATATAAACAGAATGCCTCTGAGATTGTTTCATAGCCAAACAAGCCTAGCTCACTATTTCTGTTACATGAACCAATAATGCCATATGATCGCAGTTAAAGCGTATGGCTCAACTAACCCCTTTGCAAATGGCTCTTAATCCCACTACTAACTTTTCAAGTAAAGAGGAAAGTTGCATAAAATGGAAGCAAGGTATATAGTTTATTTTAATATAGCTGCATACTTGTACTTTCTAACACCCTAGACTGAAACGGAAATATCATTGATGAGAGCATAGACTGTAAGAAAATAGAATTTCACTCTGATCAACAGATTCCTTATTTTTGAATATTACATTGTGGGTGGGTTTGTGTCCCATTCACTGTGGAGATATATTGTAACTGGGGCAAAGAAGCTTACACCACCTTCTCCTGCCTCGCATCCTACATTGCCACCACCTCTTCCTGCCACAAGAGTCAAGTCTTGGCTGAAATGTATGGCAGGCTAAGCTTCACTGTCATCCGAGCCATTGCCAGGGTCATTCTGGGTAGATGTTTACCCACCAAAGACAAATTAGTATAATTTTAAAGTGTGTTTATGTTAACATTAATGTCTCGGTATCCAATACATGTATATACATCTTAGATCTCATCACTAAGGAAGACTTCAGTTTCCTCACTAGTGATATATAAATTGTCTCTCATGGTTGTAATGAATACAAAAACTAAATTTTTATGTAGGACAATAAGCTAGTCATTGCACTTAATATATTTTAGCATAATTCAAGTATGTTTCTTCATATAGCTAAAAAAAAAGGGGGGGGGGGGGGGGTGGCTCAACTAATCTAGTGGCTCAACTAGCCCACTCCTCCCCTACTTATAGTAATTATCAAAAGAGTTAGGTGAGTCAGGTGTATAGTTAATAACTCATAAGTGGAATCCCCTTGTTTACTAATTTTGATTTTCTAGTAGTCCGCCAAGAACACTGATTTCTATGCTTACATATAACAACAAGATAAAAGTTCAATATAAGAGCTTTCAATAGTTAACATGTACATTTAGATGCTGATGCATTAAAATTTGGATCTAAAAAACACCACCTTGGTAGTGTAGAATTCGAAGTATCAAGAGTAAGATCTCATAATTGCTGGTGGACAAGATGATCTGCAATGAAAGATGACACTGTTCATATTGCATTTATAATGCACCTTGGGTCTAGTATAGTTAACCAGAAGTTGTGTAAATGTAGATGAAACCTAATGGTTAGGCGAGTTAAGTGCTTGGTTGAATTGAATGGTAGGAATATCCTAAATTGAATATTTCAGCCATGGAATATACTGTATTCTGTGCATGCCAGTACTTTTCAATTTGGTACGTTATCCTTTAATATACCACTACAATAATATTTAATGAAGCTCATAATTATATTTGTGGCCACCAATCCCCTAAAATACTTGTGCACCACATAGTACATGCATGAATTATTATGTGTCACTGACTTTTTGAAAGAATTCATTTGCCTGATTTTACAATTGCTGTACAAATTAATGTCATTAATTTTCTTTCACCTTTAATCAGACAAGTACACACTGTGGGCTGCATGCAGTTGAAAAAATAATAATCAATACGAAACCAATGTTTGGGAGGGACAAAAACAAACTGCTTTTGCACTGATGCAATCATAGCAGCAAGCCTACCCAGACTGTATTTTACAACGATTACCCCTATACGGAGTGGGACTGAAGGGACAAGTATAATCAAATATACTGCAACCTATTTAAAGGGATATACAGTTTACATAAAGGGATAGATCAACATCTTTCAGATGAGACTTGCATGCGACAATATTGTTGGCACATATGACATGCTCATGCAAGGTATTACAACTGGATAAGTAAAAATGTGTAGCCGAAAATCATGGTGAGGAATAAAGATAGTCTGTATCTTGCATGAGTTTCAATGAGTCAAATGTACGTTTAGCACTGACCATAAACATGCAGCTCACATCAACATCCAACACAGGATTACTACAAAAATGGTAGTACACACAGTAAACTAGAATAGGTCATGTATAAAATAAATGCTATTTTTCTGCAGTGTTTTCTGGTGTTGCAGTAAAATAACCAGGACATTAGACAATAAGTCCCAACTTAAAGGCATAGAATTTAGTTGGCACATGCATGAAAAATGTATTTGGTAGGGAAGTGTGTACCGGTACATGGCTGGATGTAAATGTACTTAGTAATTAATATGGTACACATACCTAAACCCACACTACACTACACATACATACACTACACATAGCTACACCCACACTACACTACACATACCTACACCTACACTACACACACATACATGATGATACATCCACACTACACTACACATGCATACACCCACACTACACATACCTACACCCACACTACACTACACATGCATACACCCACACTACACATACCTACACCCACTCTACACTACATCCACTCTACACTACACATACCTACACCCACTCTACACTACACATACCTACATCCACTCTGCACTACACATACCTACACCCACTCTACACTACACATACCTACATCCACTCTACACTACACATACCTACACCCACTCTACACTACACATATCATCCACAGTACACTACACATACCTACGCCCACACTACATTACATATACTATACTGCACTACATTCACACTTCTCTACACATATAGTGTACCTTGATCAATTTATGTATGCATGTACTTCTAGATGTATTGAATCCTCCTTATTTACTTACATTAATCAAATTGAACTGCATGACAATTCAATGCACCAACACCCACACTACCTACACACACGACACCTAACTCATGCACACCACACTTGTGTAATGTGTGTTAGTTTAAGTGTATGTACTTGTGTAGATGTTAGTATGTGTGTGTAGATATATATGTGGGTGTAGGAATGTAGCTATGTTTAGTGCAGTATAGGTAAGTGTACATAGTGTGGGTATAGGTGTAGTGTAGTGTATGTGTACATGTGTGTAGTGGGTTTTAGGTAAGTGTGTTTTAAGTGTGGGTATAGATATTTGAGGGTTAATCACAAAATGCATTTAGACATGCAATGTGAGTATCAACTTATTGTCTAATGTCCTGGTGTACACTTTGGTAGGTATCTATATGGTAATATGAAGGATTACTGTGTTTTACTAGAAGGCCAGAAAAAAACAGCATTTGTAGATGGCCTTTTCTATTTTTCTGGGAGTAAAACTGGACTGCCAAATCCACCAAACCATTTTGAAATAATCCTTATTGGTTAATGCCATACTCTGTATAAGGTAATCATTTTTAACAACAGTCTGGGTAATGCTTGCTGGTAACATTGCATCAGAGCAAATGAGTTCCCTTTTGTTCTTCCCAAGTTTGTAGATCAATTGTAAATGTTAAAAAACTCCATTGAATATAGTCATTGGCACATAATAATGTATTATGTAGTACACAAGTATCTTGGGGGATTGGTGGCCACAAATATAACTATGAGCCTCGTTAAGTATTATTATAATGGTGTGTTAAATTGAAGTACTGGATCAGGTATGCACAGAATACAGTATATTCCATGGCTAAAATATTCAATTTAGGATATTCCTACTATTCACTATATAAATTCATTTCACCATACCCCACACATCAGGTTTCGTCAACATTGTATTCAACTTCTGGAGAACTATACTAGGCCCAAGTTGCATTATAAATGCATTGTCCACCTGCAATTATGAGATCTTAATCTACACTCCCAAGGTGGTGTTTTTTAGATCCAAATGTTAATCCATCTGCATCTAAATGTACATGTTGACTATTGAATGCTCCTATGTCTTGTTGTTATATGTAAACATAGGAATCAGTGTTCTTGGTGGACTACTAGAAAATTGAAATTATTAAACAAGAGGATTTCACTTTTGAGTTATTAACGATACACTTGACTTGCCTACGCTTTTGAGAATTATTATAAGTAGGGGAGGAGTGGGTTAGTTGAGCCACCCCCTTTTTTCTTGAATTATGCTACATATATTGACATTAAGTGTAATGACTATCTTTTTGTCCTACATATGGATTTTGCTTTTGTATTCATTACAATGTAACATTCAAAAATAAGAAATTTGATGATCAGAGTGAAATTCTTTTTTTTTTCACAGTTTGTGCTGGCATCATTGATATTTCTGTTTCAATCTAGGTGTTAGAAAGTACAAGTATGCAGCTACATTAATGTTTAAAATAAACTATATACTTTGCTTCCATTTTATGCAACTTTCCTCTTTACTTGAAAAGTTAGTAGTGGGGTTGAGCCATTTGCAAAGGGGTTAGTTGAGCCGTACACTTTAATTGTGATCGTATGGCATTATTGGCTCATGTAACAGAAATAGTGAGCTAGGCTTGTTTGGCTATGAAACAATCTCAGAGGCATTCTGTTTATATTTGTAAAATGGAGAATGATGTTGTGAATCACGTTAAAGCACTTGCAAATCAATTTTATGGGCTCTCATTGGTAAAGTGTCATGCATTAGTGTATGAATTACTTTGATCAATTATTTCACAATGCTTGGAAATTGGACAAGAGAGACAAGAAGGCCTTGGCCTACTCTTGCTAGCATATGCACACAACTTTAGCTTAAGACAGCATATGGCTTAAAGATCTACTGAACCACTTCACTGGGTTAGTTTTTACACCAGTTGATATTTTATAATGTCCTTTTTCTCATGCCCATCCCCAGTCTCTAACAATTCTACGACATGCCAAGTGATGCCCCTTTGTATATCTGGCTATTAACCAAAATGAATAAACCTCACCCTAAAATTTGGCTCAACTAACCCACTCCTCCCCTACAGAAATGTTACTAGATATCTGGTTTTGCCAACTATACCAAACCTTTTTCATCAGAAGGACTGTTATAGTTAAATGGGTCTTTTGTGATGAACTGAGATGTTCAGGTGGATTCGGAAGTATGAGAACCTGATATTATAAAAAATAAATCATGCCAGTTATAATTCTTAGTGCTGGTGGTGAACGTGTAAGCGTTTAAAATATGACTTAGGTGCAATGTCACACTGAAGAGCTGAGAAAGGAACAAAGGGAAATCCAGTACCAAAAGAAGAACAAATTAAAGAGCACGCTGTAAAGGAAATATAATTTATACAAGCAGAACGTTCAGCAGTTCAGCAATGCGCATGTACATAAAAAGCGTCGAATCAAGTTTTGATTTTATAAAGGTTTTTCAAATCCTCTTTAAAATCGCTGTGACGTCTGAGTGCATGTGATTGAACATTTAAATTGATTTGTGTGTTGTTTAATCACATAATGATTCCAAAATGCCATTGTAAGATCCGGTTTTCTATCACCGCTCAGAAAGCAACGTGCATACACTGTTCTGATTGGGTAAAGCGTATGCAGACGAAAGCAGTGGCGTAGAAAAGGGGGGCGACTTTTACACCAGCGATACTACAGTGTATTAATGCATACTATCTTATTTTTATTAAAAACTAAGCAAAACCTACCTTTTGCTCAGAATGGTGAAGCTTACAGCACTCACCTAGCTGGCTGGGCGGGACCGCCGGGACGGGTACCCCTCTCCCGCACCCTCCCCATGATGACCATCAAAGTTTGTCCCCCACTTTTAAACTCCTTCCTACGCCGCTGGAAGGGAGGGCTTTGGTCAGGAAAGCAACATAATCGGGGATATCGCGGCTACCGCTAACAATACATGCCGTTGCGTATCACTATGGAGAGGAACGTAACTAAAGAGCTAGTACACGCCCGCTTACGATCCAAACAAGCTACAACGAAGAGGTGTTCAATGGGTAAAAACAAGCTGCGTCTGTTTAGAACACACAGCAAAAAATGTAACAACCTCGCAGCGAACTAAACAACGTGTTTATTGAGAAAACACGGTAACTTCAAGTAGCGATCAAGACAGTGTTCTATTTATCGGATAGTATTTCCAAATTACTATAGATAAAATAAAAAATAAAAATAAATACAAAAATAAAATAAAATATTGAAACGCACTGAATTTTGAGGGCAACGGCGTTCCATACATATTCTGTCTATTATTATTATTATTATTATTATTATAATAAATATTTTAATTATACAGATACATCAGGATAAATGAACAAACAACAACATTATACTTATCCTAACACTCACTCACTCACTCACACAATATACATTTTTATACAAAAAACTCTTCCTCCTGACTGCCCATCTTCATTGTTCCCAACACAGAAGCTGCATTGCCACGTTGGACGGCAACTGAGAGTCTCTGAGTGAGATATGCAAAAGAGTTGGCTTCTCCAGACACCTGCCTCAACCGATGCCCCAAACCTTTCAGGAACTCCATTGTCTTTGGTCCAAAAACTCCACTTGTTTCTATTGCCACTGGAGTGAAAAAGTAGCATGAGTCAAGGTGTTTATACTTTTGCATCTTCTTTTCTTCTGCCTGTTGAGCAACTGCTCCAACTTGCTTTGCAGCAATTGTGGAGTAAGAAGGTGCAAAAGTATCCGGACATGTTGCATCCCACACCAGAAGTTGGCCACACTTCCAAGGGACAATTGAGACACCATCAGGTCGCTTCCCATCTGAACGATACAGGCTTGAAGGCTCCAGATGTGATGGAACATGTGCTGCAACCAAAGCTCTGTAGATGATGTCATTGACAGCTGAATGGCGGTGGTGGCGTCCTGCACTCTTTCTGCAGCTTAAGCCATGTGTGGCAAACTGAGACACCTCTGCCCCACAGTGTTGGCAGGTATGGCTTTGACATAGAGGTAGTCCCAGACGGAGACCCATAGATATTCTCATTGTAGCATCATCCATACGTAGTCCCAGTGATGTAACCGGCAGGGCATTTAACCATGCACCAGACTCCTTACAGGATGCAGCTAGGAAACGAGCCCGGTGCATTGGATCAGATGAGTCTGTAAATAGTGTATCTGCAATAGAAGATACTCTGAGTGAGTCCCATGTTTTCTGATGATGGGCAGCAGCATCAGTGGGGGGTTGCTCTTGGCACCCTTGGGACCATGAAGCAAAAGCCTCATCCACATAGCTAAGCTGAGGTGGTTGCATATTTGCTGGTAGAATTAGGTGAGCAAGTCCGGAGGAGGCAGCAGCTGAAGCCAAGAAGGCAGAAGGTGCAAGCTGCACAGCACTCCGAATGCCAAGCCCACCATGACACACAGGCAAAGTGGATTGTATCCAAGAAGGGTCACTTTCAGCCAGTTGGATATTAAAAGAGCTACAGACCGTTGCTCTGAGTTCATCATCATAGATCTTTAAACTGGATGAGAGAAAGCATTATTATTATTATTATTATTATTATTGGCATCGGCCATCCTTAGTAGGATCGAGCCCCTTTGAACTGTTTTTGTGTTACATGCCTGCTATATTATGTATCTGCTAATTACATAGAAAATATTATTTTAAAAATAAATAAATAAATAAATAAATAAATAAATAAATAATAATAATAATCACTTTGTACCTCGGGTTTTGGCTCCCAGTCTCAGCACCACCTTGCCTCAGCAACTCGTATGTTTAATTCGTTTCTACCACCATCAGAGGCTATTAACTTAGAGGCACTTCTGTTGACTTCAGTCACCCAAAAGAGCCTTTCCTCCAAGCTGGATGACCACCTCTTCAAGGTTCTACTTGACATGTCCTCCATTGCTGACAAGGCTCGCTTGCTGTCTGTTTCCTCCCCTCATGCAGGTTCATGGCTGTCTGTTACTCCGTCAGAAGGTCTTGGACTCCATCTTGACCCTTCCCAACTTCAGGTTGCCATCAAGTGGTGGCTTGGCCTGGACCTTTCTTATGGTTCATGCTGCCCACTGTGCCCTGAGATTGCCTTGGACCCACTTGGCCATCATGCTGTTACCTGCAAAAGGGGTGGTGATGTGGTTTCCCGCCACAACAAACTGCGTGATGTCCTTGCAGAGTCCTGCCGGCGAGCTCATCTGGGTGTCCAGGTGGAAATGGGTAATAATCTCACCAATCACAGCCACACCCGTCCAGCTGACCTTTTAGTTCCAAACTGGGTCTTGGGCAAGGCAGCAGTTTTTGACCTGTCTGTCACATCTCCGCTTAATCCTACAACTCTTTTGGAAGCGAGTGTGACAACAGGAGTAGCTGCACTGACCACTGAGCTGAGAAAGCACTCCTCCAATGACACCAAATGTAAGGAACTTGATTGGGTCTGTGTACCATTGGTGGTGGAGTCTTATGGAGCCTGGGGAAAAGAGGCTTTGGAGTCCATCTCTCAGCTAGCCTCTCGACTAGCCACTTGCTCGTCCAAGACAAAGTCTGTGGTTCTTACCGAACTCTACGGGCGGCTGAACCTTCACCTGGTACGAGCTAATGCCATTGCTATCCTTTCCCGTAGCATCAGTCAAAGTGATGTAGGGTAGATATATAGTTAGCATTTTGTGTACATTGTGTTTAGTCTAGTTGTATATGTTTATATATCAGTGTATTTGTGCATGTCCATTTATCCAAATAATAATAATAATAATAATAATAATAATAATAATAATGCTGGATTCTTTTGCATTCCATTCTCTGCTGTCTTCAGCTTCCCCGGTGAACAAGGCTCGCATGCTCTCAGTTTCTTCTCCCCACGCCAGTTCTTGGATTACTGCTATCCCTTCTACGAGGTTGAAAATGCACCTTGAATCAGCAGAGTTCCAAATGGCCATTAGGTGGTGGCTCGGTCTCAAAACTTCAGACGCCTCTCCCTGCCCCTTCTGCCCTGATCTGGTTCTTGATCCTCTGGGTCACCACGCGACTTCTTGCAGGCATGGGGGAGATGTGGTGATCAGACACAACCACCTTCGGGACATCGTTGCTGACTTCTGTCACCAAGCCCACCTCTCAGTAAGAGTGGAAGCTGGGTATGGGCTCTCTAGTGACCACTCTAACACTCGCCCAGCGGATGTCCTGGTTCAGGGTTGGGACAGAGGATCTCCTGCTGCCCGGGACATCACTGTAACATCTCCCCTCACCCCTGCCACCTTGAGAGACGCCAGTTCCACTGCTGGGGCAGCAGCCTATGCTGCAGAATGCAGGAAACACACGGCGAATGATGCCAAGTGCCAGGAGCTGGGCTGGGCCTGCATCCCCCTAGCAGTGGAGACCTTTGGTAACTGAGGCGTGGAAGCTCAGGGTGTCTTTTCCCGCCTCGCTTCTGCACTCGGGATGCACCAAGGAACCTCAAAGTCTTGGGCCCTCCACACCATCTACAGCCGCCTTAATATGTCCCTGGTGCGTTCAGTGGCTAGATCCATTCTAGGTAGAAGCTATGTAGTTTAGAACATCTATAGGTGTTTTTTGTGGACAATATTAATAATATTTCTGTATGAGCATTCATTCCATTCGTGTATTGTCTTGTTTAATAATAATTTTATTATTAAAAATAAAATAAAAATAATAATAATAATAGCATCCTTACTGTCCATCCACCAAGGTCGCCCCAAATCTGTTGCCCTGTTTGACATCTACAGCAGAATGAACATGTGCCTGGTCAGATCAGTATCCAGGGCCATCATGGGCAGAGTGGTAGTTCTTTAGGACATTTGTGTGTAGTATAGTGTAGTGTAGTGTAGTGTAGTGTAGCTTAGTTTTTTGTACTTGTGAGTTGTGTACGTAATGTTATATTTCCTAATTATTAATAACAATAATAATAATAATAATAATAATAATACCCAGAAGGTTTTGTCTGGAATGATCGAGAACCAACTTTTCTCCACCTTGTTGGAGTCTTCCTCTCATGCCAACAGAGCTCGTCTCCTGTCAGTGGCAGCCCCTCATTCTTCCTCTTGGCTATCAGTGGTCCCTTCACCTGGTTTGGGCTTGCACCTCGAATCCAATGAGTACCAGATGGCCATAAAGTGGTGGCTGGAACTGGACACTTCAGGTCGATCTATGTGTCCATTCTGCCCTGATACGGCCCTCGATCCTCTTGGTCATCATGCTGCGACTTGCAGACATGGAGGAGATGTTGTGATACGCCACAATCGCTTGCGGGATGAGATCTTTGACCTCTGCCATCATGCCCACCTGAGTGTCAGATTGGAGAAAGGCAATGGCCTCACTAGAGACCTTGATCACACCAGACCTGCTGACATTCTCATAGCCGGATGGGACAGAGGCAAACCAGCTGCACTTGACATCACCATTACATCACCCCTCTGCCCGGCCATCTTAGGTGAATCATGTCAACAAGCTGATGCAGCAGTCCTTGCAGCAGAGGCCCGGAAACTACACTCAAATGGACCCAAATGCCAGGAGTTAGGTTGGTCCTGCATTCCATTGGCAGTGGAGACGTATGGAAATTGGGGCAAAGAAGCCCAGGATACCATCTCCAGGCTGGCATCTCACTTGGCCATTCACCTGTCTTCACCCAAGTCATCAGTGGTGGCTGAGATTTATGGGAGATTGAATATGACCCTGGTCCGGTCCATTGCCAGAGCCATCCTGGCCAGGGAGCTCCCACCCTCCTAACTGCTTATATTCTTAGCTTATAGGGTATTTGTGTACTTCTAATACAATGATGTCTTAAATTTTTTGAAAAAATAATAATAATATCTGAGCTGTACAGTAGGCTCAACCTGCATTTGGTGAGAGCGAATGCAACAGCAATCCTCTCCAGGTGGCTCCCATCTTAAAGTTTAATTAACTGTAGTATGATTTAAGTGTTGTGTTTATTACATATTCTGTCACAATAATAATAATAATAATAATAATAATAATAATAATAATAATAATCCATAGATGTGAATAGTATACCAAATGTCGGGCGTTATAACATTGTTTGGACTGAATCGTCAGATTGAATTGTCTTCAAACATTGTCAAACACAAGATAATAAATTCACAGTACTATGAGTCCAGATTAGTTTTCTTAGTGGTCTGAACCTTAGATCTGGGTGTTCTGATACGTGTCATTTTTAGTAGCGGTCAGTCAAGAGTGAATTTCAAAAAGTCAATACAGAATGCCAAAGAGGAGCCTTCGTACTATGGCAGTAACTAAGCAACTGCTATAAATTGCACGCCGTGAACCAACAGGAGGTCGCTACATCAGACATACGCGAAGAAGTGCATGTTGAAAAAATTTGGACGCAAAAGTTACAATTATTTGCAGAATTGTAACGTGTGTGCATGCATGTGTGTAGTATATACATGTATGTCAAGTTGTATGTGTGTGCATGTGTGTAGTATACATGTATATATCTTGCATGTGTGTGCATGTGGGTAGTATACATGTATGTTAATTGCATGTGTGTGCATGTGTGTAGTATATATGTATGTTGCATGTGTGTGCATGTGTGTAGTTAGAGTACATGTATGTTGCATGTGTGTGCATGCATGTGTGTAGTATACATGTATGTTGCATGTGTGTGCATGCATGTGTGTGTAGTATATACATGTATGTTGCATGCATGTGTGTGCATGTGTGTAGTATACATGTATGTTGCATGTGTGTGCATGTGGGTATAGTATACATGTATGTTGTACATCTTACGCGAGAAGGGTCCAATTACATGTATAGTGTACATGCAAATTAACTGACAGCATATAGCAGTTCAATACACGTAATTAAATTGTACAGTGTACATGCGCATGCACAAGCTAGGTATACCAAGTACATACCCATGCAAAGATCTAGAGTTAATTCAACTTAATGTCTATTGTCCTGAATGTGCAGTTGTCCACCCGGGGACACCCGGGTGGACAGCAAAAAAAAAAGCTTTTGCCGTTCACGTCACGGTAGAGACCTGGCTGCATTTAATTATAAATCCTTTCGGTACGCGTAAAATGACCCGACCCGTGCATCCATTACGCTCCGACCGATCAGCACGGGAGCGTAAATAATGAATAGCACAGCTCGTTCTACATGTACCAAAAGGATTTAAGCCTTGCATATCTCGGCCCAATCCTGAAAAGACTTGTACTATAAGCCAGTACCCTAAAATGCCACTTTTCTTGCTGTCTACCCGGGTATACAATTGTACCAGAGATACTCTATTATCTCTGATTGTACCCCCGGGTGGACATTCAGGTGATATTCAAACAACTACAATGTATATGCGTTTCATATAAGTAAAATGACATACTTCTTCAAAAGCTTCCGCGCTCTGCCGCTAAGGGTGAGGTGCGGGAGGGGGTGTCCCCCTCCCGCACTTTACCCTTAGACTTAGTGGCACGTGTGCTACTTTACCTTCGCCGGCTATTTTTTTTAAACTAAGCCCTCCCCCTCCCCCCCCCCCCCCCCCCCCCATCTTTTTAATACAGGTACGAAGAGAAGATACTAGTAGAACACCACCCACGCAATTTTGGGTGTGGCATGTCACATGATCTATATGCTTGCTACGTAAACAATGACGTAACGCGTGCAAATCCTCTATACGCCCTATGGAAAGACGATGTTCGCTAAGCTTAAGAAGACTTTAGGATTCGGTACGATATTTAACGTGCGCGTATGATGTACGTAAGCCTATTTTGATGTATCATCGTGTGGGGTATTGAACTTGGACAATGGAGTTGTACGCAGGATACGCCTTCCCCCACCCCACCTTGCAGCATGCAATTATTAAACCGGCCTAGCAGTTTTCGTAGCACACCTAGTCGCGTTCACGTATACATACTTGTTGCTCACTTGTACGTAAAGTGAATATAATCCATTTGATGGTTTCAAAACTTCAGATGGAGAACAGAAGCTTCGAGATGCGGCAGAGAGAGGTGATATTGGCGAGGTGGCGAGGTTGATCCTAAGTGGAGTATCTGTAAATTCAGGTGACAAGGTAAGCAGTGATTGTACATGTACATGTATATTGTATTCTGCCTATTGCCATCAAATGCCGAAATTAGTTTATATTAACGATAGGTCGACCACTACATGTACATGTAGGCGCATTAACCTACATGTAGGGGTTGCAAATCGCGTTATTCCAAACAATGAACATTAAATATCCAACGCTAGAAATAAGCATAATCAGTACAGCAAAGAGGGCTACTTGCAAGGTGGCATCAGAAAACAACGCCAGCTACGACGTACGCTCTGGTTCGGACACGCCCCTCTTTTACTCAAGTTGTTCTAATTTTCTCAAAACTTTGCTATAAGCTTTTTTCTTGTTTAGACAGCTATTTTTTGACCTCTTGTCGCCAAACACACGCGATTTCCAACTTTTATGCCATAGATCGTAGGCAATTTTTATACGCTCCACCATCTCGATCAAATATCTACAGAGCCGATGGTTTAAGAGTCTCCTAATCGATTTAAAAATGAAGCCCAATAGTTTAGTGGTACCTTATTAGAGCTGAAAGTTTTATGCGCCATTCAATGCGAGGACCAGAGGTCGCAATATAACGCCTACATGTAGGTTAAAACTACGTTTTTCGCCTGCATGTAGGCGTGCGGTCAATCTATCATTAAGGTTGAGAGATATGCGTATGAATAGAGATTAGGGAGGGGAGTGGCCATGTTTGAAGGCTGTGTCAACTTGGCTGTACATTTTGCTACCTGCACCTTGAATGAAGACATAAATGTTGGTCCCAAAAGAGCTACCCTTTAAACTCCACTTCCCCCTTCTCGTGATTACAATAAATTATCGTATATTTTTGTCAATCACAGGCTTATGTTTGAAGGGTCATATATTGATGTACACGTGTACATAAGTTGTAGCCACCATAGTTGACCAAACTATTATATCCAGGGTACTCCATTACACTATGCTGCAAGGGGAGGTCACACTACATGTGTGGAACATCTCCTTTCCACTCCTGGTATTGATGTGAACACAAGAGATGAGGTGAGTTGGTGTATTTAATGATCAAGTAATAATGATATGTACACGTATGGTGCTGAACACAATCCTGTATATGGATGGGGATGTAAAAAAACAAGACCATAGAGCAGCTGCTTCTAAGCCTACACAGTGTGTCCCTTGGTACATGTATCTCCTCCCCTTCAACCCCATCAGCAATGTTTGTATCATGCATGTACATTAGTGTAAATGTCTACACCCTCTCGATGTTGTACATGAAAGACCATGTTGATGACAGCTGTCTGTACTACATGTACATGTGTACATTGTACCCACCATGTTGACTGAACTATTATACCCACTTCAGGATGGTAATACTCCACTACACCTTGCTGCAGAGCGAGGTCATACTACATGTGTGGAACGTCTCCTTTCCACTCCTGGTATTGATGTGAACATTAAGAATAAGGTGAGATGGTCTATTTAATGATCAAGTAATAATTATATGTATGGTGCTGAACACTATCCTGTATATGGATAGTGATGTAAAAAACAAGACCATAGAGCAGCTGCTTTTAAGCCTACACACAATTTATCTCCTCCCCTTCAACCCTATCAGCAAAATGTCTACACCCTCTCGGTGTTGTATATGAAAGGCCATGTTGATGACCATGTACTACATGTACATGTGTACATTGTACCCACCACGTTGACTGAACTATTATACCCACTTCAGAATAGTCATACTCCACTACACCTTGCTGCAATGGGAGGTCATACTACATGTGTGGAACATCTACTTTCCACTCCTGGTATTGATGTGAACAATAAGGATGAGGTGAGCTGGTCTATTCCATGATCAAGTATAAAGGATATGTATGGTGCTGAACACTATCCTGTATATGGATGGTGATGTAAAAAACAGCAGCTGCTTCTAAGCCTACTCACAAAGACCAGTGTGTCCCTGCCAGTCCATAGAATGTTGCTGTATATCAGTGAATTATATAATGTGTAGTGGTTTTGTAAGAGTTTATATTGATGGTCCATATAAAGTTTATATACTATTTCTCCTGGGGTGGGAAACCCAAATTCTGACCAATAAATTTAATTCTGGCTGACTGCATATTAAATAGATCAAACTAGCTAGATTCCATGGTATTTGGTATCAGTGTGTAGCATATGCTCTGAGTGAACTCTACATATCTACAAGTACCACACTGCCTTGCATCTGGTATAATTTTATTAAGTCTGGACACTGGGGCCCAGCCTTTAACCTTGGGCCCCAGCTAGGCTAGGTGGAGGGGAGTATGTATATCATAGTCTGCACAGCTGTTCATAATACATTGAAGCCAATAGGACAAAGCCCATCACTTTGGCAATGAGGTCCAGGTAGCTGATCCAGTAGTCTGCTGGGTCCCAGATGTTGTCAAGCACCTGCTGCCATGTGGAGGCCTTCACCTCCTAGCCTGCTGCCATGAGGAGCCTTCACCTCCTAGCCTGCTGCCATGTGGAGGCCTTCACCTCCTAGCCTGCTGCCATGTGGAGACCTTTACCTCCTAGCCTGCTGCCATGTAGAGGCCTTCACCTCCTAGCCTGCTGCCATGTGGAGACCTTCACCTCCTAGCCTGCTGCCATGTAGAGGCCTTCACCTCCTAGCCTGCTGGCATGTGAAGGCCTTCACCTCCTAGCCTGCTCCATGTGAAGGCCTTCACCTCCTAGCCTGCTGCCATGTGGAGACCTTTACCTCCTAGCCTGCTGCCATGTGGAGGCCTTCACCTCCTAGCCTGCTGGCATGTGAAGGCCTTCACCTCCTAGCCTGCTGCCATGTAGAGGCCTTCACCTCCTAGCCTGCTGCCATGAGGAGGCCTTCACGTCCTAGCCTGCTCCATGTGGAGGCCTTCACCTCCTAGCCTGCTGCCATGTGGAGACCTTCACCTCCTAGCCTGCTGCCATGTGGAGGCCTTCACCTCCTAGCCTGCTCGATGTGGAGGCCCTCACCTCCTAGTCTGCTGCCATGTGGAGACCTTCACCTCCTAGCCTGCTCCATGTGGAGACATTCACCTCCTAGCCTGCTGCCATGTGGAGACCTTCACCTCCTAGACTGCTCCATGTGGAGACCCTCACCTCCTAGCCTGCTGCCATGTGGAGACCTTCACCTCCTAGCCTGCTGCCATGTAGAGACTTTCACCTCCAAGCCTGCTCCATGTGGAGACCTTCACCTCCTAGCCTGCTGCCATGTGTAGACCTTCACCTCCTAGCCTGCTGCCATGTGGAGACCTTCACCTCCTAGCCTGCTGCCATGTGTAGACCTTCACCTCCTAGTCTGCTGCCATGTGGAGACCTTCACCTCCTAGCCTGCTCCATGTGGAGGCCTTCACCTCCTAGCCTGCTGGCATGTGAAGGCCTTCACCTCCTAGCCTGCTCCATGTGGAGGCCTTCACCTCCTAGCCTGCTCCATGTGAAGACCTTCACCTCCTAGCCTGCTCCATGTGGAGGCCCTCACCTCCTAGTCTGCTGCCATGTAGAGACCATCACCTCCTAGCCTGCTGCCATGTGGAGACCTTCCCCTCCTAGCCTGCTGCCATGTAGAGGCCTTCACCTCCTAGCCTGCTGCCATGTGGAGACCTTCACCTGCTGCCTGTTCCACCACGTCCTTTCACATCTTTGTACCCACTACATCCATATTTATAATATGATCTATGCTACAATGTTTATAGGTAACTCCAAGGAGTATCCAAATATATTTTGAGCCCTTAGCTACACTCTATACGGGAGTTCTACTACAAAAGTGTTGTTTATTAAACCGTTTTATTATCTCTCACTAATCTTAGTTTACACGTAATAAAAGTACTTCATCATATTGTGTATGGATGTGGTTCCCATGATCACAGCTTAAAAGGTTCATTGGAAAAATAAAAATAAAAATTCAAACTTGAAGTAATTATAAGGTGGTGGAACACTGTAGATGTTATTTATTGACGGGGGCATGTGGATGACAATGTACTCCATGTACATGTACATGTGTATATTGTACCCAACATGGTGGCTCAACAATTGTACCCACTCCAGGATGGTAATACTCCATTACACTATGCTGCAAGGAAAGGTCATGCTGCTTGTGTGGAACGTCTCCTTACCACTCCTGGTATTGAAGTGATCATTATGAATTATGGGGTGAGTTGGGTCAATGCACTGTAATAGCTGACAGTGTGAAGCAATGGGAAGCACACTTCACCAACACAGGCCTCCAATGTCCTTAACCCTAACCCTAACCCTAACCCTAACCCTCTTTACCATTCATACATGTATTGCTCCCTTATGAAATCGTTTGATCCCCAGACAAGTCAGAGGACATGCACATTTTTTTTTGCATTTGTAACCAATTTTAAAACATTAACCATTGTATGTGAACCAGTATATAGGTAGTAAGGGAAAATAGTGAAAAACCATATCAGTTTGAGAAATGTTAGCTCCCTCCACTAATCTGTGCCTGATGATCAGCTACTGATGAGGGAGGGGAGTGTGTTGATAACTTTGTCAAGGCTGTATAGTTTGTTACCTGAAAACAATTGCTTGACATCAACGACTTAAAATGTTGGTCCAAATAACTATCCCAGCCACTGTGAAGTACATGCTAACCTGCCTAGTTGGGTAACTATAATTTTAATCTACTTAATATTTGAAGGGGCCATGTTTATGACCATGTATACATGTGTACATTGTAACCACCATGTTGACTGAACTATTGTACCCACTCCAGTTAGGTCATACTCCATTACACCTTGCTGCCATCGGAGGTCATACTGCATGTGTGGAACATCTCCTTTCCACTCCTGGTATCGATGTGAAGTCTAGGGTGAGTTGGTCCACTGAATACTAAAAAATGAGATGCACTGTTATAGAAACTGTAGCAGACCATGTACTACATGTACATGTATACATTGTACCCACCATGTTGACTGAACTATTATTGTACCCACTCCAGCATGGTAATACTCCATTACATTTTGCTGCAATGGGAGGTCATACTACATGTGTGGAACGTCTACTTTCCACTCCTGGTATTGATGTGAACATTGAGAATGAGGTGAGCTGGTCTATGTAACGATCTAGTTATAATGGAGGAGGGGTGTATGAATAACATAGTCACTTTGGTGAGTTGGTCCATTGAATGTTGCTGTGTAGTTTTTTCGATTTGAATGTTTTAGAGTTTGAGCCCCAGCTAGGCTAGGAGGAGGGGAGTATGAATAATATAGTCTGCACAGCTTTCCATAATAAACTAAAAGACAATAGGACACAGCTCTACACTTATCAAAAAACTATCTCAGCAGCTGTGATGTACCTTCCTCACATATATGTCTGGTGTGCACTTGAATTAGAAGCTTCATATTTCAAAAAGCCATGTTGATGACCATGTACACGTGTACATTGTACCCACCATGTTGACTGAACTATTGTACCCACTACAGGATGGTAATACTCCATTACATCATGCTGCAAGGGGTCATACTACTTGTGTGGAACGTATCCTTTCCACTCCTGGCATTGATGTGAACATTAAGAATAAGGTGAGCTGGTCTATTTAATGATCAAGTAATAATGATATGTATGGTGTTAAACACTATCCTGTATTTGGATGGTGAAGTAAAAAACAAGACCATAGAGCAGCTGCTTCTAAGCCTACACACAAAGACCAGTGTGTCCCTTGGTATCTCCTCCCCTTCAACCCCATCAGCAATGTTTGTATCATGCATGTAAATGTGTGCACCCTAGTGATGTCATATGTGAAAGGCCATGTTGATTCCGATGTACTACATGTACATGTACATGTGTACATTGTACCCACCGTGTTGACTTAGTTATTGTATCCACTCTAGGATGGTTCTACTCCATTACACAATGCTGCATTTGGAGGTCATACTACTTGTGTGGAATGTCTCCTTTCCACTCCTGGTATTGATGTGAACATTAAGGATAAGGTGAGCTGGTCCACTGAATATTATGCACTTTTCTTTGATAAGTCCACCACCTGGTTTACACGTGCTATGGCATGATTAACCAATGGATTAATTGATCTGGCTGGTCAGATAAAACTGTTTGGTATTCCATTTAACACTAGTATGGCCACACCCTGTATACATGTATAGATATACTAGAGCTTGCAAGTGAAAGTAATAACATGGTCAGTCAGCAGTCCCCACCTACACTCCACACAACAAGGAGTCAATAATGTCGCTGTAAACTCTACATGTATACCTCACAGCCTTGCTGGCATCTGGTATGATATTGTGTGCAGAGTGTGAAGTCTGGGCACTAGGGCCCAGCCTTTAACCTTGGGCCCCATCTAGGCTAGGAGGAGGGAAGTATGAATAAAATTGTCTGCACAGCTGTCCATAATACATTGAAGCCAATAGGACAAAGCTCATCACGCATCAAAAACTATCTCAGCAGCTGTGATGTACCTTCCACACATATATGTATGGTGTGTACTTGAATTAGAGGCTTCACATTTCAAGAGTCCATGTTTATTACCATGCACATATGTACATTGTGCCCACCATGTTGACTTAACTATTGTAGCCACTCCTGGATGGTTATACTCCATTACACCTTGCTGCAATGGCAGGTCATACTACATGTGTGGAACGTATCCTTTCCACTCCTGGTATTGATGTGAACATTATGGGTAAGGTGAGCTGGTCTATTTAATGATCAAGTAATAATGATATGTATGGTGCTGAACACTATCCTGTATATGGATGGTGATGTAAAAAACAAGACCATAGAGCAGCTGCTTCTAAGTGTACACACAAAGACCAGTGTGTCCCTTGGTATCCCCTCCCCTTCAACCCCATCAGCAATGTTTGCATCATGCAAGTATATGTGTACACCCTCTTGATGGGTTGGATATGAAAGGTCATGTTGATGACCATGTACTACGTGTACATTGTACCCACCATGTTGACTGAACAATTAAACCCACCCACTTCAGGTTGGTTATACTCCATTACTTTGGGCTGTAGAGGGAGGTCATACTACTTGTGTGGAACATCTTCTTTCCACTCCTGGTATTGATGTGAACATTAAGAGTGAGGTGAGCTGGTCCACTGAATACTATGCACTTTTCTTTGATAAGTCCACCACCTGGTTTACACGTGCTATGGCATGATTAACCAATGGATTAATTGATCTGGCTGGTCAGATAAAACTGTTTGGCATGCCATTTAACAGTATGGAGGGAAGACTTATATTTTTGCCCACACCCTATTCCAAAACCCACCCCCTGTTTCAAACTTGAGTTTTTAAGTATGCTTCATGCTTCGCAATAATTTGAACGAATTAATTTGACTTAAGATGAGATCTTCTGGAATAGAATGGAACGTCCCTGGGGTGTTCATATAATTTGTAATAATTTATTCGTGCCTTGGTATCAGCATTAAATAAGTAATTAAAAGCTAAAAGCATGGAAATTTGGGATTTCTCTGTAAAACTGTGGCTCTGTTTCATGATTTTGGGGTTTTGTCATTAAGCCATTGTGTGTTCTAAATGTAGAACAAAATAGATCAACTAACCAGATTGCTAACAAACTAAAACAATCATGAAACAGAGCCACAGTTTCACTATAATATACGGAGAAATGCTAAAACCATGGGCTATTTTTAGGGGTTTAATTATTTATTTAATGTTGATATCAAGGTTCCAATAAAATTACATCAATACCCCGGGGGGAGGGGGGGTGGGAGGGGCGTGGAATGGGGGTGCTCCAGCCCCCCCCCCCCCCCCTCCGAATATAGCATAGGATGTGCTCAGCACCCCTTCCAGCCTCCAACCCCCCCCCCCCCCCCCCCCCCCCCCCCTGCCAGCAACATAATGTTGTAGTTTCAGATGCATTGTATTCATTTGCACATCTGTCCTCGTTTCAATAGTAGCAATTTTACTGAAGGAAACACTATCCAACTCCGGTCGGTCTTTTTAAAAGTGATATTGTTTTACATACATTAGAGAAGCAACTCGCTATTCTAATGGGTGTCATTCGTGTGGAGTTACCCGATGTACGTGAAAAAAGTCACTACATGTACAAGTAAATAGTGTTTGTGTAATACGCGATGCAATGAAAGCTCATGCAAACAAAGAAATATACATACATAAACTTCTGCAACTGTATTTAACTATTCCGATATCATCCAGTACTTTGGAAAGAAGCTTTAAGTTTCTGCTATGAAGCGACTACTTATTAACATCTGATCAATTAAGACAGGGAAGTAAATTTGGTTGATGTTGCTATTAGCAAACGATGCTGGAACGAAAATATTACTTCGGAGCGTTTGCTGAATAATAAACTGACTTGTGTTGATAGGTCGCTGTGTTATGAACTCGTATGTAGGCCTATTTATTAATAATTGGCACCCCAAATATAAGTACATGTACCTTCCGCCACACCTGTCTTAAGTCAAATTTAATCATTCAAGTTAACAACCGTACTAGTATGAGTACTACTAGTATCCATTAAAAGAAAATTGGGCTCTTAACTACATTCCTTCAGGACACAGTCTGTGTGTAATGAAAAATTGTTTCACAAACCAAAGTTGTTTACCTGCACAATTGCCATACATGTACATTGTTTACACTATCAAATGCATAATACTTATATAGAAATGATTGGAGAACTGTTTGGTTCAAAAAATGCAAACAAATAAGTACTAAAGATGTGGCACATACGAACTCGGTACCGTTTTTAATGATGACTTTTAAGGTGTTTTTGAAAACGTTATATTTCCACAACCATACATCACTTTCTTGCCAAATTCGAGAAACTTATTGCCCCATCCCTTACGTACATATAGTGCTATTTTGATGTTATAGATTCATTCTACTGGCTGTATCCTAGGCCTGATAGGTCCCAGAGGTAAAACGTATCAAAACTCTAACACCGAAAATACTTTTAATGCCAAATTTTTATCACTAGAAGGAAAATGGTGTCCAACCAAACGGTTACTTTTCGCAATCCTTTATAGCGATGGTTCAGGCGAGGCTTAGTGTCAAACTTAGTGCAGTGGTGAACCATTTTTGAAATTTACATACGTGCCACACCTCTATTTCTACGTGACGTCAAACATTTATTGCTTATTTAATAAATGGACGATTCCACGTAAAAGAAATGTGTATTTGTCAGTGTTTAGGTAGAAAAGACGCTTCATAAAATAAAGGCTGACATTGCCAAGTTCGGGTATAGCTTAATTTAATGAAAACAAAATGGCAGACGATAAAATCACGATTATACTCCCGCTCTATCGTCGTCTGATTCGGTGCCTTCATTAAGTTCAGATCCCTCATCAACAGTGCCAGATTATCCATTGGGCAAGTGGGGCTACAGTCCAGGGGCCCACAACCTTAGGGGGCACCAAACGGGCAAGTATGCATGCGGTGTTAGTACTGTTTGGTCAGACCCTCCCCCACCCCTTCCCAAAGACGACTGTACACTAAAGAAACCACAAAATAATTATCGGTCAATGCATTGTGCATATCCCCTCCCCGCTGCTTTGATCATAAGCTCCGTCCGTAACGCAGGTTACGGCAGGTAATAGGAAACTCTGAGTGTGCGTTATTATGAATAGAGCAGCTCGACCTCGAAAAAAAGCAGTGATGGACCAGGAAGGGTACAGATAAGTGGCGCTGCAAAACGAAAGTTGAAGAAACAGCACGAGAAATCAATTACTAAGCTTCGCAAGCTGGATGACCTGGGTTTTATCAACATCGTAGCACCCACAAACATGTCTGAAAGCTCTGCCACAACAACAGCGGACCAGAGTGGAGATCGTGCTTGCAATTAGCTTAATAGCTCCATTCCAGAAGGCATGATTCCTTTGGAGGCTGAAGCTCTCTTGCTTGGCTCTCACGCTAGTCTCGTACCCAGACCCATGTTTTTACAGCAGCGGATGGATTACATCACCGCTACGCGAAAAGTGGTTTCGCGTAGCGGTGATGTAATCCATCCGCTGCTGTGAAAACATGGGTCTGGGTACGAGACTACTCTCACGCGGAGAGCGGACATGAAGGTTATCCAATTGAAAAATGCAGTAGTTCCAAATCCAGTAGCTCCTTGTTGCCAGAATATAGTGGCGATGTTGCTTTGTGGAAGAACATTTCAAAAAGAGGTGCGTGAATACTGGAGCATGAAAGGACCTAAAGAGTGCCAGAATTATGATGGCGATTTTGCAGCTTCCGAGCGACAATTTAAGGACCAAAGCAGAAAATTCTCTAAACATCTCCTCTTTCGAAAGCATCTTTCTGGTGAAGAAATTGCTCTAGAATGGATTGTTTACTCCCCTTCCACAGGAAGTATTTTCTGCTTTATATGTGTTCTGTTTGGTGACAAGCACATTACAACACAGTTTCAGGTACTGGATTCAGTGATTGGAAGCATGAATCCAGTAGATTGATTGATCATGAAAATAGCGCTACACACCATAGCGCTCAAGTAGTAGTCTCGTACCCAGACCCAGATTCTCACAGCAGTGGATGGATTACATCACCGCCACATCGAAACCTATGGAAACAAAGGTAAAGGTAGGCCATCATATTTGTCATCAACAATATGCGAAGAGTCTATAGAAATCATGTTATCTGTTATCATTACTGAACTAAAAGAAGCCTAGTATTTTTCACTTTCTGTTGACTCAACTCCATACCTATGTCATGTAGACCATCTTACGGTTATAGTACGATATGTAAATAAGCAGTCGCACGACATACAAGAGCGTTTTCTTCTTTTTTTTTTTTTTTTACCTATCCAGAGTTATACAGGTGAATTCCTTGCCACTACAGCAGTGCAGTTTCTTGAAAAACATAGTATAGATATTATGTACATGCGCGGACAGACCTACGATAATTCAGCAAACATGTCTGGGAAATATAATGGTATGCAAGCTAAACTATGTGATGTAAATCCGTTGGCATTGTACGCTGCTCATTCACTAAATTTAATAAGTGTTTGCGCTGTTGAATCTTGTGTGGAAGCAACAAATTTCTTCAGCTTGGTTCAGAAACTATTCACCTTTTTTAGTACTAGTACAAGCAGATGGGGGATACTTGTACAATATCTTAAAGGGGAAAAAAAGTGCTCAAGTGTTTGTCCGATATATACGCGATGGTCAGCTCGTGCTGAAGCTACTAAAGCACTGTCAGAAGGATGCGATAATATTCGAGCTGCTCTTCTACATATTGTGCAAGATCCTGAACAGTGAGCAGATACCCAACAAGAAGCTAACGGCCTTCAAATTTCGTTATCTTACCTGGACATTGTTTTCATGGCTGTATTTTGGAACATCATTTTGGAAAGGTTCAACAGAGTTAGCATGGCTCTTCAAAGTGCTGAAATTGAGCTAGGAACAGCTGTCAAACTGCTACAGTCACTCCAGGACTTCGTGTCAGAACTTAGAGGGAACTTTGATGCTATTAGTGAAATGCGTGCGAAACAAAAGGATCCAAATGCTAAATATAAGGATGCCGACTGAAAAAAGAATAAGGAAACCAAAAACGCAATTCGGTGATGAATCTAACGGATTGGTGCTTCATCAGCATGATAAGTTTCGCATCGAAGTGTTCCTTCCAATATTGGATAAACTGTCACAGGCTTGACGTTACGCACACAGGCATATGATGTGGTGCACAAGCGCTTCGGATTTATTACAGAATTTCGAAGCATGGGAGCAGACTATATAGAAAAAGCGGCTCAAAACTTATAGCAATGCTATCCTAATGACTAGGAGCTCAGCTTTCCACAAGGGTTCAAACACTTTTCCTGTTTTATCGAACGTTTGAATTCAGACGAGGAAATGCCGACATGTACATTCACATGTACAGCTATTAATTTGTACAGTATAATTTTAAACCATTGTCTCCAATCAACCTTTACGAACGTCCAAATTGCTTATCAAATGTACTTGAGTTTGATGGCAATCAATACATCAGGAGAGAGATCGTTCTCCAAGCTAAAGCTTATCAAAAATGAGAAAAGAACATGCATGCATCAAGACAGACTTAACTGGCTATCACTCATTGCAATTGAGTCTGAGGTGCTACAGCAAGATTGAATTTGAAGATATTATTGAAATATATGTGGCTGTAAAGTGTCGAAAAGTTGTAGAATTGTAAATCCTTTTTGCACAACTTGTACTTCTTATACAGTAGTACTAATCACTATAGTATATTTAATTCCATGCGCAACGATTGTTACTCAAAAAAGGGAGGGGGGGGGGGGGGGGGGCCTTTCAAAATAACTAGTCCAGGGGCCCCAGTGACCCTTAATCCGGCACTGCTCATCAAAGTTATCTTCTTATTCGCTTCCTGAACTCTCCAAGTCTTCCATGTTTATTCCGCGTGACGTCACGTAGAAATGGGGGTGTGGCACGTATGTAAATTTCAAAAATGGTTCACCGCTGCACTAAGTTTGACACTAAGCCTCGCCTGAACCATCGCTATAAAGGTATTGCGAAAAGTCACCGTTTGGTTGGACACCATTTTCCTACCAGGGATTCAAATTTGGCATTAGAAATATTTTCGGTGTTGGAGTTATGGTACGTTTTACCTCCGGGACCTATCAGGCCTCGGATACAGCCAGCGGCCCATCAATATCGCTCTATATGTACGTAAGGGAAGGGGCAATAAGTTTCTCGAATTTGGCAAGAAAGTGATGTATGGTTGCAAAAACACCTTAAAAGTCATCATTAAAAACGGTACCGAGTTCATATGTGCCACATCTTTAAACTGGCTTAAAAATTTGGTCTTATTGTGTGGAGCACTGTAGGTGCTAGGAATGGAGTATAGTCGTACATGCACACAGCTGTCCATAATAAACTGAAGCCAACAGGATAAAGCTCATCCCTCATCAAAAACTATCCTAGTGCTGTGATGTATATGTTAATCTTCTCTTCCTCCTCCCCTTTATTAAGAATTACAATAGATACATATTTTTACTTTTGAAGGGGCATATTGATGACCATCTACATGTACATATGTACATTGTACCCACCATGTTGGCTGAACTATTGTACCCACTCCAGGGTGGTTATACTCCATTACACCTCGCTGCATCAAGAGGTCATACTACTTGTGTGGAACATCTCCTTTCCACTCCTGGAATTGATGTGGATACTTCATTTCAGAAAATTATTACAGTACTTAGCCTGAGGACAAATGCCAGGGCAATACGTAACAGAGGATTCCGAGACGATTAACTAAACATAATAGATAGATTATTAATAATGTTGTGTATGTTCATTTATCCTAAAATATATATTTTATACTGGCGGTGTTAGGTTTTTAAGTGGTCCCATTTTTGCAGTGATCAATTTATTGCATTTGATATCACTAACTGTATAAACTGATTCATATCCACTTTAAGCACATTCTTTCCACACCTCTGGCCCAAAAACATGGCAGTCTTGTACTTCAACAAAGGACACCTTCACTTACCTTACAACCCTCATATCAAATGGTGTAATGTTGGTTGTACATTAACAATGAATTCACAACATTGATGATCCATACTAGAATGGTTATACGAACTGGGAAAAGTTTCTCTATGAGTACGTTACTGGTATATAGGATTTGAAGGCAATAGTGGTGTAAAAAGCAGGGAAACAAGGATTGAATGATAAGGAAAAACGAAATAGTCTTATATTTGTAGAAAATTACGTTATTCATGCATGCATGTACTAAATGTAGGACTATTTCGTTTATCCTACACGCGGGTACGTATATAGAGAATTCGTTGCTTTTATTCATAACTGGATGCTTTCAAACATGCAGTCATTCATGATACATTCACCTAATTTCATAAACTCGCAGATATTTGCACACCCCAATAGTGTAAAGAGTACTTTGCGTTTTTATTCAAATGCAACACAAGTGTACATTGCAAATACATGTATGATACCATAGAGAAACACTGATGAACTATGTTACTCAGTCTCTTCCCGGGTAAAAATTTCAACGCGATCGCGCATGAAACGATCGACGTCGAATGTGCGCGACACGGTGCGTGCAATCGCGCATGGGCCGATTTCCACGTCTTTTCGCGCGGCGAGAACAGTTGCGCTAGATTGCGCGCGAGGTGCCGCGCTATTTTGCGTGACATTACGGTATACAAAACGCTTATATTTAAAGATATTTGTTTACAAATTGAATCTAATTGATCAATAAACAAGTAAATAACGAATACACAATTTTGAACACAGGGTCAGTTATTAGTGAACAGAAGGTCACTTCGCAGGTAATCCTCCATTATCGCATCAAATTCAACACGCAGTCAGAGCAGTTGATATCAATGTCGACGCAGCCATTTTATATCTGGGAATTGCTGTGTCTTCCGCATCATGTACTGTAAAGGAGACACATTGTGTGTGCTCAAATGATAAGCAGTGGGCAAACTCGTACGCACTTACCAATCATAACCGTTCGGTCCAGAATAGTCTTGCCGGTTTGACGTTGCATATAACGGCAGTGTTCTAGATGGCTATACTGGGCCGATAACATTTTAATTTTCTCAGCAGAACTTACTGTTTTTTCTTCTCCGCTACTTCACCTTCATCCAACACTCTCGTCATCTCTCGCTCCGATCCTGACGATTGGTAATTTGATGAGGACACGAACGAGCGAGTACGTACCGTGTGCAGTTATAAATCCTTTTTGTCACTTGGCCAAACCACATCACCAACAGAGCCATATATCGTGTTTGGGTGGAACACGCTATTACCATCGAAAGATACAAAAATGTGAGTAGGAGCTAGAAAAAAAATGCTAAGAAATAAGCTGAGGCTCTCCAATGAAGTAAGGTACTTACCATGCCAACTCTAGCTCGCACTTTCTTTTCACACAATAAAGTTTAATTACTTTTGGTAGAACACGCGATCGCCAGTCACGTGAACGCCGGTGTGTAGTTCCGTTCTTTTAAAATGATAGAGACCATAAAGACCAGTGTTGCCGCGGCCAGCCGTGGCCGTCCGGTAACCGTCAAAAATTGCCGATTTTTGTGCTGACCGTCAGTGATCGTGAACCGCCAACATGCCTGGCCGTCGGAGCTGGGAAGTACGGTGGCCGTCATATATTTGGCGGCTGACCGTCAAAAATATGAGCCGGTCTTTGACGGTCACGATTAATTAATTCTTAATAAAACTGCAATTATAACAGACATAATTATTAAGATCATACTTTGCGTGTAACACACTGCTATAGAGATTTGACCGTCGTGTATAGTATAGCGCGCTGTATTATGGCCGACACGACGATCGTAAAGAACCCGATTCTAATTAGGAGGAAGAAAACTAATCCATCTGCTAACTCCCCCACTGACCCCCAGTTTTCCCAGATTTCACACATTCCCACAATTTCCCCACAGTCTCTAAAATGGCACTGAAGTATCTGGCTATTCCAGCATAAAGTACACCACCAGAGCGAGCTAAACTAATACTTGAACGCAAAACATGGAGAATGGACTCTGCCCGGCTTTTTGCTGTTACGTTGTGTTTAAACTTTAAACATATACCGGTATTATACCCTTCCTATAAAATACCTATAATTAAGCTGTTCAGCATATTTTTCTGATTACGCGTACGTACATGTAAAGCTTGTACAGGTATATAATTCCCCGCCCTTGACGGTTGACCGCTGACCGTGACCGCCAAACTCGAGATTTGACGGTTTTGGCGGTCAGAAATGGCCGTGACCGTGTCGGATAGGCTGCTAACGGTTGGCCGTGGCCATGACCGGGAAGGATTGATGCCGGCCATTGCTGGCCGTGACCGTGACCGTCAGGGGTTTAATCCGGTCAGCCGTCCGTCCGGGACTTGTTCCAATTAGTCAGCCGCGGCAACACTGAATTAAAGACATGTACACCTAATGAATCGCAGATTGAGACAAATTTGCTTACATGCCCATCGAAATAAAGGCTGGCTCATCGTATTTCAGAAACGCTGCCAGCCTAGCTTTTTCAACGTCTCATAAAACAAAACCTTGCTCCGTCTGTTGTCTGTTGTATACCATGATTTAGTACCGATATATGTTGACTGCAACTTAAAACAAGACTGTTTAGATGTAAGTATATTTGTACAACTTAGACTTGGTTCATCAATTATACTGACAACGTGAGAATGCGAGATCAATCGCTCGTAATTGCGCGTAAATCGCAGCGATTTACGCGCAATTGATTTCGCGTTCTCGTTCCCAGCCTATCGTTAGCGCAATATTGCTC
The DNA here is from genome assembly GCA_949361645.1 of Spongilla lacustris. Lineage (NCBI taxonomy): Eukaryota > Metazoa > Porifera > Demospongiae > Spongillida > Spongillidae > Spongilla > Spongilla lacustris. The sequence continues at coordinate 18,534,219 of OX442416.1, read as the reverse complement.
CAAAATCGCTTCATTTCACGCGGATCAGTTACTCAGTTTTCTACACTATACACATGTATATGTACATGCCATACAACCACAACTAAACTCAGCCATGGATGATACATATTGTTCAGCCATTAACAATGTGGATACCAGCAAAACTTTATCTTCTCGTTACTCTTTTTTCATCTTGATATGACAGCATGCACAACAGGTGTGTCTACCATCTCTTCTATCATTACAATGCTCTGCAAATTAAGTGATCTGTGTCAATTCAACTTTTAAACAGTATGCATATAATTATAAAATAAGTTTCTATATGTATGTTCCAGTTTGGTTTAAAATTTGAATCGCTTTCTACCTCAAGTTCTTTACAGCAATAAAGGAAGACATACAAAATGGTGCTATTCGGACTGGGGAAGTGGATTTTTTTTTTTTGTTCTCTTGAACCACATGATTTTGCGACATAAAATTAAATAAAAACATAAACTGCCACTTTTTATCCACATACACCATGGTCCTATCTCCCACTTCCTATCCTTGATATGACAGCAACAGGTGTGTCTACCATTTCTTCCTTCATTACAGTGCTCTGCAAATTAAAGTGATCTGTGTCAACTCTACTTTTAAACAATACACATGTAAATATCTGTATGTATATTCCAGCCGGCGTGGAGTTTTTTAAAATTTGAAACACTTTCTATCTCGAGTTCTTTAAAACTACCGCAATAAAGGAAGAAGAACAAAATGGTGCTATTTCAACCATGGGGACAAGGAATCCTTCTGTTCTCTTGAAGTGCATGCTTTTGCGACATAAAAAAAAACCAAAAAAAACACCTGCCACTTTTTATCCACGTACACCATGGTCCTATCTCCCACTTACTGCCAGGTTTACAAGTGCACAATACCAGTGATGATTCGGTGCAAGCTCAAGGGGCCAATGGAGTGCCACTGCAGGTGAGCGCATATTCAGTCAGCAGTCTCACACAACCAGCTCCACTCACCACTCTCACATTATACCTATAGAACCATGCCTGCAGAGGAGTAGCAAATCCCTCCACAATCCTCTCACTGCAATTTGGTCAGCAGGCCCCCCACCCCCCACACACACACACAATCAGGCCACAATGCAAGTGAGCTAGACCCGCAGAGTAGAAACACCAGCCCCTCACTACTCACTGTAAATGGAGCCATTAACCATTATAACCCCCACACTACAAGTCCAGCCAGTAGCCCCGAAATCCACACTGCCAGCAAGGGAGATCAAGAGCTCTATCAATCACATTCAGGAGTAATGGGCCCCCCAAAATAATGCCATGGAGAGGACAGCCCTCACACTCAGTGCAAATGCAGTCAGCAGTCCCATCTTTACTGCAAGTGAGCTTTACTGTGCCCACACACTGGGGCCAGGCCTCACTCACTAGTATTTGTACTTCACTGCAAGTTATGTCAGCAACCCAGGGGCATCCCCCGACTAACCCTCTGGCTGCAAGCACATAATACCAGTGTTTGCAAGTGAAAGTAATAGATTATTTAGTCAGCAGTCCCCACCCTCAGAGTTATCAGCCTCCACACTCCACACAAGGGGTCAATAATGTCACTATTTTATATAATGCCAAAGGAGATGCAAGCCCGCCAGCCCTCACATTGTAGCACAATTTTAGGGGAGCCACACATGTTTCCCACCCCCATTGCTTATAATGCACTATACACAGTGAGTCATTACAAATGGTACATTATTATTATTGTGAATTGCTTATAATAAGGTGCAGTGTGTGGAGTTTGGTGCTTCCCCTTGCAAAAACTTATGTGCTAAGATATTGTGGCCATGGGGCACAGGTAGAACTGTGGGTTACACTGGTAATGGCTTCTGACATCTCTGACAGTGTAGGTCCATTTGTGTGGTGCATGAATTCTGAAGCCTTCGCCGTGCCACATGCATGTTAGCTGTACCTGCTCATGCAATTCACGTGACATTCTAAATGGCACTGATATGTACAATGTACATTGTATTGCTACTTGTACTAGCACCCCACACACTGGGGCCACACTGTCAGAGATGTCACCAGACAGTTTCCATGATGACTGCAATCTCCTAGCACATACAATCCCCACAATTAGGGGTTAATGTGGCCAGCCCCCAGCTACAAACAGAGTGGGCAGCCCCCACACTACAAGTAGAGCCTTAATGTGAAGCACTATCTTCCAGTAAGAGTAACATAGAAGATCTAGGTAATGTTTAAAAAAAAAAATTAAAGCCCTCATTTGCAAGCCTTAATTGCTAGTCTAATAAACCAATTACGGTGCAGACCAACCACAATCAGTATGGATAGGGCAGGTAACTGTGTATATTTACAACACAAAATGTGTGCAGAAAAAGCATAGACATGTACACTCTAAAAATGGAGGCTGCTTCACTGGTGGTCCAATTGGGGCTGGTAGCTCCACTAGTAGTTAATGGTTCCCCTGACAGTAAGTCAGGGGAACCATTAAGCAATAGTGGTGCAAAAGCAGGGAAGCAAAGGTCTAATCATAAGACAAAAAATATTTAGCACACATTAGGTCAGTGAAGGCCCCAAACTGCCAGAAGTTGAGCACAAGTGTGGTGAAGCAGACATGTTCTCTTACTCCTTCATTATATGCTCTTCTATAGTTTGGCATGATTTGTCAATTTCTGTGTAAATGCTTCTTCCCTTTTGTACATGCAGGATATTTGACCTAAGAGCCAATAAGTGAAGCAGAGTCTTTCTCAGGCAGTGTAACCTCCATCGGCAAGATTTTAATACATGTTCATCACCTGAATCGTGCAAATCCAACACACGTCCATTGAAGCAGTGTGCCTCTAGTTTATAATCTGACAGCATACAGCCCTGCATGCATGCCCTGCATTGGGATCCACAGGGGGGAGGGGGGGGGGATTCCTCCCCCCCCCCCCCCCCCCCCCCCCCCCCCCTCGCTAAGCTGACCTTATCCCTATTATTACTGACTTGATATTATTGCACCATAGACACTTTCTAAAATATTTATATATCAATTCAGTCTGCTTTGCTACGTGTGTGGAACACCTCCTTTCCACTCCTGGTATTGATGTGAACATTAAGAATAATGTGAGTTGGTCCACTGGATATTAAAATACACTGTTATAGGAACTGTAGCTGACATACACATGTAGCAAGCCACTACACTTTTTGGTTCAAATGATAAACATGCAGCACTATTGCAGCTTCTGCACCTTGGTACATTTACACACATATTGTCATTACCAGATAGTGCAGGGATACTAAACTAAATGGATGTTATCAGTAATAACTAAATGCATTATGCTTTCTGTGTCATGTGAGTGGAGGGGGGGGGGGGGGGGGGGATTTAATGGCTGGATGGTGGGCTCAGGTCAGTCTAGGCATTGGTGCACACAGGCCAGCTGCTATTTATTTGTGTGTTGAGAATTGCAGAAGTTACCACTTTTATGTGCTGTGAATTGCAGAAGTCACCACTGTCCTTGAAAGATGAACTGTTCAAGTGACCTTAACTCTTTACCACCATTCTATATAGGGAGCATAGTTTCCACCAGAACCTTATAGGTTCTCCTTTTCACATATACCGCATACATGTACATGTGTCCATCTGAGTGCATGGCATCATAGGTCATGTTGACGACCATGTACTACATGTATCCCAGGGCCAGATTTAGACTGTCGTGTGCTCTTGGCAACAAGCCTTGGTGGGACTCCAGTCCAAGTACAAACGGGGAGGGGGGGGGGGTCCTTGCGATAGTCCAAATTGATACAAGCGGGTTGATTCGCCAAATTACAAATACCAGCATTTCGAGTTGGCGACGAAGCTTTGGCAGCTTGCTTTGTAACGTATTCCACTCATCTTTCTGCTTTTCGTTTTGATGCTCCCTGCACATGTATTCTCTGCCACGTTATTTCTTAATTTGAAAAACTAAAACCGTAAAACATCTGTGGGGCTCCTCAAAGAGCAGCCGCCCCGCTTACTCACCCCCCTCCCCCCTAAATCGTACCCACCATGTTGTCTGGACTATTTTACCCGCTCCAGGATGGTAATACTCCATTACATTTTGCTGCATCGGGAGGTCACACTACTTGTGTGGAACATCTCTTTTTCACTCCTGGTATTGATGTGTATACTGCATTTCAGACGATTTTTTATTAATTACTGGTATTTATTAATTATCAGATTTTATCTGTTCCCATTTTAATTTTGCAGTGATTTATTACATTGATATAACTGTAAATTCATATCCACTTTACATCTTTCCACATCTAATACCAGGCTCATAATCCCTTACCGTGAACGTGCAACAATAACCAAAAGGCCATACCGTCCTATAGCAACTTGTGCACCAAGATGGCAGACAACACTGAATTTTAATTCGTTAAACCGCGCGATGAAAAGGGTCTATACTATAGTTTATTAAAGGAGACGATATAGAAAACACTACATCATTGCAAGTAATAAAATGATGGGTGCTCCTATGGACATGTCCAGAAATTGTGGACATCGATGCATAACTCGGCGTACGATTGTGATTAAAAAAATCTAATTGCACCATTAAACTCACTAGGTACTTTAGAGATTTATCACGTTATTAAAACTGCTAATTAATTTATTAAAATATATGATTGTTATTGTCTTTTAATAAATGCATTGTATGTCTGCATGGCAGGGAAGTTAGGAATAGGCATCGCTGTTACATAAAATCCTTCCAAACTACAGCTATCGTCGATTTTAGTGATCTAAGCATACGCATGCGCAACTCAAAACATTTAGTTGTACTCGTGCCCCTGCCATAGGATGCATTCTAGAGGTCTCGTGATCTGTTTTGATCCATTGTATAGTAGTTGGGCGTAGCCTTTTGGCAGAGGATCGGGTATCAAGCCTAGGCCTATACCAAGATTTGTACCCATCTGATAGTATTGTGGATATACAATGTAATAGCTCTACATTCGCTATCAATCTCATTCTTGGTATACGCTAGTCTCGCTAGCCAGACGTACAACATCGAACTTCAACTGGATAGCGAAGGTCGAGCTAATAGAACCGCTGCTGTGGAGTAGCTACTACATAATATGATATATAGGTGTGACTACGAGACTCGCTCGTTAAGATGCATGGGCGATTCCGTCCCTATATTATTATAATTATAATTATATGACATGTATTGTATATATATATCTATCTGCATGTGCATCGCGCGCGCTCTGACGTTGACCACGATGACGCCGACTGGCTTGTTTTTTGATAATACTAGAAGTTCTCGTGGAGGTGTGTTATGGATATTGCCTTCCACTGACTAGCTAAAGAATTAACCAGCTGGACTCTCCACTGTGTCCTGGCCCTATTATACTGTATATCGTCGATTAATGACTGTATATGGATCAATGGACCCTTTGCATGAAAGATCGGAAGTACGATAAACGTCACGTCTGGAGTAAAAGCCACAGCGGTTGCCTAGAGACATTGTGTCACGTTCGCGGACCTTTGCGTAATAAAATGGCAACGCTCGTAGTCATTCCTTCCCGCTCGGACGGTGATCCTTCGGCCGATCCAGTTCCTGATCAAACTCTGCTGCCAACAGTAAGCTTGACCGAGTCTGACATACCCGGAGCCTTTTTAAATGGATGGCTTTAAAAAGGCTCTGGGTATGTCAGAATCGGTCAAACGTACTGTTGGCAGCATAGTTTGATCAGGAACTGGATCGTCCGAAGGATCAATGTCTGAGCAGACTCCAAGCGTTGCCATTTTATTACGCTAAGGTCCGCAGACGTGACACAATGTCTCTAGGCAACCGCTGTGGTTTTTACTCCAGACGTGACGTTTATCGTACTTCCGATCTTTCATGCAAAGGGCCATTGGCAGGCAAGGTCGCTCGCGCTCACTCCATAGTAGTCTCGTTCCCAGACCCAATATCTGCTACGAGGTTAAGTCCTGTACTCATTTCTATCCAGCTCCGCCGGAATTTTGGCTAGGGTATACAAGAAGGATGAACAGCCATAAACGTATTCGGCAGTAGGCCTGAGATGTGTGTGTTTGTTATGCTGTGTGTTTGTTATGCCGTGTGTTTGTTATGCTGTGTGTTTTTACTTTTTTATGATTGAGCGGCTGGAAGGAAATGCACATGCACCCACACCCAAATGCAAATACCATGCACGCAAATACACACACACACACACACACACACATGTACATGCAAATACACACACACACACACACACATGTGCATGCAAATACACACACACATACATACACACACATGTACATGCAAATACACACACACACACACACACATGTACATGCAAATACACACACATACGCACACATGTACATGCAAATACACACACACACATACACACATACACACACATACACACACATACACACACATACACACACATACACACTCACACATACACACACTTGACACAGGATTTGGATGGGCATGCAGTTGAAGAAAAGATCACATACATGCACCTGTCTAAGTATCTACTTTACTCCTACAAATACTAAAGCAATGGCACAAAAAAGGATGCCATGATGCAGCTCTGATCTGTCATCAATGAACAGATCGATGGCCAATGGCATGAAGCCTAGTGATCATGACTCATACACAATGGCAAAGATGCTGGATAGAAACTACAAGTATGTACTAGTCCTGAGGGCCATGCATGTGAAACGTTTACATAACAGCCATAACTAATGACCACATGCCACCACCCTAATTAAATAGGTGACCACAAAGATTTTGGGTCAGCTACATTCTCTGTTAGTACATGTAATACCTTCTGAACTTTCCACACACATACACAACCAATACATAACCAAATAAATATAAATGCCACACCACAACTGTTACATTACCTATTACATACATCTGCAGAGCCATGTACATATAGCTAGACCACATAAAGCCTTCCATTTGAGTTGTTGCTGAAGTTTTTCACCAGGTGCATATTGGAAGGGTGGCTGGCGCAGTGCATGAGATGCAAAACTTTGTGTCCAGTCCCTGGTCCATACCAGGTGGTCATGTAGGTAAGCCTCCTCTCCTGGCAGACAACTGGTGTCTGTGCTATCTGTACAACCAAACCAAGGAGTTTTTCTAACCAAACTAATAAAGGTGGACACCACAGGATGTGACAATTGTAGCCACTTTAAACAATTATTCTTTGGTCCTACATCTACATGCATGTAACTCCTTCTAACTGTACCCTACATCAGAAACCTTTAAACTTAATTTGATTCATATCCCAGTGGCTGCCTCTGGGATGTGCTATCAAATTCCTCATCTCTAGGGAGAAGGCCCTACATGTATTATCTTTTCCCCAACTGTTCCACAAGGATATCTCCCATCCACCTTCACAAGGCACTCTCTCCTCTACCTCCACAAGGCTATCTCACAAGGCTACCTCCCTCCACCTTCACAAATCTATCTCCCTCCACCTTCACAAAACTACCTCCCTCCACCTTCACAAGGCTACCTCCCTCCACCTTCACAAAACTACCTCCCTCCACCTTCACAAGGCTGTCACCCTTTCCACCTCCTTTCCACCTTCCCCATGTGGATATAGTAAAAAAGTAGGTTGTTACCACATGTATTCCTCACGTGATATATCCTTATAAGGTTCGTCTCTGTGGAACGGTTTTTTTTTTTGCTGTATTGGTAGTTTTCATTCTGCAGAGATGAAAAAATATATAGACACGCACAGATACAGATATGTAAGTACTATTAGTTGCAACAAAAAAATAGAACAAAAATATGGCGTCAGGTTTGCACGTAAGGACATGCCCATCCTTACAAATATTAATGAAGGTAGAGCAGGTGCAAAAATGTGGCTTTGCTATAGGGATTACATCCACGAACTCCTTGTGGTAGAATTGGCAATATAGGTGAGTAAGCCGGAATCGAATCGTTTAAAACCAACGCAACCAAAACAAGCCGTTGTAGAATCCATGTACATGTACATATAGGTAGCTAAAACACTCCAAACATGATCGCGCCCTACAGCTAGGGCTTAAAAAGAATGTTGGAGCAGCCGAGTAGGCCTACTACCAAAAAAAAGTACAATCGCATCTATATTGCCACCCATGCACACGCACAACAGTCGAAATCAGACGCACATGTGTAACAAGCTATCAAGTATCGAACGTTCGTTGCTAGGATTCATACCGTGGTCGGTGATTTGTGTCTTCTTGTTTGAAAACCTTCATCGCGGCAGGGCACGCACGCGGCGTTTGTCGATTTATTATTGAATATTGGTATTTACAAAGACATATGATAAAAGTGATCAGGGAAGCGAGGGTAAAAGGGTCATGAACGTTAGAATATGTCACACTCCAGCCCTAATGGTTTTAATAACAGCAGTTAGTCTTTCCTTTTTGATATCTAGCTTGGATTTTCGTCAGGAAGCATAAATGTCTTGAAAAACCCTCATTTTTAAAATCAAATTCCATACATGTCTATGGAAACACTGAAATTCTGATGAGGAAGCGTCAGGAAGAGGGCTAATTTTTTTGTTTAACGACAGAGGTATACCTTATGATCCTCTTCATCATAAAATTCTTTTTCCTTGTCATGGGCATCTTTTCCTGAGTGACAGTGATCAAAAGAGTGTCATCCTCCATACATTTCAATGGACGCGTGCACGGTAATGAAACGGGAAAAACGTCATAACGCGTCAGGAATTAGTAATGAAGGCATGCAATTTCTGGCCATGAGGCAATCAGTTCTGCTTAATGATGACTTGCAGTTTGAGTGGATGCTTTATAACTGCGGAGGTGGTTTCACAAGATATACTGCACAGACTTGGGAAGCTGTACATCACAGTTCGAGGGTTCGGATTTGCCAAGCCTTGCATAGAACTCTAAAGCAGAAATCAATTTCAGAAAATATGATCCATTGTTGTGGTGGAGTATAATCATGAGTCATACGTCCCTACCATAGCTAAACCAGCAAGCAAGTACTTGTGCATGCATTTTTGCTTACGTATTTTCCTTAAGAAGAAAAGGTTGCGCCCGTGGGGGCGTGGCATCTTGCATTGGCAAATGTATATTTCTTAAGGCAAAATTCAAACTGAACTTGTTTAACTGTAACAGTAAATTATTTTCACTGATATGCCTAAATGTATATATGCTTATTCTCTGCACGTTACTAAATTTTATTTCTGCATATCTTTGTTTACGTCCGTACACGTTTATTTCGCGATATAACGATTAATCGCGATATAAAAATTATATATTGCCTTTCGAGATATAAACATTTAATGCCTTTCGCGATACATCGCGGCAACACTGACCCTGCCTATTGCCATCAAATCCTATATACCGTCATAGAGAATTTTCCTATCCTGGTACGTGTACTGCTGTTATCATCCGAGACAGAATAGATTACTTTATTGCGTAAGTGGGTCTGTAAATCGATGATCTAAAACTACGTCGTAAAGTTCAAAAAAGGTCTCGAACAAGCGAAGAAACTTGTTCGATTATCTGCGCGGTTACAGCTTGATTTAGTGAGCCAATTAGTTGTAGAATGCAACACCATTGCCTAATTTCGAGCTGGTTCCTTTGTTTTCAGTGACGCATTCAATTCGTAGTATAATTTTGGGAATGAATCTTGACTCTGATTGTGAACCAACTATCACGGGATGTACATTGTTATTTAAATCAGGTATACTACAAAGTATGAGGACGTTTGGATGATGCCCAAAGGGTGCTTTAACTACCCAGGCGATTTGTATTGGTCTGCATGAAAAAAAGAACACACAAGCTTATGTAAATATATCTTTATATTTTTACTAAGTAGGTATAATTGGATTCTTTGTCTACAAAGCAAAAGCACATAGCCATTCCTTACAATAAAACATTTTGTGACTACCCTATTTATTGCACACCCCATTCTTCGATCAAATAAGTTGTAAATGACATTGTGTTGAAGATTGAACTAATTATTCTATTCCTGTCGTTTAACATTGCAATTCGATGATCCCCACGCATGTTCTTTTCAAGCCAAATATTCATGTTTAATTAGATGCATGAAGTGATGCGCATGTGCGCAAATAATGCTTTGTTGCTATTAAGAATGCAGGTAGTTATTGATCTCAAGAGACTCATGAATGAATATATGAATGAATATTAGAAGGATAGGAGTGAGCATGGGTCCCTTCTAGCTCCTGATATAAGAAGTGGCTTACTGCAATTTGAATTGCCTTTAAATGAATCCCAAATTAATACATTCAAAGATCCATTTTCATCGGTCAATGCTCTGCACACTAGCCAAACTGACACTTCCCAATCCGTACCAATAAACCTTAGATCTAGCTACACTAAATATGAGGAAAGAAAAGGTGCTTTTTAAAAAATCTAAACCATATACAGTATCTTCATAAAGCATTATACAGAAAGTCAAAAATTGAAAAAACAAGCGCTCTGTTCTAAATTGCTGAGTGCAAATAAAATGCAATGATTATGTTGGCCCAGGCACAAGCACTAAAGTGGGATTTCTATATAGCAAAGTTAAAAGTAAGATCAATAAAACACTACTATGGTTGTGTTGTCTCACCCACCGGCGGATGAACAGCAAGATACGATGATAAAATTTTGCAAAACACAGGTCAGGTATGCTGGACAAAAAGTTCCGAGACTAGGGTGTGTAACCGGTTATCAGGTTATTCGGGTTATTCGGATATTCGCAAAAACCTATCCGTTCGAATAGTAATTTAGCATTACTCGGAAAAATCGATTATTGGATTTGTTCTATTCGAAATAACCGGTTTGTGAATCTCCATTCGGAGGTACTTAGGTATTCGTCGTCCGCATCGACAATTCGCCCATTATTCGAATACCTTTTTATGACGATATCCGGATACGCGTTTACGATATTACATGCAATTACTTCTAATTGGTTAATTAACGTCACTGTTGTAACTATAATTATTATTTATATATACGTGGGGAGTAATTCGAACTATAGCCAACAGATCTCCCTCTTCACGTGACATGACGACGGACAGCTCCAGCTACAAATCAAAGTTAGTTCGCTTAGTGCATTTCGAAGTACAGTAGCTGGTTTCTTGCATCAATCTCTCTGAGCTGATAGTGATAGACCTATTGCCGCGATCGCAATTATAGGCCTGCCTACTTAGTTACTAGTATTTTCAAAACTCGCGATGGTGAAATGGAGGCTGTATGGCTGGTGGTGCGTAAACTTCATCTGTGGTTCTACTCTTAAGTGCGATGTGTAGGTAGACCTCATCGTGGCCACGCTAACTTAGGTCAGGACACGCCCATCTAGGTATGTGGTTAGGCCAAGCGATTTAGGCCTATATAGGTAGCTGTGGTTGTGTGCTGAGTGCATCTGGTGTGATGTGGGTAGCTGTGGATGCATGCTGTACAGATCTGGTGTAATGTGGGTAGTTGTAGGAGGGTGTCTGGTGTGATGGAGGTAGCTGTGGTTGTGTGATGGGGTTAGCTATGGTTGTGTGCCACATGAGGGCACTGGTGTGATGGGGGTAAGCATGCTTGTGTGCTGAGGGTATCTGGTGTTATGGTTTAGCTGTACAAGGGTATCTGATGTGATGTGTACATTTAGGTGGCTCAGTGAGCAGAAAACCTGAATAACCTAGGTATTCGGCTGGCAAATTGTCAAAACCTATTCGGAAAAATCGATTTCCTTTTTTCAAGTATACGGAAAAATCGATTTTCAGATCCGGAAAAACCTGAAAAATCGATTAGTGTTTTAAAAGTATTCGGAAAAATCGATTTTCATTATTCAGGGGAGGTTACACACCCTATCCGAGACAGAAGAACAAGGATACATTTAGGAGAAGTATTGGAAAAAACGTTGTAGAGAAAGAAGATTATATTATTTCCTACCTCATCATTTTTTAATGCAAATTAAAGCTGACATAAGAAACATATCAAACACACCACACTTGCATTAAAAATTGTACTAGCATTTAGATTTATATCAGTTAGTACCATATATCTAATCACTCAGTACATATAGTTATATGTACTATTTGGCAAAGTAACCTTTCTTCTCATCATGACCAATGGTAAGTGTTAGTTGCGTATTGAAGCGAAATCCAATGCATCCCTATGTATGATATTAGTAAGAATATGTATTTTAAAGTTTTGGTTAAGGCTGCACACTTATTTTTATCTCTATACTGACTATAAACTCAACCGGGACAGTTTTTGTTTTGCGTACCCTACAATTCACGTACAACGGACAACGGTACATTCGCGACTGATCATTTCATTTGTGATCTTTCGAATAGCGTGGTGTTCGCAACGAAACGCATATAATGTATCTTTGGAATGTACATTTGTTGCTCTTTCCAAAGATATATAATATGTGGCTTAAATCACAATTTGAAAAAAAAAAAATCAAACTACTTATAATGTCAGTTACTATAACGTAGTTAAGTTTATAACGTCATCGAACTCTTGTCGTTGCATTGTTTAATATGTTTTTAAATTCCATATACACTTTATTAGTTTCTGCCGGCGCTGCTGTATATCAAATGGCCAACAGGAAGCAAAATGTAACGCGTGAATCCTCTCCATTTTGAATCATTATTGTCATGTGATCCGCTTGTGACTTCTTTACGACTGACTGTTTTAAGAGGTAAGCGAGAGTACTGATGGGTTGCAAATCATCATAAACCTTCAAAAGTGACAAATTATGTAAGATCTCTCTGCAACGAGTCGCTCTGGTCTTTCGATCGAGGCTGTACGCAATGAAATGGGCATGCAGGCTTGTTTTTCCTCTGGTGGTCGGTAGAAGCGGTTAAAATACAAGGTTTAGAACAGCATGGTTATTTACCGTGCGTAGAGTGCGCCAAACAAAGTTTAATATTACCTGTACTTAGCGAACGGGCATAATTCCATTTTTGGGTGGATGGAATAGGGCAAACTGTGCTCTCCCTTTTGCAACTTGTATTCAAATATATATTCACAAAGAAGAAACAATATCATTCTAGAAAGGTTCTAAATTCTTCTTCAAATTACCTATATCATACGCTCTATATGAATTCTAACTTGTGATATTTGACCAGTACTAGTGCGCTGTGGTATATCTGCACTCGATACCGCCCGGATATACTCACTCGTACTCCTACTGCACGCATTGGTTATGATAAAGGTAGTTTTACAATATATACACACAACAAACCTGAAATACTGACTGGAACAGGGTCAACTGAAACATCAGAACAGCTCCCTAATGAATGACATCGCGTTCTGTTGCAGAGTTATTCAATTTAGAATTCCATCGATGCCCCGCCGCCGGGAAATTTCAATTAACTTGCACTCACGAAGCGATGAAAGCGGAAGCGATGTCATTCGTTAGGGAGCTGATCTGTTGTTTCAGTTGACCCTGTTCCAGTCAGTATTTCAGGTTTGTTGTGTGTATATATTGCAAAACTACCTTTACACATAACCAATGCATGCAGTAGGAGTACGAGTGAGTATAGCAGATATGCCCCAGCGCACTAGTACTGGTCGCGAGAAATATTACAAGTTAGAATTCATATAGAGCGTATGACATATAGGTAATTTGAAGAAGAAGTACTTTTTTTTGGAAGGGTATAATTCCGATAAATCAACTGCATGGTACATGTACAATCGATGACGTGTTAACCGCTGTTTGTTCTGCTTTATGTAACATGTGCAACTCTGTGATTCCATTTGATTGACTGTACTGGTTACGTTATCTGTTACTTAAACTGAAGTCTGCACTACGGACAGTACCATTTACCTTTTGGGACACTTTCCAACTCCAAGCAGAACAAGTGAAACCATATATTGTATTTGGCACTGCCGGTTGCCACAGCCAATCATGCATACTCCCATCAATGTCGGGGTCATCTTCAAGTCAACAGTAGCACAAGACTTAATGCCTGAAACAGCATTTGAGTGAGTGTTTCACTTTCATCCACCGTAGCCATCCTCTGTTTTGAGTACCACTTGCACAATTCCGGCTTCAGGAAGAACTGCCATTCCTATAACTGAAATGCATTCACCTTGTTCATTGCATAACCCTTTGTGTGGTTGAATAATACCCATGTGAATCTGAGCTTGCAATTGGTAGTAGTACATATGACGTGTTTCTTTTAAATGCAATTCATCGGCAGATTGTTCTATAAAATACATTATTTGCCATTCTGCAATGAACATTCTCTGGCATTATAGGGACATTTGATTTAACTCCCTCTCCACAACAGTCACATGATACAATGCCAGATGGTGATGCTCCAAGCCGGTGAGGGTATGCAGGGTTAAAATATGAAGTCCACTGAGTTGAATATATCTGCGCACAGACAGTATGGAATGAGTATATTTTATACTCGTGGTTTGTGTACCCCACCTGCAGAAGAGGATAGGAGAGGAAGATATCGGGAATAAAGGAGAGAGACAGAAAAATTCCATGACCCTTATAAGCCTTATTGTGCATTCTTACCTATATATAGCTAGTAGGACCGGCTGATCTGTTTGAAAATGACTTATATCCGGATAGCAGATGGAAGTTATATGTGAAAACACTGAAGGGATTAAAGGAATCAGAATGTGCTGCTGGCTTGTTTAAATTTATCCTACCAGCCCTATATTTATACTATATGTTTGACATTGATTTTTGTCGTGTTACTTTTTCTAAATACTGCACTTCTTCAGTTGTAACAATAGATGAACACACTCTATTATTTTCTGCAATGATACCAGTGAATGAAAGACATTGGTTGTAGAACACTGACATTGCCTGTGATAATGGTTCATGGGAGGTTTTCAATTAAACCCCTCCAGATATCCAGGATACTAGTAAATCAGTAGATATAGGTAACATGATTTGGAGTTTTGCATTTGTCTTAAGATTGCAATAGTTGCCTAAATAAGAGAAGTCGCATGGATGGACCAATTAGTAGTATTGCATAGCATGCAAATAAGCATATCAATGCAATGCATTATGCAATTTAATATACCTCATTCTTCTGAGATGGTTGAATCAATTTACATAATTTTGATGTCCAGGATACATGTTTGCTTGTTCAAATTTGCTTTGGTCGTCCGGCACAAAATACAGCAGCAATATGAGAATAGGCCTCTCAACACCATGCAGCCATGCAATTGCAGTGAGCTAGCACACAATACAGTACCATTGCAATCTACTCAGACCCAAGGTATCAAAGATAGAGAGCTCAGCTTCTGACTGTGGCTCACCTGTGTAATGATGTATCATGATCAGTTGATCAATAAAGGCATATACATGTATATCAAGAACGTACCTTTGCAGACAGAAGGCACTTAGAAGAGGAAATTTTTTAACACCGCTTCCGTGAGAATCGAATGTATTTTTTTGTCGAAAATTAGTCGGAAAAGGTCTGTATGCTTTATAAAGCATATTTTCTGATAGGCCAACTCTCGACGAGTCATTTGGTATAAATTTTAGCTTTGTGGCATATATAACAACATACTTGTAACGGGTGAGACTTATGCACTTTCCCGTTTTTTGATGTTCGAGAGCTGATCGGTACACTTTTTTTCTATCGCTTTTCAACAAAATCTGATGGCATTTTTGGATTCTTCTAGATACCAAATAGAGGCCTAGTAAATAGCATGTTCATAGCTAGCATAGTTTTTGTACAAACTGCTCTGTTAGGTACATAAACTCGTTCCCAGACCTACATCTATTATTTTACGCATGCGCATTTAAGTTATTGCATTTTTCTCAGAAGCCAGCGTGCAACAAGTGCCATGCAGGAACAGACTGCATAAAGTGCTGCATGCGGCATCCACGTAAGCGTGGTCAACCAAGCAAGGCAATAGCTTTATCTAATTCTGGACCATCACCAGATCGGCTGAATGTGTAGCTCAGGCATAACCCAGATAGACACCAGTGATGGAAACTCAGGCACACATTTTGAAGGTCAGACATGGCTGTGGCTTGCTTTCATATGACTGCACATGCCTGTGGCTTGCTATCATGTGACTACACATGGCTGTGGCTTGCTGTCATATGACTGCATGTGGATGTAGCTTGCTGTCATATGACTGCAGATGACTGTAGCTTGCTGTCATATGACTGCACATGCCTGTGGCTTGCTGTCATGTGACTACACATGGCTGTAGCTTGCTGTCATATGACTGCACATGACTGTAGCTTGCTGTCATATGACTGCAGATGACTGTAGCTTGCTGTCATATGACTGCACATGGCTGTGGCTTGCTGTCATATGACTGCACATGCCTGTGGCTTGCTGTCATGTGACAACACATGGCTGTAGCTTGCTGCCATATGTCTGCACATGGTTGTGCTTGCTGTCATATGACTGCACATGGCTGTGGCTTGCTGTCATATGTCTGCACATGGTTGTGCTTGCTGTCATATGACTGCACATGGCTGTAGCTTTCTGTCATATGACTGCACATGGCTGTGGCTTGCTGTCATGTGACTACACATGGCTGTGGCTTGCTGTCATATGACTACACATGGCCAAGCACATGGCCATGGCTTGCTGTTTTGCCAGTAATATTCAGAGTCATTTGACAGCAAGCCATATGTTTGCCTGGCTGAGCTGCAGCTGCAGAAAGCTATTAAAGTTCCACTGCCAGGAGTCTGTATCAAAGCAATGGCAGGATATCTGCAGGATATCTGCATGAGGCTAAAGCATCAAAGGGATGAAGGGAGCTCTGGAAGGCAAAAGAAGGCAAGGATAAGCTTTGAGCATTTGGATATGGATATCTATCTCCAAGTGGAACTGGAGGTATATCTCTGCAGCCACCACTACATCAAAAACTAAGATGGGAAATAAGCCAGAGCGAGTAACAGACTGAGCACATGCAAGCAGCTTCTGTTTAGCAGCAGTGGTGACATATATATGTTCTGATGTGTAGTATGAACGCTACTATATATGACTGTATGCAAATGGAAAATAGCGCACGCGTAGACTTATGCACCAGCCAAAGTTCGACACTACGCAGCACACTCGCGGAATAATACATCGGTCTGGGAACGCGGCCACAAAGATCGACATAACAAAAAGTGCTTGTTTCAACGCTCGCATACAGTTAGACGGTCTAAATGTGTACAAAACCGACGCATGTTACAAAGGTAAGTATATTTGGACTGTTTTCGATGTTAGAAAAGGCTTCAGAAAAAAGTGTACTTTTATCTGTGAAGCGTCCAACCGTTTGACTAAAAACAAATGCAGGTTACAACGAGAAGTACATAGGACGCTAGAAATAGCGCAAACCCTCATGCAGAGAGTTTTAATACTATGTTCTTTAGCTTTTGTGGCTAAAAAAGGTCGTCCGACTAATTTTCTAAAACTTGAGTTCGACAAAATAGCCCAAAAAAACATTCGATTCTCACGGAACCGGTGTTAAAGACTTCCCGGAATCTTATACATAGCCAGCGCAAAATTAAAGTAAGACCCCCACATGTACTTTTATATATGTCTCCTTTGTGTATAGACTAGCTATAGGAGTATGAATAAGGTACGCACATATGTCTGGATATTCGACATCTGGTGTACGTAACCAGCAATCTCGGAATGCAGTGTAAGGATCGCAACAGCGACCCAACAATGACGTTTTTTCCGTGAGCATGACATCAAGTTGTTTGCAGAACTCAGACTGATCACCAAAAGTTTAAACACGTATCGACGGCGCCGAGGACGGCGCCATTCCGATCCGCTAGTTAACTATCACTAATTTCACATGCTTGTCACACAACAATAATTCAAAATGGCGCATGAATAAGGTATACTATTGGCACGCCCTAAGGAAAGACAATGTCCGCTAAGCTTATGAAGAATTTAGGATGCAGTACGATATTTGACGTGCGTGTATGATGTACGTAGGCCTATTTTGATGTATCATTCTGGGGGACTCCGAAGTTATATGCCCACTCCTCGCCCTGACCCCAACTTGCACCTAGGCCTTGCAGTTTAATTCGTAGCACACCTATAGTCGTGTTCACGTATACATATACATACTCGCTTCAGATGGAGAACAGAAGCTTCGAGATGCGGCAGAGAGAGGTGATATTGGCGAGGTGGCGAGGTTTATCGAAAGGGGAGTATCTGTAAATGCAAATAGCAAGGTGGTAAGCAGTGATTGTAGGCCTACATGTACATGTGTATATTGTACTCTGCCTAATTGCCATCAAATTCTATATAGCGTCATAGAGACTTTTCACGGAATAAATTAGTTGTATTAAGGTTGGCATATAGCCATGGGACCCCCCCCCCCCCCCCTTACTGGATGCTTGGCAGGCTATGAATATTATTCACTTGATTGTTTTTTGTACTGTAATCTTACACATTTTGAATGAGAACTGCCAGCTGTCTGCGTGTGTATTGTGATCGCGTGTGCATGTAACAGCATTGGTACGATGCTACAAGTCATCTTCCATTTATCCCATTCCAAAAGCAAGAACTCCGGTCTGGCATTCCCTCTTATTTTAAATTTATTTATCCCTTTGGGTGCCAAGGGCATATATACTGCATATCACAGCCCAATGTCCATGATATCAGGACATACATGTAAATGGATATACAGCAATAACTTCTTGAAGATGGGTGCAATGAGGAATATGGTACATGCATAAACTAATTATAGCAAGTAGTACAACTCTTCAAATTACTGCAACACTACACAAACTGTTACCAGTGCATCCCACAGGTGATATTCTACGTGTGCACATTTTTGATGTGGGAAAAACCAACGCAAGTAGTTATCAGCAATTCACAGTTTGTGGAGCAAATCATATACATGACAGTACTTGAGTGACATGCAAACATGTATACCATGTACATAATTAGATCATTTATTAAACAGTCGAGTCACATCTGGCACCCAAAGAGTTAAAGAGTGCTCCATACAAAACGACGCCTGTTACAGTTGTTGTCTGCTTGGTTCTGAGTTGTTTTCAAATGTGAACAAATTAATGACTTACATGTAAGTGGAATCTAAGCATCTGTGCTCACAAAGCGTTTTTTCATATGCATGGAACTGGCAGTGTTTTTGTATAGTTTATGCGTAAAACAAGCGTTCTGCCCCAGACCCTGATGGGGGATCGCTGCCCCCTAGCTGGGTGGGAGGGGTGCACCCCTGGCTCTGCCCCAGACCCTGATGGGGGAGCGCTGCCCCCTAGCTGGGTGGGAGGGGTGCACCCCTGGCTCTGCCACAGACCCTGATGGGGGAGCGCTGCCCCCTAGCTGGGTGGGAGGGGTGCACCCCTGGCTCTGCCACAGACCCTGATGTAGGAGCGCTGCCCCCTAGCTGGATAGGAGGGGTGCACCCCTCCCACATCTTTCCCAGGACTTTCTCAAATTTATACAAACCCTGCACCTGGCAGTGTGTGCCCTACCATACATGTACATGTACATACATGTATTATTCTGGCTACAGTCCACTTATAACATGCTCTGCACTCCCCCCCCCCCCCCCCCCCCAACACACCACCTGGCTACGGGCCTGTGCATATGAACAGTTTGTAAAGAACATGAGGGAGGGGAGTGGCCATGCCTGAGGGCTATGTCAAGGCTGTACATTTTGCTACCTGCACCTTGAATGAAGACATTAATGTTGGTCCAAAATTGACTATATCAGGGGCGTACGCAGGGGGGGGGGGGGGGTTCGGGGGGGTTCAGACGAACCCCCCTTTTGGCTCTGAACTTTTTTTTTTTAATATGTGCGCAAGGTAAATAAGTAACCTGTAGCGAACGATAAATTGAATGGCACCATGGGAGAGACCTTAAATCTACTTGCGAGGGTCTCCCGCTCGTATATTTGGCGAAACGCAAGGGGGACCCCCCCTCCCCCCCCCCCTGCTCGTATTTGGCCACCTGTGTCGTTTAATATTATATAACCGCGCTGCTGTAACCGCCCTTTATAAAATCCTGCGTATGCCCCTGTACATGTACCCTTAAACTCCTCTTCCCCTTTCCCTTGATTAATAAATTCGTCATATATATATACCATGTCGACTAAACTATTGTATCCACTCCATTCCATTACTGTAACTATCATTCATATTGCTACCTTATGAATGTGGTTTGATCCCCAGACATGAGGACATGTGTATTTATCTTTTTCTGTTGCATTTGTAATCAATTTTAAAACATTAACCATGTATGGACATATGTATGGAATAGGCTCCAGGCAAAGATATGTGGTGTGTGAACCCAACATCATAATATTGGTGCCACAGAGCTACCATAGTGAACCTGTATAACATGTACATGTACAATGTATGTACATGTAGTAATGGAAAATAGTGAAAAACCATATCAGTTTGATAAATGTTAGCTCCCTTCACAAATCTGTGCCTGATGATCAGGTAGTGTATTAGAACATGAGGGAGGGGAGTGTTTTGAAGGCCTGAACACAAGACATCAATGACTTTAAATGTTATCCCAAAAACTATCCCAGCAGCTGTGATGTACACGTTAACCTACCTCTTCCCCCTTCCATTTTGTTAATGAGTACATTACAGTAGCGTACATATGTTTCCATATGGAAGGAGTGATGGTAAGTACAAAACAAATGGTAATTGTCCTCATAAAACAAAAATTGTTCGTAAGCCAGAAGGGGTTGGATGTGAGCTAAAGTCCTGAATTCAGGATTTTACTGATCCTGAATTCAGGATCGTTTTACGTACAATGTAGATTTTAAAGGTTAAGAATAAGGTGAGTTGGTCTACTGAATTTTAAAATAAGATATGCACTGCTATTATAGGAACTGTAGCAGACCATGTACTACGTGTACATGTGTACATTGTACCCACCATGTTAACAGTCTGAACTATTGTACCCCTCCAGGATGGTAATACTCCATTGCACCATGCTGCAAGGGGAGGTCATACTACGTGTGTGGAACATCTCCTTTCCACTCCTGGTATTGAGGTGAACATTAAGGGGAAGGTGAGCTGGTCCACTGAATGTCGTTGTGTAGTTGTTCAATTTGAATGGTAAGAGTTTGAATCGTTGGTTCAATACACCCCATACATACCACTTTGCATGGGGTTAGAAAGCCAATACTAGGCCAATTTTTAAATTCCAGTGGGCAAAGATCTCACTACTCTACTGTGTAAGGTATACGTGATTTAACCCTCTCACCTCCTACCTACCCACTGGTTTGCCCCTAATTTAATAAACCCACCACCTGGTTTACATGTGCTATGTCAAGATTGATTAATTGATTGATTGATCTGGCCGCTGGTTCGATAAAATTATTTGGGATGCCATTTAACAGTATAGATGTTTTATTTCTGCCAACCCCTAGTTTCAAACGTGGCGCTAAATCCATTATTTCTCCTTTAAAATTGGTAAACTCTACATTTACCTCACAGCCTTGCTGGCATCTGGTACGTGTATGATATCGTGTGCAAACTGTGAAGTCTGGGCACTAGGGCCCAGCCTTTACCCTTGGGCCCCAACTAGGTTAGGAGGAGGGGAGTATGAATAACATAGTCTGCACAGCTGTCCATAATACAATAGGAAAAAGCTCATCACTCATCAAAAACTATCCCAGCAGCTGTGATGTACATGTTAACCTTCTCTTCCTCCTCCCATTAATTAATTATTGCAATATATACATCATTTTACATGTACTCATGTGTGTACTTGAATTAATGGCTTCATATTTGAAGGGGGCCATGTTGATGATCATGTACTACATGTACATGTGTACATTGTACCCGCTACATGTATGTTGACTGAACTTATATTGTACCCACTCCAGTATAATGGTTATACTCCATTACATCTTGCTGCCATGGGAGGTCATACTATATGTGTGGAACATCTCCTTTCCACTCCTGGTATTGATGTGAACATTAAGGATGCAGTGAGTTGCTCCACTGAATAAGATATACACTGTTACATGTATGTAGCTGACATAGCAAGCCACTGCACTTTTTGGTTCAAATGATAAACACGCAGTACTATTTGCAGCTTCTGCACCTTGGTACACATACTGTTCAATCATTATCAGATGATGGTTACTAAACTGAGTGGATAATATCAGTAATAACTAAATGCAATGTGATTGGCCAGCACACTTGACCACACAGGCCTCCAATGTCCTTAACCACCAAGCTCACTCTTCACTCTGCAGATCATCCGTTGCAAAGCAAATGCACACATCACACAGTGTACAGTAGCGGCCAAAATAAAAGTCACATTTCGTTTTAGTGCAACGTAAATTAACACACAAAACTTGTCAATCGCTAGGCCTTCATCTGACGTCACAGTTTAATATCAGTTTAAACCAGATAAAACTAATATCTGTTTTAACTAGAGTGCCACCTGCCCTAATTCACAAGTCAAGTGAGAGTCGTATTCGAGCACGATAAGCGAGCGTGCGAGTCCTCGTACGAGTGCATATTGCGAGTGTCACTCAACAACCGATCTAAATGTACGGCCCGCTTTACAAAAGTTGGCGCGCTGATGTGTACTTTTAATCGATCGCACACACAATGAAAACTTGTTGTAAACAGTTCTACATGTATAACTGTTATAATCAGATTCAGATTTTTATCCGTAATATACATGTAATCATACTTTTGCGTGCGCTTTGATCGATTGGATAGACGCTGATGTGTAAAGGTCCTGGGTGTGGCCATCTACATGGAGGCAAAACAGGGTTAAAACACTTGAAAGGCCCTGGGTGTGGCCTATCACCAAGGGCAGAATGGGGTTAATAAACTTGGGTGTGGCCAATCTTATTTTGGCCACTACTGTACATGTCCAAAAATGGCGTCACATCAGCCCAGCAGAACAACTCACTTGTGTTTTTACAAAATATGTTGTCTGTGGCATGGGGGGGGGGGGGGGGAGGGGGAGAGGTGGGTATTTAATGGCTGAGTGATGAGCCTAGGCATTGGTGTACACAGGCCAGCTGATTTTCTTTTGTGTGCTGTGAATTGCAGAAGTCACCACTGTCCTTGACAGATGGAGTCTTCAAGTGACCTTACATGTAACTCTTTACCACCATTCTGTAGGGAGCAAAGTTTCCATCAGAACCTTCAATGTTCTCCGTTTTACATATACCACATATACCCTAGGAGCTTCATATATGAAGGGTCCATGTTGATTACCATGTACTACATGTACATGTGTACATTGTTGTTGACTGAACTATTCTACCCACTCCAGCGTGGTTATACTCCATTACACCATGCTACATTGGGAGGTGATACTATACATGTATGTGTGGAACATCTCCTTTCCACTCCTGGTATTGATGTGAACATTAAAGATATGGTGAGTATGTTCACTGAATATTAAAATAAGATACACACTGTTATAGGAACTGTCTCTGACATAGCAATTAAGAACATGCAGCACTATTGCAGCTTCTGCACCTTGGTACACATATTGTTCAGTCATTATCAGATGATGGTTACTAAACTGAGTGGATAATATCATTTATATTACTAATTGCAATATGATTGGCCAGCACACTTCACCACACAGGCCTCCAATGTCCTTAACCACCAAGCTCACTCTTAACTCTGCAGATTATCCATGCAAAGCAAATGCACACATCACACAGTGTGCATGTCCAAAAATGGCATCACATCAACCCAACAGAACAACTCACTTGTGTTTTTACAAAATGTGTTGTCTGTGGTGTGTGGGGGGAGGGGGGGGATTAATGGCCAAGTGGTGAGTCTAGGCATTGATTCACACAGGCCAGCTGATTTTTCTTTTGTGTGTTGTGAATTGCAGAAGTCACCACTGTCCTTGACAGGTGGACTCTTCAAGTGACCTTAACACTACTAATCTGTAGGGAGCATAGTTTCCATCAGAACCTTCAATGTTCAGGCTCCCTTTCTCATATACCACATACACCCTAGGAGCTTCAAGTTTGAAGCGGTCATGTTGATTACCATGTACTACATGTATACATGTGTTCATTAGGTTGACTGAACTAATGTACCCACTCCAGTTACAAGGTGTTACTCCATTACACCTTGCTGCAAGTGGAGGTCATACTACTTGTGTGGAACGTCTCCTTTCCACTCCTGGTATTGATATGAACACTTACGATAAGGTGAGTTGGTCTATTTAATGATCAAGTAATAATGATATGTATGGTGCTGACCACTATCCTGTATATGGATGGTGATGTAAAAAAACAAGACCATAGAGCAGCTGCTTCTAAAAGCCTATATACACACAAAGACCAGTGTGTCCCTTGGTATCTCCTCCCCTTCAACCCCATCAGCAATGTTTGTATCATGCATGTAATACATGTATGTGTGATGTCGTATGTGAAAGACCATGTTGATAGCTGTACATGTGTATATTGTAACCACTGAACTATTGTATCCACTCCAGTTTGGTTATGCTCCACTACATTGGGCTGCAAGGGGAGGTCATACTACATGTGTGGAACATTTCCTTTCCACTCCTGGTATTGACGTGAGCATTAAGGATGAGGTGAGCTGGTCCATTATGTACTTTTCTTTTGATAAACCCACCACCTGGTTTACACCTGCTATGGCATGATTAACCAATGGGTAGTTGATCTGGCTGGTCAGATAAAACTATTTGGCATGTCATTTAACAGTATGGAGGGAAGACATATTTTTGCCCACACCCTATATATACATGTATATAATTATATATTCCAAAACCCACCCTGTGTTTCAAACTTGGCCATAAATCCATGATTTCTTTTCATAAACTCTACATGTCTACCTCACAGCCTTGCTGGCATCTGGTATGGTATTGTGTGCAAACTGTGAAGTCTGGGCACTAAAGCCAGCTGTCACACAAAAATTACCACTTTTCGCTGCCAAAATTGGTCCGACCCCGGACCACTTTTGGTTGCCAGATTTGGTCTGGGTTTTATAAACTTGGTCCTTGCACTGTTAAATTTTGTGTTAATAAACATGATCCGAGGTAATAGGTGAGTGCAGTAGATATAAGCGTACGGTACATGTACATGTATATAACATGGTTTTGTCCTGCTGGTGATTTTTGCTTGAGAGATTCAATGCATGACTGAATAGTCAACACAACTTGCATGTACAACTTTTTAATGCATGACTAATGAATCATGTCCTGCACAAATTGTATCAGCCTTTGCTACATGTAGCTCTTTCAAGATGGCCTTCCGTCATATAATTATAAATTGTGATGAACATGAAGAGCTGTTAACGATTATAATTAGAAGTATCACGGAAGTGTGTCAAGTTACTTAAATTGTCTCAATGTATCATCGTCATGAACTCGTTGAGGGTTGAAGGCATGTTTTGGAGGGTTGTAAATCAAATTGACCCTATAGCTTATTTCATGATGGCACAGTATTCCTATGATCCATATGCGCACATGCAGCAAGTACAACTGATTATCAAAAAATGAAAACAGCAGGCTTTAATCCTTGCCGTTGCTAAAGGAGTGACTTCCGTTGGTGTTCTTGAGTCCAAAGTTATACCAAAAGGTTTTGTAGCTTATATAGCATCATTCTTCTCAACATCTTGTTTTGTACACTGCATGCATGCATTGACAGATGCAGGCATAAGAACCAAGCACGATTTGCAATGAACTATATTCATCGGCTCTAAACAGCACGTGCATGCATTGTTAATACTGATGTCTTATTCAAAGTTATCATATAGATCCTGATTCACAATAAAAAATTTCCTCCAAAAGCATCCTTGTGCGGAGCTTTAATTACCTTGGAGCTTACATGTAGTACAAAAGAGATTCCTATAATCACAGCATAATCACGAACCTTGCTGAAAATCACTAGCATCGAATTTATCCTCATCTTCTCTGGCAATGAACGAGCACCAGGCCAGGCCTCCATAGGTGTAGACGGTTTGATGAATAGAGTAGAGCTAAGAGCTGTTCATATATAGTGTATACGCACATGCATGGAGCGTGGTCTATAATTCAACTTTATCTTCTGATCTGCATGAGCCCTATATGTCTAGTGGATGCTGTTGCATGTGTTTCTTTTAATACCTTTACTACATGTATATCGCTGGAACCTGCATGCATTATCAGCAGTACATGCTCGCGCATATTTGCCATGCATATATGAGTATGTACGCTTATGCATTTACTTGGGCTGCATATAGAAATGGGTCCTACACAAACGTTTGAAGGCAAGAAACGGTTTCCTGCATGCTGATATACCCGGACCACTGCTGGCAACCCAGACCATTTTTGGCAACCAAAAGTGGTCCGGGGTCGGACCAATTTTGGCTGCCAAAAGTGATCCGCCCGGACCACTTTTCGCCCAGACCAATTTTCACGTGACAGGCCCAGCCTTTAACCTTGGGCCCCAGCTACTGTGCTCCACACCTTTTGAACCGTACAGTAATATGAGATGCAAACTTTATTATCTTCGGAATCTCCAATCATTTCTACATAAGGATGATGCTTTTCATAGTATATACCATGTGTGATAATCATGCAGGTAAACAACTTTGGTTTGTGAATAATTTATCATTGATCACTGTGCCCTGAAGATATGTAGTTAAGAGTTCAACTACTATCAGTCCCTATGGATAGCCCTTAACTATTCAGTACTGGGTATTAAGATCGGTTCTGCATTTTTGAGGTTGCTTCATGCTTCGGAATAATTCGAACGATTTAATTTTACTTAAGATGAGATCTTCTGAAATACAATGGAACAGTCCCTGGGATGTTCATATAATTGGTGCCTTGGTATCAGCATTAAATAAGTAATTAAAGGCTAAAAAGTATGAAAATTGCACTAGTTTTTAGGATTTCTCCGTATATCGTTCATGATTTTGGGGTTTTGTCCTTAAGCCATTACGTGTATGTGTTAACAACCTAGATCAATTAACCAGATTGCTAAAAAAAAAAAAAGAAACAGAGCCACAATTTACGGAGAAATCTTAATAATGGGTGCTCAGCACCCCTTCAACATAATGTTGTAGTTTCGGATGCATAGTATTAATTTGAACATCTTCCGTCCTTTCAGGAAACACTATCCAACTCGGTCTTTTTAAAAGTGATATTGTTTTACATACATTAGAGAAGCAACTCGCTATTCTAATTGATGTCATTCGCGTGGAGTTACCCGATATACATGAAACAAGTCACTACATGTACATGTAGCGTTCGTATAATACGCTATACAATGAAAGCTCATGCGAAGAAAAGTTTGTTGTCTAAAGTATACATAAACTTCTGCAACTGTATTTAACTATTCCGATAACATCCAGTACTTCGGAAAGAAGCCTTTTCTGCTATGAAGCAACTATATCAGATCAACAAAGCCAGAAAAGTTGATGTTGCTAAGGAGTTCATCTTTGCTAACACCGGATTGACGAAAATATTACTTTGGATCATTTGCTGAAAAATAAACTTGTGTTGATAGGTCACTGTGTCATGAACTCGTATGTACAGTATCTATTAATAATAGGCACCCCCAAATATAAGCACCTTCTGCTACCCCTGTCTTAAGTCAAATTAAATCGTTCAAATTATTGCGAAGCGTTAAGCAACCTCAGAAACGCATACAACGGGACCGATCTTAATAACCAGGGCTGATTACTTGAATGTACATAGGGACTGCATAGTAGTATCCATGAAAAAAATTTGGGCTCTTAACTGCATTCCTTAAGGGCACAGTGATGAGAAATGTTTCACAAACCAAAGTTGTTTACCTGCATGATTGCCATACATTGTTTACACTATCAAAAGCATAATCCTTACGTAGAAATGATTGGAGATTCTGAAAATAATAAAGTTTGCATCTCTTATCACCACAAAACCGGCTTCAAAATTTGGTCTTATTGTGCAGGGCACTCTAGCTGCGGCATGTAGGAGGAGGGGAGTATGAATAACATAGTCTGGTACATGCACACAGCTGTCCATAATAAACTGAAGCCAATAGTATAAAGCTCATCTCTCATCAAAAACTATCCTAGTGCTGTGATGTATATGTTAATCTTCCCTTCCTCCTCCCCTTTATTAATGATTACAATATATACATGTTTTTACATATATGCATGTGAATACTTGAATTAGAGGCTTCATATTTGAAGAGGCATCTATCTACATGTACATGTATATGTGTACATGCACATTGTACCTACCATGTTGGCTGAACTGTTGTACCCACTCCAGTTTCAAGATTATACTCCATTATATTTTGCTGCATCGGGAGGTCATACTACTTGTGTGGAACATCTCCTTTCCACTCCTGGTATTGATGTGGATACCGCATTTCAGACAATTTATTATGTGTAATTTTCATTATTAATTACCGGTATGATTAATGTATTAGATTGTTATGTGTTTGGATTACATTTGATATCACTAACTGTTAATTCATGTCCACTTTAAGCACATATACATCACATCTTTCCACACCTCTAGCCCAATAACTCAGCAGCTGGATAGCAATTTGATAACTTTTTGTTTTACAAAAACTGTAACAAAAATAAGTCTTCCTTCTCGCATCATACCGCGTACATACAAAAATACGTGTTTGAAATGCCGCAACTTCTGAAATACTTCACCTATAAATACAAATAAGGTATCTATTTTTAATGTGCAATGTTAAAATGGCGCTATTCCGACCGAGGACGAGGAAAACATGATTCCTTTTGTTCTATTGAACCGCACGATTTTGCGACATCAGCAACAATAACAACAACAAAAATCGAGGGGGGGGGGGGCAATATAATGTGTGGGGGACCCCATCGTCCAATATTGTAGGGCTTAACGATAGGATTACAAATCTGCTTTTAAAATAAAAATCGGACGTAAAAGAAAGAAAATACGAGGGATAAAAAATGGGGGGCATAGGGAGAGGGAGCCGGCCGGACGGAGAAAGGGAGGATGGGAGGGGGAGGGGGAGAGGGAGCGAGAGGGTGTGAAGTAGGCCAAAACACAAGGACACGGATGTTGACTAGCTCCACCCACTTGTATTGTGTATTGTGATCACTTACCAAATAGATAGGCTATAGCCATGTCTCACTGCCGGAAAATAAACCTGTAGAGCTTGCCGAACACATCTTGAATTAGCAGGTATGCCTGACTCCCCAACATGAATAGGGAGCAAAATGAAGTGGGTGTGGCAGCAGGGGGAGACATCATCTCCAGAGGGGCGGGACTTACTGTGCTGAACTGTACATTATAGTGCCCTTAAGAAAGCACCTTCCTCCTCCCATTAGCACTTTCTATCCTCCTTCGTTTTGTATAAATTAAACTAGCTAGCCGGAAGCAGCAGTTCCACAGAGAAAGTAGGCTAGCACAGCTGTAGGTTGTCTCTAGATTGCCTCGAGAACGAAGTATTTTCAACTAATTGCGTCCGCACAAAAGGCCCGGTATACCCTATCTTATCCGCTTTGATTGCAGCAGAGTGCATGTGATACCGCTTTATTCATGATTAGCTATTCCAGGGTAACTGGCCGGGTAAAGGGTTTTGTTCTCGCTTCCGAAAATAAGTCTGCACATAAGCTAGAGGCATGTTTAGAACGGGCAACGATTTATCTCTAGTTTACAACAAGGTGCTTTTCACACCCTTTGGTCAGGCATTTTCTCGAGGAAAAACGGCTTGCCGTTCGAGCGCTTCAGGAATGCCAAAACAAACAAGTGATATATGCGTGACTTTAGTGGACTAATAAAGAAAATCCCTCAATACAATAGTAGGTACTTCAATAAATTTTTGAAAATTTATATAACTTAAACTTTTATACATAGCCTAACAGAGCAAATTAAATGCATCAAAAGTATGCTTTTGCCACGGAAATCAGATTGCTACTTCAAAAGTTATAGCATTTCAAACATTGCGTCACTGGTAACTAACAATGTATGCAATGTCAATGGACCGCGATATAAAAAACTGTGACCGCTTGACTTCTCCATGCAGTTCCCGTGAAAGTATTCAAGATATTGATGCCATAATTGCATAAAATAGAAGATATATACACTTTTCAAGGTTAATAAGGTTAAGTTAACATTACATCTAAATTTAGGTCTCCCATGATATAATCAGCTAATAGCCCGTATAATGTTAATGTAACATTATCTCCTTCTTCGCATTCATCATTCTTCCAGTATGTAATAACTACTTTAAGAACTTGAGACTTCTTGGATTGCTTTACACATATGATGTGTCCATTGTAAAGCACATTCTGGTTATCAACGTACCACAGCTGTTCAAAATACAAACCATTCAAAACAGACTCATTTGATAAAACGCTTAATATTACATTCTTTTTACACTCTGAAATATCTTGAAACTCATTTGATAAATCTAATTCCTTTTCTGCAACACATTGCAACTTCTTTTCTATCTTCCTCCTTAAACTGTTCTCCTTCTTTTGAATCTTAACTTTAATTCTCTGATCTTGTAATATAGAAACATTGTGTTCATGTTGTTTATTAACTAACTTCACTCTCTGACCTTGTCTGATGCAAAATTTGACTATATCTTCTTGCTTGTCCTGAGAATGTGCACACAGCCACTGCATTGTTCCATTAATTTTACATTTCACTTTTCCATCAAGGAACCCTACTTTAATGTTAGAAGCTTTTCTATAAAGGTAGTCAGCCATGCCATGGGTATGTTCAGCAAACATATTGTGGACTGGTGCTGATGATGCTTGATGGACAATGGATGGTGATAGATTCGTTAACGTACCTTCTAGGTAGTGTTTCTTTATTACACATATTACACCTTCAAGTAGCTGTACTAGAATATCGTTTAATACCAACTTATCTTGCTCAGTTGTGGCAGAATTTTGAAGTTCATTTAACACAGCATCAGAACCTACATCCAAGGATACACCAAACGTATCAGTGTTTGCCTGCAACATCATTAAAGGGTTTTCTTTTAATGCATTCAGGTTCTCTAAACACATTTTTATATAGTTTATGCTATCAAGGTTTGAAATACCTGAATTAGTATATAGTTCATGCATCCATGGTCCTGTGACCATTTTCCCTATGATTCCAAGTGCACGCAATTGTAATAAAATGTTAATGTTTCTCAAGTCTTTCACCAGTGATGTTCGTAAAGTTGTATTATTATTACAACTTTTTTCCAAATATATCACTAGCGTTGTTCTTAGATAATACAAAACACCGGCAAGATGAAACAGTACGTGAAAACGATAACCAACTTACCGAATTATAATACTTTGTTTGATATTATTTTTTCGTAAAAATTGCTTAAAACCAGATGGGTCTCCCTTTCCTTGCTTAAATCTCATTTTGTTCATAGCAATAATAAAATTAACAGCACAGCAGTCCCTGCCAAATGTGTCGCTTGTAACATTATTTTGATTGTCATATACCTTTAAAATGTTCGTACACTTCTTTGCAATCCCATCAAGAGGATGAATATTGCACTTTAGTTCTAATAATTCTACTTCAAATGCCGATTCTAGCTGTTGCACTACACAGTGATTTACTGCAACTCTGTCACTGAGGGTGTTCTTCAAATGCTTAATAATCCTGGACTTGGCATGAAGATAGTCTACTCCATGATATGCGGCATATGTAGTAATAATAGAGTTTATGGAATCACAAATATGAGACATGTAGTCTTCAGTTGTACCTCCGGCGAGGGATCTTAAGCTTAACACATATGATTTTGGTGGTACTAAAGAAACACTTATATGTACTTCATTTATATGTTCTCCATTAATGGTTGTAGAGTCCCACGAAAGTGTTATATTATTACCATTATACATTATTTCACCAACTTGCAAATCACTTAGTACTCCAAGTTCATATGCTAAATAACTTACCGTAGATGGTTCAGGGAGAGAAGTAACTTTCAAACCCGCCATTTGATTTAAAATCACTTCAATAACGGGGCATATGCAGGTTACGGGTACATGATATTCCAGGCAGTAGTAAATGGCTTTGCGGCATGATGTACTATAGGATTTCCCATCAGATTTAGTGTCTATGTATTTTGGCTCTGTTTGCATTAAAACGTCAGAATTGTACTCCGATTGAAGTATATCATTATCAGCTTTAAGATTGTGCACTTGATGTCTTAATACATTATTCTCTCTTTTCAATACTTGTACCAAATGTGTATGAGATATCTTAAACTTCCTGAACTTAGATCTTATAACAGCCAGCAATCTTCTCAGACTTCTTACTTCGGATTGACTGCTTCCATGTTTCAATACTACATTATCATTTTTTAACTTCCTAATGAGTGTATCTTTTGCATTTATCTCCTTCTTTGCAGCTGTTAATTTGGAACGAATCACAGCTTCAATTGCTTTCTTCCTACTTAAGGCTTGACTTAGTCGTTTATTATTAGTGCTATGC
Organism: Spongilla lacustris; assembly: GCA_949361645.1. Classification (NCBI taxonomy): domain Eukaryota; kingdom Metazoa; phylum Porifera; class Demospongiae; order Spongillida; family Spongillidae; genus Spongilla; species Spongilla lacustris. The sequence continues at coordinate 18,501,925 of OX442416.1, read as the reverse complement.
TTATTCAAAAGCTTCGCCTTAAGAGAAACCTTAGAAGCAAACATTCTTCTAAGAGCTATTCTTCTGTTAGCACATTTATGACAATCGGAAATTAAAGTGTTAGATACTGGACATGAGGTGTGTCCACCTTCACCACTAGTATAGTGTGGCAATGACAATACATGCAAAGTACTTGATGAGTTCAAAGGCACTGTGAATTTCTGATTCAAAAATGATACTAAGTTATCCCAAGTTCTACTAAGACATTTCTTCATGTCCTTCACTGATGCTAATAAACGTGTAATGGACTGGGATAATGCCTTTAAGTTTGCATCATCATTTGGTACCAGCTTTGAAACCAACCTCACTGTTTCCTGCTTGTTAAGACTTGCCAGGTCAATATTAATGTATAGCACTAATCCATTCCTTATTTCAGGAACAAGCAGTTTGTAATGCTCATCAATATCATTTTTGAACATTAAAAGATGGTTCCTCAGATCATTAGCAGTCCTCATTCTAAACAACAATACAAATAGAATGCATTTCTCAATGTTAATGCATAGCTAGGATATACTAACATTAATATACTGTCTTGAAAAATACGCTGTGTGTGCACCATCACATATTGATAATACAGCTGTTTTTAATTACATGAGGGTCCATGCTGTATAATATTTTCTATGTATAACGCGTGCCTTGACGGATTCGGTGTGTATTAAATAGAACATCACAAACTTCTTTGCCACATAAACAGAAATAGATTGTCTGTGCATTGAAAATACAAAAGACAAGTCTAATTCTCAGGGCAATAACATATAAATACCAGTTTAAGCAACATTATGTAAAGCTATAGCAATCCAACAGTAAACGCCTGCGGCGATAAATGAATCCTTGTGCACCATCCAAAGCTCATGAAATTGTATCCTGATATAGACTAGGACCTAGTAAACATGGAAAACGCTTTCTCAAGTTAGTGCCTTAACAAACTAGGGAATAACTAATCGCGATAGATCACCATAGAAATCAACGAGGCACACAAAATAACGCCGTATGCTAGCTAACATTTAGACACCATTAGTGTACTGTGCAACCCCTTTTCTTCTGAAATCTACTAATAAAGTGTTAAATACCTTCCAAACAACTTTTCAAAGCGCGCGTCTTCTTAAGCCACTCGTCGAGTAATCGAAATTACGGTCACAATTTTTGACGTATTATAGATCACCTGCTTCCGCCCACGCAAACGCAATTTATTGAAGTACCTATCAATAGTGCGCATTGATGTTTTGTAGTGCCGAACTGAATGAAGAACAGCTGAAAAATATATTGGTTATATGGCAAACGCATCTTCACAAAATAGGGATTAGAACATTAACCACATGACCACATTTTAATGAGCTCCTATGTATATGGGACCCGGATAAGAATTGTACAGTAATATACATACGTATTCTAATTAACAAGCTCATCTCGAAACAGCCGTACCGTGCGCCCGAATCTATTAAAGTTATTTCAATATTATTATTAATAGTTCAATAAATTGTTCATCATGGCGACCTCAGTCATAAATTCAGTCGGTGCGTTCACAGACGATGACATTATTAAAATCGCTCCAGAGGTAGTGAAACCCGACTTGGACGGATGGGAGTTCTTTGTAGAGAGCATGGGAGTCCAAATACACAGAAAATACAAAGAGGTGAGCGGGAGAAAAAAAAAACGGATGACCAACACACGTATAAACTGCAGCCGTCCTTCCCCACCACTCGCATTGCTTACAAGGCAGCTGCACCGTACCCGTGGATGCCCCACATAAGGGGGGCGGGCCAGAAAATGAAGTGGGCGGGAAGCAGGGGATTTATATGGGGGGAGGGGGGAGAATACGTTCCACGTCACATTCTAAATTCTCACGCATGCATGCAAGGTGCAATAAGTGCTTGGAATATGGTACATTGTGCTGTTCCATTGTCCCGCTCTAATGCCAATATGTAGTACACGTCTCTCTCTCTCTCTCTCTCTCTCTCTCTCTCTCTCTCTCTCTCTCTCTCACTCACTCACTCTCTCTCTCACTCCCTCCCTCCCTCCCTCCCTCCCTCCCTCCCTCCCTCCCTCCCTCCCTCCCTCCCTTTACCCAGGTCTCTGGACTGTACGAGTACAAGATCCATGGAGTGATGGCAGACCTTGACCCCAAGCTGTGTGCCCAGGTGTATGTGGACTGGGAGTACCGCAAGGTGTGGGACACCTATGTGCTAGGTGAGGAGGGTGGGTGGAGCCAGGGTAGTAGGGGGAGGGTGGGTGGAGCCGGGGTGGTAGGGGGAGTGGGTGGTGTTGAAGGGGATGGAGCAGGGTGTTAGAGGGGGTGGAACAGGGTGTTAGAAGGGGTGGAGCAGGGTGTTAGAAGGGGTGGAGCAGGGTGTTAGAGGGGGTGGAGCAGGGTGTTAGAAAGGGTGGAGCAGGGTGTTAGAGATACATGTACCCCACTACCGCCATTGTAGTGATGATGATAATGGGATTGCACAGTAGTGACTGGATCCTATTGAAGCAGCGTCTGAAGGATTGGAGGAGGAGGGGGAAGAGGGGCCTGTAGCAGGAGGAGTGTGTGTGTGGGATGGGGGTTGTGCTTACCTAATGGGTAGCTACCTGTAATGGAGGATCCCTGACGGTTTGCCCTTTTCCACCAGACCTCCACCCCATAAGGTATGAACAGACAGAAGGGCTGTACTGGGCTGTGGACTACCCCTGGCCAATGTCAGACAGAGATGTATCCTCCAGTGAGATATGATACACTAGCACACATGCACACAGGCACATGTACACATTTGCACACAGGCACATGTACGCATATGCACACAGGCACACACAGGCACAGCACACATGCACACACACATGCATTTTCCGGAAACCCACATAGTCTGAACCTTAACCCTTTGACTACCGGTCCCCAGTACACCTTTATTAGGGACATGAGGATGGTGGAGATTGATGGCGTCCCCACCTGTGTGTGTGTGGCCAGGAGTGCTGTGTTCCCCAACGAGCCAGAGAAGGATGGCATCATCAGGGTGGATGACTTCCAACAAGCCTGCATACTTCAGAGCGATGGCAAGACAGGTTCCAGAGGTGAGAGGTGTTGTGGGTGTGGTTCTGTTTTGACCACATCTCCCTCTCCACCTCCCTCCTCATGTCTCACCCCCTCATCCCTGTTGTTCAGCTTTCATGCTGTATTACGACAACCCAAAAGGAATGATACCAACATGGCTGATCAACTGGGGGGCACAGGTGAGGGGGAGGAGCGATGGGAGGGGTACGATGAGGGGGAGAAGCAATGGAACTAGGGGGTATGCATAATTCCTTCACACATACACATGCACATACACACACACACTACAGACAGGAGTCCCTCAGTTCCTGGAGATGATGAGGAAGGCAGTGTTTGGGTACGAGAAGTGGCTCAAAGATACAGGTAGGGAGGCCCCTAGGCCGCCTGAGGTGTCCTTGAAGATCAGCACTTCTGTGGCCTCCTAACCTTATGTGAACCTTATGGTTATTTATTATAGAAAATTATATTATATTTATTATATTTAGTGGTGGACTTCAACTTCATGCCACAAATACCTATATGGCCTCATCCTGTAGTACCAGCGGCGGATCCAGGATTTCTGGAAGGGGGGGTCTAATAACTATATTCACAAGCGGGGGTGGGTACTGAAGGGGGCGAGCCCCCTCCCGTAACATGCTTTTTCACTTTTGCGTTCATTTAGCATGAAAATAAGCATACTTTGAAAGTGTATTCAAAATTGATAGCTAGCAAGCTCAATATTCGAGTCAATTAATATAGAAGCCTGCGTGAGTCAACGTGGATAAAGATAGCGAATAGAAAACTCTACGCATGCAAAGCCATTGTGACCGTATTCTGGTCTAAACGACACACACATTTTACCTTTAATAGTATTACATACCTACTTGATTGAGCTCTACCTGTTTCCTGAGGTAAACTATCTTCTTTTGATTGCTTACTTCTTGCTCGCACAATATTCCATCGCGCAGCAGTAATACTAATTGGCCTTGGCTTTAGACCCCCCCCCCCCCCCCACACACACACACTCACACACACGAATGCTAACTCGCTAATAAGTTCACTCGCGTTCACTAAACGCTTCCGGATAATCATGTAATTAATTATTCATAAGTTCATTTATTCAGGGGGGGGGGGGGGGGGGTCTTTAGCAATATTCCCACTATACTCGCATGACGTGGCACATTACTAGTTCTTCAACCATATATGTGTATTCAAGCGCACACTGATAGCGGAGCGATCTGGTCGACCACGATCGCGAGTAGCGTTCAATCAGTGTTTGCATTGAAAGCGCATATCGTTATTCATACCTAAGTCCTAACCGCGCGCATGTATGTGGTTTGTGGTTGGTTAGAGCAGTTACGGTTTTCTCAGTAAACGTGCCATTATCCGGCTTTACATTAGACAGTATCCGCATATTTTATTATGTATAGCTATAGGTCCTGCGTTAACATCGAACAGTTGTTACCTGTAGCAACGGAATGCATATTCACTGTAGTGTGCATATTTATCGCCATATTGTGGGAGAGGAACACAGCAAATAAAAAAAAAAAAGAAGACCGCAAATCGAGACTTGATTTTACAAGTGATCTGACACCTGATTACATGCAGCATGCATACAATCGTTCATACTATTTTCTTACTTTTTTTTTGCTGTGGAGAGTAACTTTTCATCACTATGATTTCACAAGGAAAGTGACTGACTCAAAATGAATATTTCATATCCCTATTTTGCTATTTGTAACTCAAATGATGCATTATATCCAGCGATGCCGCGGTCGGCTATTATCGATTCGGTCACGTTCACGGCTAACCGTACACTGTAAAAAATGAGTGCTATCCGAACACGTCTTGTGGTGTTGTAAAAGCACTAACGGTGTGTTATGGAAGCACTTTATTATATTAGATGATATTTAGGACGATACAATCGTATTCATTACTCCACCCACAAACATTTCGCCGAATTATTGAAAGAAACTACCTATAATTTAATAGCACGTGGCAGATTTGCGGAAAGAATGGCGGATTTTGCTGCTTACATTAAAGAAGAATCCCTGAGTTAAGTGACAGCTTTGTGCAAGAAATCATAGAACACCGGGTAGCGAGAGTGACCTTTCTTGAACTAACGAAGAATAATCTGACCAGCTTCTTGGGATAGAATGAAAGTGAAGGTGGAACAGAAAAGACTCTTCCACAAAAACTATTGTGATTAGCATCCATCCTTTAGCTTTACTGTCTTATATCCTGGGCGTACTCCGCGGAGCACGTTTGTACATCGTGGGATATGCGAAACAAACGTTCCTCCATTTCAGCATTCTAGTGAAGTTGGACTGTTTTGCCACGTTGTATAAGTTCTTATATGTTTGGGCCGAAGCTTTGAAGGCCTAATACCTTTCGTTGCTCTTACACCAACTCGCCACATAGACAGCGGTAAATTTAAAAAGGATAAAAACTTACGTACCGGAAGTTTCGCGTACCTCCACTGTGACGAATTGCTGTAAGAGCAGCAAAAGGTATTAGACATTCAAAGCTTCGGCCCAAACAGATAAGAACTTATACAACCTGGCAAAACAGTCAAATATCGCTAGAATGCTGAAATGGCGGAACGCTTGGTTCGAGTACCCCCGCTGTACAAATGTGTTCCGCGGAGTACGCCCAGGACATTAAACATGAAGTTTGGTTATGGTAAATCGGATACTTTTATTAAGAACGTGCTAATTGGTTTAGATCACTAGTAATTGCCGTGTACGGTGTTAGGATGACTTACTATTGTAACGTATACGTACAACATTTACTTCCTTTATAGAGTACGTTGTATAATGATTGCCATGTGAGATGTCATCAGTATTTGCCACCCCCTGTTTATTTCTTGGAGCAAAGTTGTTTTGTGTATACAACTTTGGATTGTACTAATAATGAAGCCCAATAGCCATTATAGCGCTGCCTATGACCGTGAGTGCCTTGCGGGGCACAGAAAATAATAGCTGGGTACGTTTGTACACTGCGGCATACAATTTATTTGCATTCAGCCACTTCAGCATCCTAGCAATGTTTGATGTCTTCGTTATCATTGCCAAAGTCACGCAACCAAGTACAGTAGATACTTGTATTTTTTTTTTGCACTGGCATGTAAATGGCAGGAATTCTTGTCTAGGCAAAAGAAATAGAGAGCTATATGGCTTTCAAAGACAATATTTGCAAATAGTAGGGATGGTTGCAAAGTCCTTTTTGTATCTCACATATTCTTAAAAAGTTGTATTGTACAGTTTTTCAATTTATGTCTGTGCACAGTATGTACCAAATTGTTAGGCTGTGATAAGAAAAAGCAAATAGATTTAAGGCTTCAAAGTTTATTCCTAAACTGATGAGGATCTTCAAAACTTGGCAAAACCATTGAACATCGCTAGAATGCTAAAATGGTGAAACGTAACAAATTCTCCACCCTAGGCATGACCGACTGGGCACACCCCAGACAACCTAAAAAAAATGGTTGAAACAAGTTATTTCAATCTGTATAAGCTACTAAAAGTGTGGGTGTTACATCCTCCCTGGCTTTGTACAAGAATAATACATATGGGACAGTGTCCAGCAAAATCAGATTTTCAGGTTTACAATTTTTTTCCCTGTGAACTCTACCCTTATGCATCAAAAATTCTGATAATGTTATAAGGCACTAAATTTATAATTTAGACATACATTTCATTGTGGGTGTTATATTTCTTTTGCTTTTCCTGAAAATTTGAATATGTATCACAAGGGTGATTTTGCTGGATACTGACTGTTCCATATTTAAGTAACCCTAACACTTGAAGTGAGGTGCCCAGGGCTTAAGGGGCCTGGGCCAATAGTAGTAAATCATGTGCAATTTAAGGTTAAAAAGTAGGTTAGAGGTAATCAACAAATGTAAGGAACCTTTAACAGATTGTATAAATTAAGTAATTCGAGCTTTTATAACTTCTGCATTTATTTGGAATGTTGCAATAGATTTAGACTCTTATATATAGCATGAAAATCAAATGGCTATATCTTCTAAATTGTTAAAACTATTGACTTAGTATTTGTAGCACTTCATACGATACGATTTCTCTTTGTGAAAAATTTTTATGTCTTGCACAAGCACGTTATGAGGTCCGATACACTGTAAAGTTCAAAACTATCACCCCTTCAAAAGAACATTCAACAAAGAGCATTCAAATCACCTCATGTAAAGAGCGCTATTGATCTGTTTTGTTAATTTTTGTTACAGAGATACCACTTTGCAAAGTTTATGCACACTTTCCAGCCACTCAGTTCTTGCTAATAATTTCCAACATACATTAAATTAGACACGATTTTTATAACTATTACAGATTCATCTGAGGAGTGGAGGAACATGCAGATTCTGATTGTGAGGCATTAAAGTAATGCAAGGATTATGATGTTCCACCTGAATCTGAGAGGTATAGTTTGTATATGTGTTTACTTCTGAGATTGAAAGATAAATGTCTTCACCAGTGGTGCATTCAATCAAGCATGTTGTGCATCCAGTGTGTTCTATGAAGCTGGTGGTGCATTGGCCAGGTTAGCCATGAAAGTGAGTTTGATAAATGCTTGATGATATTCTCCATTTTTTACAGTGTAAACATGGGGCTGTCCGATCGTGGCTGTCCAAGGTGACAAATGTGGGGAATTTGGGACATTGTATAACACATTGTTCTTCTCATTTTAGTGCAGAGCATGGAGAGTTGGCATTTGCATCAGTCTGTACTTGCAGTATTTGGCATTAACTACGTTTTTTTGTACAGTTCAAAGAAACTGGGCTGAAGCAGAAAGGTAAGCATATCTTGTTTCATTCCCAAATAGCACATGATGTTTATTATACATTGTCATTGCATTAAAGTTAAATGTGTTTTTCCTTTCATTTGTAGATGGAAGGGTTTAATCATCACCAGTTTTCCTTGCAAGCGGTATGGCCAAAAAAAAACTTTTGTCTGAGCTTAGTGCAGCGAAACAAAGTAATTGACATTTGCTTGCTTACCTTGAATAGGCCACGACAATGAAACTGTGATGCACCTATTGATCTTGATGGGGAAAATGAGTTCTTCAAACCTTTTTGGTATGTTATACTACTGTGTTTTAAATATATTGATGAATAATTTTCTACAGGGTGAATACATAATTTTGGATGATTCTTTTATTGGTACCAGCTGCAACTCTCCCTACACATATCTTGCTGCCTTTGGTACATTACTAGCAGACCTGACATAACCTGTGATTGTGGTGGAGAAAACCAAATTATGTATGCCTGCCATCTATGGAAATGGCCGTGGTGTGTTCTACTACATATACAACTTCCAGTATCCGCCATTGCTACCTAACAGCATACAGGTTTTTGTGTTTTTTGTAACATCAAGCTATCGTCAACCCTATACCTACATGTTTTTCTGTTCCTTTGTACTCCCTTTTAAAAGTATGCTTGTTTGTGTATGAGGACTCTTGTTGACATGTTTTTGTTTACTCTTATTGACCTTTTTGTTGATTATTTGTTATTGTTTTTGTATTTGATTTGTGTTATTATTCAATTCCTACTACTAATAATAATAATAATAGCTTCCATCCTCTCAATCTCCCTGCACTGCCCCAAGGCAAAGGTCCTGACAGAGATTTATGGGCGGTTGAATACTTCATTAGTGAGGTCAGTAGCTAGGGCAATCCTGTCTAGAAGATGCGTTCCAGGTTAAAGAGTGTAGCTTTAGAGTGGAACTGTACATACAGTACATACATAGTTTACATGTAGTCTAATGATATGTAATAACTAATACTGCTGCTGTATTTGCCGTATGATGCAAAAAATAATAATAATAATAATAATAATAGTTTACATGTAGTCTAATGATATGTAATAACTAATACTGCTGCTGTATTTGCCGTATGATGCTTTTATTTTAATAAATAATAATAATAATAATAATAATAATAATAATAGCAGTGGAGACTTATGGCAATTGGGGCAAGCAGGCTCATGATACCTTCTCCAGGCTGGCATCCTTCCTAGCCATTCACCAGTCTTCCCCCAAGGCAGTAGTTGTGGCTGAAATTTATGGCCGGTTGAATGTGGTCCTGGTTCGGTCCATTGCTAGAGCCATCCTGGCCAGGGAGCTTCCACCCTCCTAACTTGCTATTAGTAGTTTAATTGTGTATGCATTTAAATAATAATAATAATAATAATAAACCCGGTTGTTGCGGAGTCTTATGGGGCATGGGGTTTGATGGCTAGGGATTTCTTTTCTACACTTGGGTCCCGTTTGGCTACATCATTGGGAAAGTCAAAGTCAGTGGTAATCCATGAGCTATACGGGAGGTTGAGCATGAATCTTGTCAGGGCCAATGCCACCGCGATCCTGTCCAGGTCCATACCTCCTCCTGAGCTTCAGTAGGCTAGCAACTTGTTTTGTGCATATCATGTGTCTGTGTCATGTTTGTACTGTATCAATTCAATTATAACACACTAAATAATAACTAATTAATAAAACAAGATGTTATTTAATTAAAGTCAGTAGGGACACATACTACTTCATGATATATTCATTGGTATATATGCGGTGGGCTGCTATAATAATATCAACCACACAATGTAAACTGTGAGCACCAAATCTTGGTGTCCGCTGTGCACAACACCAATTTGGTGCTCCAAGAGCACGGAAATTTTTTAGAGTGTACAGGATCGTCCCCGGGCCGGTCATGTTCACGGACGAAAAGCTGACCGTATCTTAGCAATACGGTCACGTTGGCGGTTTGACGGGGGCCTCCTGGATTCAAGGCGGTCCCGGTCGATACCCGGTCGCAATTAATGGCACAAAGTAATAACCACAGCAATTAAAAAGTTTGTTACTCCGCAAGAAGCTGACTCTTTCCACTCTGCCAGCATCCATCCGCCATCTCTTGCGATCAAGTACAAGTTTTAACTGCGAATATACCCTTTCAGAGGGAGCACTGGACGCCGGAATGGCTAAATACTTTAGGGCTATAGCAGAGCGATGTGAGGAAAGTTAGCGTCGTGGTCGCTCCACCATTGCATGACGTTATTAACACGTGCACGCCAGTTGGTTTGTGGTTCCAGCATATAGCGCTTCAACTCATCCTCTATGCTGTCCGTCACACTCCTGTCTGCTACCCAAAGGATCTCTTTGGTAGCAGTACATGACTGCAATAGAAATGAATGCATAAAGTGCACATGCAGAGTCGGTTGAAATTCGCACTTGTTTAAAGTTACCAATATACATAGACTGACTTACGTCAAAGTCAATAAATGCATCCATGCAGAGCTGATATTCTGTCATATAGAGGGGTTGCATGGATCTCGCGTGATGTCATGTGACGAAGCGATTTTATACGTAGAATTTTACATTGGGGGCAAAGCGTAAGGATAGTGTAGCACGTCTATCAAATAAAACTTGCTGCGTTGTCGGGTGCTTGAAGCAATCGGACATGTAAAGTTCTTTCCTACCACCCGCCAAGGTATGTAAGGTTCTTTCCTGTACCATCTGCCAATTTCTGGCAAAGTAAAGAACAGCAGGAGTTAGATAGTCGATCGAGTAAGAGTCAATGCCTAAACCCGCTTGCAACACTTTAGATTCATATCTGGCTCAGGCGACCGCTGATAAACTCTGACAATACGCTCCATTCCATTGACGCGCCATACTCGCTTGCCCCCAATATAAAAAAGTTGCAATGTAAATTGTCACATGACATTGCGACGTGACGTAGGCCATGCAACCCCTCTATTGGACACAGCATCTTCCTGAGTGTCTAATGAGGACAGTGAGTTTGGAGGATCATTTTAAATCCCAGCAACAATACACAGCTCGTCCTAGCTTAAACTGCTGTGTTGGTTCCAACCAACTCAAGGTTTTGTGTGGATATAGCATGTATGTATCATGCGGCGCATACATGTTGTCAATGTGGGCGTCAAGTAGATGCTTTTTCATTCGAGTTGTCAATCCATCAACACGAGGAACCCACGTTTTTTCTCCTGCCTTTTGGCACACTACTCATATACCCCATTTGTCGCAATCAGAACGGGGCGACAGCTTGTAGCTATAGTGCTTCCACGGCCAGGCGTTGGTAAATTTGGGACCGCTGGGATGAGCTGCACCCTTGCATGGCCGCACTGTCTTGAGGCTTACGTGTTTCGCAGCTCATATATAATTACTTTTCTTCGATGCAGGTGGTTCCTTGACTTCTGTGAAATCGATAGCAAGTTTTTCTGCTTCAGAATTATGAACCGGTCGATCAGACTGTTTTGCGGCAGGCTAAACCCAGCAGACATACTATTAAATTCAGCCGGAAGTCAGATCTCGGGTACTTGGTAAGGCCGGGAAAAAAAAAAGAAAAAGTCTTATATTTAGCACATGCATGAACAATGTAAAATGTTCTACATGCATGGGTGCCAGCAGGCTATTTTGTTTTACCTTATATGATTCAACCCTTGTTTCCCACACCTATTGCCTTCAAATCCTTTATACCACCGACTTATTCATAGAGAATTTTTAATTTACTTGTCTAGTTACTGACCATTCTATAGCGTGAGTAAATTTATTGCTCATGCACATCCAATATTAGACCAATTGATATGAGGGCTGGAAGGGAAGGTGTATGTCCTTTGTTGAAGTACAACACTGCTGAGTTGTTGGGCCGGAGGTGTGGAAAGATGTGATGTACATGTGCTTAAAGTGGACATGAAATTACAGTTAGTGATATCAAATGTAATAAACTGATCACTGCAAAAACGCAAACAATAAAAATATACTAAATTGTATACTGATGCTGCTCAGTAATTAGTGTCTGTAATGCAGTATCCACATCAATACCAGGAATGGAAAGGAGACGTTCAATACAAGTAGTATGACCTCCGTTTGCAGCATGGTATAATGGAGTATCACCACCCTGAAGTGGGTACAATAGTTCAGCCAACAAGGCTACTTCAAATACAAAGCCTCACATTGAAATACACACTGACATATAATTATAATTATAATTATAATATTATATACATTCATAAATATGTTAATCATTTTAATTAATAGAGGGGAGGAGGAAGAGTGAGCTTGGTGGTTAAGGACATTGGACGCCTGAGTGGTGAAGTGTGAGCACTGGCCAATCACATGCATTGCATTTAGTTATCACAGACATTTTAGTATCCACCATCTGATAATGATTGAACAATATGTGTACCAAGGTGCAATAGTGCTGCATGTTTATCATTTGCGAACCAGTGACTTACTATGTCAGATGCAGTTCCTATAACAATGCATATCTTATTTTAATATTCAGTGAACCAACTCACCCAATCCTTAACATTTACATCAATACCAGGAGTGGACAGGAGATATTCCACAATGACATAAGCAGTATCACATCCATCTACAGCAAAGTGTAATGGAGTATTACCATGCTGGAGTGGGTACAATAGTTCAGTCAACATGGTGGTACAATGTCCACATGTAGTATATGGTCATCAACATTACTTCAAGCATACATGTAAAGTATTAAAACATTGAAATACACACAGACATATGGGACAGTATCCGCGAAAACTTCCTATGTTTTATAACATTATAACATAATCGTGTTGTAACGTTTGAATCGCTATATCGTCCTAACGGTAAAGACTATAGACTTCCTATTTTCATGAAAACCATTGTTCTCATTTTGGTGTCTTGCACCAGCATTGCAACGTTCGATACCCCACCTGGTTCAAACCCAACATAACTTTCTTTAGGCGTAATCAATACACTTCAAATTCGGATTGTATGTAGAGAGGTCGTATACCTATCGATCTGTTCTGTTCGTTAATTTTTATGCTATCCGTTACGGAGATACAGTTAAATAAACCACGTGCACTTTTTCCCGCTCGATTCGCGCTAATAATTTGGGCGGTGATTATCATTGACGCGTATCAAGCGGGAAAAAGTGCACGTAGTTTGTTCAACTGTATCTCCGTAACGGATGGCATAAAAATTAACGAACAGAACAAATAGATAGGTATAGAACCTCTCTACCTACGAACCGAATTTGAAGCGATTTGATTACTCCTACAGAAAAATATGTTGGGTTTGAACCGGGTGTGGTATCGAACGTTGAAATGCTGGCACGGAGCAAGTGCAAGACACGAAAATGTATTTTACCACAGAAAAATGGTGTAGTATGAAGTCATGAAAATAGGAAGTCGATAGCCTTTACCGTTCGGACGATATAGCGATTCAAACATTACAACACGATTATTTTATGTTATAAAACATAGCAGGATATGTCCCATATAATTTTTAAGATGCTAATCATTAATAAAGGGGAGGAGGAAGCTTGGTTAAGGACATTGGAGGCCTGTGTGGTGAAGTGTGCTGGCTAATCACATTGCATTTAGTTATTACTGATAGTTTAGTATCCACCATCTGATAATGATTGAACAATATGTGTACCAAGGTGCAGAAGCTGCAATAGTGCTGCGTGTTTATCATTTGAGAACTAATGGCTTGCTATGTTAACTAAAGTTACTATAACAGTGCATATCTTATTTTAATATTCAGTAGACCAACTCACGTTTTCCTTAATGTTGACATCGATACCAGGAGTGGAAAGTAGATGTTCCACACAAGTAGTACGATGTCTCTTTACAGCAAAGTGTAATGGAGTATCACCATCCTGGAGTGGGCATAATAGTTCAGTCAACAAGGTGGGTACAATGTACATATGTACATGTAGTACATGGTCATTAACCTTGCTTTTCACATATGACATCACGAGAGTGTACACATTTACATGCATGATACAAACATTGCTGATGGGGTTGAAGGGGAGGAGATACCAAGGGACACACTGGTCTTTGCGTGTAGGCTTAGAAGCAGCTGCTCTATGGTCTTGTTTTTTACATCACCATCCATATACAGGATAGTTTTCAGCACCATACATATCATTATTACTTGATCATTAAATAGACGAACTCACCTCATCCTTAATGTTCACATAAATACCAGGAGTGGAAAGGAGATATTCCACACAAGTAGCATGACCTCTCTCAGCAGCAAGGTGTAATGGAGTACCATCTCTCTGTAGTGGGTACAATAGTTCACTGAACATGGTGGATACAATGTACAGGGTGTTCCTCAATTAAGGAAAAAAGAGTTAATTAACTGGAAAAGTTTTAACAGCAAATGAAGACTTGATGCTAAATTTTTTTAAACATAATTTTAATGGTTAATTAATATTGATAAAAGTAGCAAGACCCTATTCATTAAAAATTTATTGCCTTAGACAAGTGTCCTGGAGTACGACCCATTGGCATTGGAGAGTGTTTGCGTCGCATTATTGGTAGAGTGATGGCCCTAACCACAGGTACTGATGTTGAAATGTTGTGTGGAACAGATCAGTTGGCATCAGGTTTGAAAGCAGGCATAGAAGGAGCAGTGCATGCAATGACGGAGCTTTACACCCAGCATTCTGGTAATGGATGGGGGCTGTTGTTAGTGGATGCCAAGAATGCTTTTAACATGGTGAACCGAGTTGCTGCCTTGTGGAATGCTCGCGTGTTATGGCCTAGATGCAGCCGTTTTTTGTTCAACACCTATAGAGGATTTGCTAGGCTTGTCTTAAGAGGATCTGATGAATGTCTATTCAGTAAGGAAGGTGTTACTCAAGGTGATCCTCTATCCATGCTCATCTATGCAGTTGCACTATTACCACTTGTTAAGTCACTGAAGGTCAAAGAGAACAGGTTGCAGACCTGGTATGCAGATGACTCAGCTTGCATTGGTAACATCAAGGAGGTTCGCTCATGGTATGATCAGTTGGCTGAGCAAGGCCCAGCTTATGGATACTTTCCTGAGCCCAAGAAAAGCTGTCTGATTGTTACCCCTCAATTTGAAGATGAGGCCAGGATAGTCTTTGGTGATTTGGGTGTGCAGATAGTGAACGGACATCGCTTTCTTGGGGGTGTTATTGGAGACTGCATGATAGCAGACGATTTTGTGAGGAAGAAGGTTGCAATGTGGGTAGATTGTGTTGTGAAACTCTCCAAGGCAGCTACCAAGTCACCACAAGCCGCTTATACTGCTCTCTCCAAATCCCTTCAGTGTGAATGGTCATACCTGCAGCGAGTCATGCATAACTGTGGAGGTGCTTTTGTCCCACTGCAAGATGTGATTTTAAAGGCTTTCTACCCAGCATTGTTTGAAGGAGATTTGTCAGATGCTGAATGTAAACTGTTTTCCTTACCAACTCGTTTTGCTGGCTTGGGGATCAATAATCCTACTGAAACAGCATCATCGTCCTACCACACCTCTACCCAGGGTACCAAAGTTGTGGTAGAAGCTATTAAGGGATGTGGTGAATTTAGCTCTGCCTGTCACCTGGATGCAATCAGCAAGGCAAGATATGAGACGCGAAAAGCACTTGACGAGGTTTCCAAACAGAAACTAGATGCCATTCTTGCAACTCTTTCACCAGGCAGACAACGTGCAATCATGAGGGTGGTTGAGGGCAAAACGTCCAGCTGGTTGACAACTCTGCCACTCCAAAGTTGCCACTTTGATTTGGCTCCTGTACAGTTCAGAGATGGCCTAGCTCTGCGCTATTTGCGACATCCATCTAATCTGCCAGCCAAATGTGATGGTTGTGGAGCTGATTTCACCCTCCAACATGCCCTAGACTGTAAGAAGGGGGGACTTGTTATACTACGCCACAATGAGATCCGTGACTGCCTTGGTGACCTTGCCAGTCAGGTGTGGCCCCAAGTTATAAAGGAGCCTATTGTCAATGAGACTACTGCCACCTCAAGTGATCCAGGACTAAGGCTTGACCTGGGAATCAGAGGTGTTTGGCAACCACAGGTGGAGGCGTTGTTTGATGTCCGTGTCATAGACACTGACGCCCCATCACACTGCCATCGAGCACCTAATGCCATTCTTGAGTCAAGCTCATTGGAGAAGAAGAGAATGTACAAAAAGGCAGTTGAAGACAGAAGAGGCACCTTCACCCCATTTGTCCTTTCCGTGGACGGACTACTACACAAAGAGGCTAGTCACTTCCTAAAGCACATGGCCACTGCTCTGTCTTCCAAGTGGGACAAAGCCTTTTCCATTACCAGCAGCTATGTCAGATCACGGCTTGCTTTTGCAGGGGTTCGAGCAGTGAGCCTCTGTCTTAGAGGATCCCGCACCAAATGGAGACGTGGTCTGGGGTTTGAAGATGGTGCTCCTCTGGCCTCATTCATGGATTAAATTTATTGTCTTATTATTTCTCTTTTTAATTACTTATCATCTAATTGTATGTATTTCATGTTTTTATTAATTTAATTGGCTGTTCAAAATTTTTTTAATAAATTTAGGGTGGTGGTTATTTAAAAGCTGCAAACTGTAGTTAATTAACTTAAAGTCCCAGGCATTGGATGAGCTGCATGCGTTCGATCAGCAGGTCAGACACACCTTCACAGAGTGCCAAGCTATTCACACTACTGACAGCTCTTGGAAGCAGGCCCAGTTGAGTTTAAGCAGAGGTGGCCTGGGGCTCCGCTCATTAGCACACCACTCTACTGCAACATTTATTGCATCCATCAGTACTGCGAGACTTGCCTCACCTTCAGATAATTTCCTGGCTGAGGCGGTCAATTCGTACCACATGTCTGTACCCCCTGAGAGTGCAATTGACATTGACAGTAAGGCCACTACACCTTGTCGACAGCACACTCTGTCAGCCACATTAGAGTCTACTCAATTTAACTCTCTTCATTCAGAGAGCTCTACTGCTGGCAAGGCTCGTCTCCTGTCAGTGTCTTCGCCCCATGCCTCTGCATGGCTCTTTGCTGTCCCGTCTCAAGGCCTGGGTCTAAGCCTAGATCCCAATGAGCACTAAATGGCCATCAAATGGTGGCTTGGGCTAGACACCTCACCTGGCTCACCTCCCAGTGCATTGTGCCCAGAACACCCTTTGGATCCCCTAGGTCACCAAGCCTTAACATGTCAGCAAGGTGGTGATGCTGTATCCAGGCAGAATAAGCTCAGGGATGTAGTGCTCCAAACATGCCATTGTGCCTGCATGCCAAGGCAGAAGCTGGCAGTGCTTTTCTTACTGGTTTTAAACAAGTTAGTGTCCGAAATCACCACTAATACTATGTGTGCAGATTTGTCCTACCATGCCTGGTACTTGAATGTTGGTCTGCTGGCTGGTCCCAGGTCTGCTGTTCTTCAAGCTCTCTCCATCATAAAAAAAACCATGGTCCTATAGTCTTGGTCTCATTGTGAATGCCAAAATGTGAAATTTTTAGCACACATAATGTCCAACAGAAATGAAAAGATCCCAAACCCACTAATATCATCAATCTGGGTATACCCATTGGTGACAAGGCATTTTGCTCCTCCTTCATTTCAGAGAAACATAAAGAGGCCAAAGCTCTCCTGCTCAAACTAGAAGAAGTACATGTAAGTGCAGTTGACTTGTACATGTTGCCTTTTTTCCCTTCTACGTCAATGTGCAGAATTCTGCCACCTTGCTCACGGCACACCACCCTCCCAAGCCATATCAGCCCTTGAGGCCTTCGATCATGACATACAGACAGCCTTTACCAAGTGCACAGCAGTTGACACCTCCAGTCAGGCCTGGCAGCAGGCAGAGTTCAGCATAGGCAGGGGTGGCCTGGGCATGCGCTCCCTGAGTAGGCATTCACCAGCAGCATACATGTACATCGTCTCTCTGAGCTCCTCTGGTGCTGGTCCATTATCCCAGGAACATCTTTTGCATGCAGTAGATTTATTTAACCCCCTTGTTCTTTCATCTGAGGCGATCAGCATTGAAGAGGTGTTGACATCCCCTATCCATCAGAAGGTGCTTTCCAACAAGATTGACAACCATCTGTTTAATCTACTACATGTACTTGAGCAATCTAGAGCACGCCTTCTCTCTGTCTCCTCCCCTCATGCTGCATCTTGGGTTTCAGTCATTCCCTCTGAGGGAATAGGCCTTCATCTTCAGCCTTCAGAGTTCCAGGTGGCCATCAAATGATGGCTGGGCCTAGAGACTTCATGTGGCTCAATTTGTCCCCTGTGTTCTGGAAAAGTGCTTGACCCCCTTGGCTATCATGCATTCACCTGCAAGCATGGTGGAGATGTTGTAACCTGCCATAATAAACTGCATGACACCCTTGTTGAGACCTGTCGCAGGGCCCACCTAGTGTTAAGGTGGAGGCAGGAAGTAACCTAACTCATGACCATAGCCACACTCGCCCTGCAGACATCCTAGTACCCAACTGGTCTTTGGGTAAGCCAGCAGCCTTTGACTTGTCTGTGACGTCACCGCTTAACTCCAATGTTTTGCTTGAAGCGGGACTAGCAGCAGGTCAGGTTGCCAGAGCTACTGAGCAGAAATAGCATGAAGAAAACGATGCCAAATGCAAGGAACTAGGGTGGGTTTGCATCCCCATGGTGGTTGAGGCATATGGTGCTTGTGGGACAGAAGCAATGGAGTCTTTGGCACTTCTGGCCTCTCACCTTGCGACATCAACATTTTCCTCTTGTCTGGGGATCAAGCCACATTCATAAAGTAGCAATATGAGTTACTGCAAGATCTAGTAGTCCATTCATCTGAGAACTGTCAAGGATAGCGGTGTCTTCTGCAATTCACAACTGCCACACAAATTGACTCAAAAATAAAAAGCAGCTGGCCTGTGTGCACCAATGTCTAGACGGACCTGAGCTCACCATTCAGCCAATAAATGCCCCAGCATGTACATGTACAATGTTCCACACCTTACATGTACTTTTAAATTTTTAATATTTGTTCCCTTCTTCCAATGATACGCTGCGATCATGGTAATTAGATTTTCACATCCAGCCACTATCTCTACACAACATGACAAAGAACTCGTATTAAGTGTAAACTAGTATTGCTAAGAGATAATTATAGATAGAGGTTCATGTGTGTACAGATAAACAATTTAACAAACCTAATTGACAGGATATTTGGTCAAGTGTAATTGATCGAACATGATCATGATTACCGATGGTGGGGGCATTTCCCACTTGAACAGCATACATGGCATGCCACAGACAACATGATTTAACAAAAGTGAGTTGTTCTGTTGTGTTGTTTGCTGCTACAGAAGGAGAATGACATGTGACAGATGGCACCACCATGGAGCAATGTGATGCCATTTTTGGACATGCACACTGCAGAGTGAAGAGTGAGCTTGGTGTTTAAGGACATTGGAAGCCTGTGTGCATTTAGTTATTACTGATATTATCCATTCAGTTTAGTATCCCTGTACCATCCGGTAATGACAATATGTGTGTACATGTACCATGGTGCAGAAGCTGCAATAGTACTTCAGTCAACATGGTGGGTACAATATACATGTAGTACATGGTCATCAACATGGCCTTTCATATACAAAATCACGAGGGTGTACACATTTACTTGCACGATACAAGCATTGCTGATGGGGTTTTAGGGGAGGAGATACCAAGGGACACACTGGATTTGTGTGTAGGCTTAGAAGCAGCTGCTCTATGGTCTTGTTTTTTACATCACCATCCATATACAGGATAGTGTTCAGCACCATACATATCATTATTACTTGATCATTAAATAGACCAACTCACCTTAGCATTAATGTTCACATCAATACCAGGAGTGGATAGGAGATATTTCACACATTTAGAATAACCTCCCACTACAGCATAGTGTAATGGTGTATACTCTTTCTGGAGTGGGTACAATAATTCAGTCAACATGGTGTTGATGGTTACAATGTACATATGTACATGTAGTACATGGTCATCAACATGGCCCCTTCAAATATGAAGCCAATCCGGTATAAACATATACATGTACATGTATGTGGTATGTGTGAATTGAAAGGGAGTACATTGAAGGTTCTGATAGAAACTGTGCTCCCTACAGAATGGTGGTAAAGAGTTAAGAGTCCAACTGTCAGGGACAGTGCTGACTTCTGCAATTCAAAACACACAAAATAAAAGGCAGCTGGCCTGTGTGCACCAATGCCTAGACTGACATGAGCTCACCATTCAACCATTAAATGCCTCCCCTCCCAAGTGCCACAGACAACATAATTTTTAAAAACACAAGTGAGTGGATTGTTTACAGCTATTGAGCATGGACATGCACACTATGTGATGTGTGTGCATTTGGTTTGCATGGATGATCAAGAGAGTGAGCTTGGTGGTTTATTATACACTCAGTTTAGTATCCACCATCTGATAATGGTTGAACAAATATGTGTACCAAGGTGCAGAAGCTGCAATATAATGCTGCATGTTTATCATTTGAAAAGTGTAGTGGCTTGCTATGTCAGCTACAGTTCCTATAACAGTGGATATCTTATTTTTATATTCAGTGGACCAATTCACCTCATCCTGAACGTTCGCATTGATACCAGGAGTAGAATGGAGAAAATCCACACAAGTAGTATGACCACCCTGGGCAGCAAGGTGTAATGGAGTATAACCATACTGGAGTGGGTACAATAGTTCAGTCAACATGGTGGGTACAATGTACATGATCATCAACATGACCCCTTCAAGTATTAAGTACACATGCATATTTGGAAACATATGTACAGTAATGTAAACAAATGGGAAGGGGGAAGAGGCAGGTTAACATGTACATCACAGCTGCTGGGATAGTTTTTGGGACCGACATTCAAAGTCAATGTCTTTATTCAGGGTTCAGGTAGCAAAATATACTCCCTTGACAAAGCCATCAACACATTCCTCTCCCTCGTTTTCTGATATACATCTGATCATCAGGAACAGATTTGTGAAGGGAGCTAACATTTCTCAAACTATTTTCCGTTAGTACCTTAATATACAGGTTCACTATGGTAGCTCTGTGCCAATATTTTTGCTTGGTGCCAAATTCCATACATACATGCACACATGGTTATTGTTTTTATTTAAATTGGTTTAATACACATGTGCTCTTATCTGGGGATCACACCATATTCATAA
The DNA here is from genome assembly GCA_949361645.1 of Spongilla lacustris. Taxonomy (NCBI): domain Eukaryota; kingdom Metazoa; phylum Porifera; class Demospongiae; order Spongillida; family Spongillidae; genus Spongilla; species Spongilla lacustris. The sequence goes on along the minus strand of OX442416.1, from coordinate 18,480,886 downwards.
GGTAGCAATATGAATGATAAAGAGTTACTGTAAGATCTAGTAGTCCGTTCATCTGAAGATAGTTTTGACTTCTGCAATTCACAACTGCCAAACAAACTGACTTCAAAATAAAAAGCAGCTGGCCTGTGTGCACCAATGCCTAGACTCACCATTCAGCCAATAAATGCCCCAGTATGTACATGTAGAGTGTTCCACACCTTATTTCAAAATTTGAATATTTTTTTTCCTTTTGATACCTTTTAAACCGTTAAAGCTGTGATCGTGGGAATTTGATTTCACATCCAGCCACTATTTCTACACAACATGATGAAGTACTCCTATTCAGTGTAATCAAAGATTGGTGAGGCATAAACACTCTATTTTTTATGGATATCCTTGGAGTTACTTATAATATATGGCATAGGTCATATTGGAAATATGAATGTAAAGTGGGTACAAAGATTGAGGCATTGGTGAGAGGACATGTTGGGAGCAGGCTAGCTGGTGAATGCCTCCACATGGAGCAGGCTAGGAGGTGAAGGTCTCCACATGGCAGCAGGCTAGGAAGTGAAGGTCTCCACATGGCAGCAGGCTAGGAGGTGAAGGTCTCCACATGGAGCAGGCTAGGAGGTGAAGGTCTCCACATGGCAGCAGGTGCTGGACAGCATCTGGGACCCAGCAGACTACTGGATCAGCTACCTGGACCTTTTTACCAAAGTGGTAAGCTTTGTCCCATTGGCTTCAGTTTATTATGGACAGCTGTGCAAACTCTCTTATTCACACTCCCCTCCTCCTAGCCTAGCTGGGGCCCAATGTTAAATGCTGGGCCCTATCGCCAATATCATACCAGATGCATGCAAGGCTGTGAGGTAGATTATGTTATTTAAGAGCATATTCTATTCACTTATACCACATGCATAGTCTAGTCTGATATATTTAATAAGCACTCAGCCTAAATTTTAATTGGTCATCAATTGGGTTTCCCACCCCTGCAGTAGTGGTATGTAAGGTTTCTATAGTAACTTTAGTACCAACAATACAAACTCTTAACGATCAACTACACATTGTATAATTCACTGATATACAGCATCATTCAATGGACTGGTAGGGACACACTGGTCTTTGTGTGTAGGCTACATGTGATTATTATTACTTGATCATTAATATTTCAGCTCACCTTATCCTGAATGTTCACATCAATACCAGGAGTGGAACAAAGATGATCCACACGAGTAGTTTGACCTTCCCTTGCAGCAAGATGTAATGCAGTACAACCATCCTGGAGTAGTTCAGCCAACATAGTGGGTACAATGTACATATGTATATATCAACATGGCCCCCTCAAACATAATTGCCTGTAATTGCAGTACACATGTACACATTATATATTTATTTTAGCCAAGAGAAGAGGGAAGAGGAGTTTAAGGGTAGTTCTTTTGGGACCAGCATTTATGTCATCATTCAAGGTGCAGGTAGTAAAATATACAGGTTTGACATAGCCCTCAGGCATGGCCACTCCCCTCCCTCATGTTCTAATACAAACTATATATGTATATCTCTCAACCTTAATATAAACTAATTTATTCTGCCTCGGATGTTAGCAGCAGTACCAGGAGTAGAAAATTCTCTATGACGATATATAGGATTTGATGGCAATAGGCAGAGTACAATATACATGTACATGTACATAGGAGAGACCGGGGCTAAATACATATGATTATCGTTACTTGGTCATTAATATATCAGCTCACCCTATTCTGAATGTTCTTATCAATACCAGGAGTGGAAAGAAGATGATCCATACAAGCAGTATGAAATTCCTTTACAGCTAGATGTAATGCAGTATTACCATCCTGGAGTAGTTCAGCCAACATAGTGGGTACAATGTACATATGCATAACAACATGGCCCCCTCAAACATAATTGCCTGTAATTTTGGTACACACATGATATTTTTATGGGGAAGAGGAGTTTAAGGGTAGTTCTTTTCATACACTTTTCGCAACCAAAATTGTAAATGCAGGTAGCAAAATATACAGCCTTGACATAGCATTCAGGCATGGCCACTCCCCTCCCTCCCGTTCTAATACAAACTATTCATATGCATATATATATAATATCATTATAATTATAATTATATTATAATTATAATTATAATATTATATATATATGGGACAGTGTCCAGCAAAATCGGGCTTGTGAGGTTATAATTTTATCACTATAAAAATTGCACGTTGTACTAAACAACACACCTTTGAGACGGTACAACTTTTTCCTTTCAAATTTCGTACACTTGTTTCCACACCATTTCTCTATATGAAAATCGATTTTTGTGATCTACACATTTTCCGTGCCGTGGATACAACAATCGTTAACCCCGCGAGTTAGAATTCCTCATGTCTCCACGTACGAGTGTTGAAAATGCGTCAAATTCGGGTTGCACATAGAGGAGTCCTGTAGCTATTGATTTGTTCTGTTCGTTAATTTCTATATCATCCGTTATGGAGATACAGTTGAACAAACTACGGGCACGGTTTCCCGCTTGATTCGCGCCAATGATTTTGGCAAATTGCGTCCCGCTCAGTGAATGGGAAGGCGGTGATTGTATCATTGGCGCGAATCAAGCGGGGAAATGTGCCTGTAGTTTGCTCAACTGTATCTCCGTAACGGATGATTCAGAAACTAACGAACAGAACAAATCAATAGCTACAGGACTCAGATATGCACACTCCGAATTTGACACATTTTCAACACTCGTACGTGGAGAAATGTGGATTTCTAACCCGCGGGGTTAACGATTATTGTATCCACGGCACGGAAAATGTGTAGATCACAAAAATCGATTTTCACACAGAGAAATGGTGTGGAAACAAGTGTACGAAATTTGAAAGGAAAAAGTAGTATCGTCGGGAAGATGTATTGCTTAGTACAACGTGCAATTTTTATAGTGATAAAATTATAACCCTACAAGCCCGATTTTGCTGGACACTGTCCCATATATTAATTTAAACAATAATTTATTCTGTCTCGAAGATAACAGCAGTACCAGGAATAGAAGATTCTCTATGACTGTATATAGGATTTGATGGCAATAGGCATGCAGACTACAATATACATGTACATATATATAGGGGAGACCGGGGCTAAATACATATGATTATCATTACTTGATCATTAATATATCAGCTCACATTATCCTGAATGTTCACATCAATACCAGGAGTGGAAAGAAGATGATCCACACAAGCAGTATGACCTTCCTTTGCAGCAAGATGTAATGCAGTATTACCGGCATCCTGGAGTAGTTCAGCCAACATAGTGGGTACAATGTACATATGCATATCAACATGGCCCCCTCAAACATTATTGCCTGTAATTGTTGACCAATGTACGCACATGATATTTTATGAATTTATTAGCCAGGAGAAGGGGGAAGAGGAGTTTAAGGGTAGTTCTTTTGGAACCAGCACATATGTCTTCATTCAAGGTGTGGGTAGCATGGCCACTCTCCTCCCTCATGCTCTAATACAAACTATTCATCTGCATATATATAATATTATAATTATATCTCAACCTTAATACAAACTAATTTATTATGTGTCTCGAAGTTAACTGCAGTACCAGGAATAGAAAATTCTCTATGACGGTATATACTGAGGATTTGATGGCAATAGGCAAAGTACAAAACATGTATAGATCTACATGTACATGTACATAGGCCTACATATGTAGTACTTTTAAATCATTTCACGTCCTCATATCAAATAAAAGATTTTAAAATGTGATTGGTTTTTATGAAGGTTAAGAGAGGTAGGTATTTTTAAAAAAATCTAGTTCTTGATATTTATTTGAGTTTTCTTTCACGCAGTATTGTATACAAGTAAATCAAAAACTTCTCTATCGAGAAAGTGATTGGTGGGATGTAGGATTGGTGGTGCAAAAGGTACAGTATGTTAAAGTGAGGTTTGGTAGGATCCTACAACTATAACAGTCCTACATTTGCAAATAGGCTTCTTCGTTTGCAAATTCAGGACTGTGAGTTGTAGGATCCTACCAAACCATTCCCAGGGCTCTAACACAGAAATACCAGGTTAAGCATTATTATGTCAAGCTCTAAGCAATCCAACAGTAAACACCTGTGCCGATAAATGGACCCTTGGGCACCATCCAAAGCTCATGAAATTTTATCCTGATGTAGGCTAAGACCTAATAAACATGGGAAACGCTTCCTCAAGTGAGTGCTTTAAGAAGCTAGGGAATGGCTAATCGCGACCGATTACTATGGAAATCAACGAGGCACACAAAATAACGCCGTATGCTGGCTTACATTTAGATACCAATAGTGTATCGGGCAACCCCTTTTGTTCTGTATTCTAGAAATAAAGTCCTAAATACCTTGCAAACAACTTTACGAAGCGCGCGTCTTCTTAAGCACTCTTAGAGAAATCCTAAATACGGTCACAATTTTCGACGAGATTTAGATCACCAGTTTCCGCCTACGCAAACGCAATTTATTAAAGTACCTAGCATAACGAGATAATGCGATCGGGCGGGTGCGTGATTTCTGTACGCGTAGGCCTAAATCTTTTAGCGCATTACATAATTAACTTTTGCTTTCTTGGAAAAGTAACTCAAGATACTTGCCGAATGAGGTGAGTGAACAGATTGCTTGCCATCTGGATGATACGCTATATCACGTAGGATGTTGTTAATTGCATTCATTAATAGTATTGATACTTAATTTTATTCATCATCGGGTCTGAGGGGGGGTGGGGTCCGGACACCACCGACCTGTATCCGCCACTAATGGACCCTTTGCATGAAAGATCGGAAGTACGATAACGTCACGTCCGGAGTAAAAACCACAGCGGTTGCCTAGAGACATTGTGTCACGTTCGCGGACCTTTGCGTAATACAATGGCGACGCTCGGAGTCATTCCTTCCCGCTCAGACATTGATCCTTCGGCCGATCCAGTTCCTGATCAAACTATACTGCCAACAGTAAGTTTGACCGAGTCTGACATACCCAGAGCCTTTATAAAGCCATCCATTTTAAAAGGCTCCGGGTATGTCAGAATCTGACAAGCTTACTGTTGGCAGCATAGCTGGACCAGGAACTGGATCGGCCGAAGGATCACTGTCCGAGCGGGAAGGAATGACTCCGAGCGTTGCCATTTTATTACGCAAAGGCCCGCGAACGTGACACTACATGTATGTCTCTAGGCAACCGCTGTGGTTTTTACTCCGGACGTGACGTTTATCGTACTTCCGATCTTTCATGCAAAGGGTCCATACGCGGGACGTAAAATGATTTCATGATACGGCACAAATCCTATATGAGAGTTACTGCCGTAACTCTCGATTTCGTAGCCTCTTGTATATCGGAAATTTCTTCGTAGCGTCCTTCCGATTGCTAAGACTTCTTGATATGAATTAACGCTGTATCAGCAATAGAATCAAAGCGTCTTTTCGATTTTGCTAAGAGGCAGGTTGCCGCAGGTATATGTCATTTTCTTCACAACAGTGTCAAAGAGGGCTGAAGGCTTCTTTTGGCTGCATGCAATTGTCAAACCCTCTTGGACCAGTCTTGGTTGATGTGGTTTTAGGCTCAGGGATACAATTTGCAATCCCTGACCCATTTTCTTATGAAACAACACTGAACTTAATTGAAGCCATTTTCTTATGAATGGCATTTTTTTGCATGTGAAACGCAACACCTTATTGAAGCCATGCATATTTCTTATGAAAAGCTATCACTCGTAGTGTTTATGCTGTTCAAAAGTTATTTAACTCGATGAATTATTAATACGACAATGAATAACTAATCATCGCGGTACAAAAAGTGGAGCCGCGGAGCCGCCATGGCGCGGCTCTGGTCCGGCGGCCATGGTTCCGTCGCCGCTGCATTCAATAGGGTCTTTAAACTGACGCATTTAGTTGAATACCTTTTTGAAACTTTTTTGTTAAGTACCTAATGTACAATCACTGCTTACCATGCATTTTGAATTTACAGATGTTCCACTTTTGATCAACTTCGCCACCTCGCCAATATCACCTCTCTCTGCTGCATCTCGAAGCTTCTGTTCTCCACCTGAAGCGAGTATATACATGTATACGTGAACATGACTAGGTGTGCTATGAAAACTGCAGTGCTAGCCCTATATAGCTAGGTACAAGGTGGGGTGGGGGATGTGCATACAACTTCAGAGTCTCCCAGGATGATACATCAAAATAGGCCTACGTACATCATACAGACATACACGCACATCAAATATCGTACCGGATCCAAAAGACTTCTTAAGCTTAGCGAACATCGTATTTCCAAAGGGCGTGCCACTACACAAGTAGTATGTAGAGATTCACGCGTTACGTCATTAACATTTTGCTTCCTGTTGGCCTGCAGGCTGGCTATGAATAATTAATGTTCAAAAAATAAAATTAAAATAAAAAAATAAAAGAAATACCCGTACCAAGCGATCCCAACAACCTTCGTCGTTTGTGCAGTGTGCACGCAGCAATTTGCAAGCTTCGTCCAACCTACACACATATTTACAATCAATTTTCACCATACATGGTATTATTGGGTGATAATTGGGTGATAAATTGCCCATGTATGGTAAAAATTGATTGAGAATTGTGAATATGATCGGACCCCCAACCCATTGAACACTTATTAGTTCGCTTACCAGATTATCGGTGTCCCCAGCCAAGTGAGAGTTGTTCCCGCCGATACATGATATGGTATGCAGGGCCTTATTTGTTCATTTCTGCGTATATGCATTGCTCTTCGTGTACTGCGCAACACAAAATCCGGCCCCTTGGCTGCATGCAATGCTGGTTTGGGGACTTAATGCAGTATACCTCCAGGAAAAGTAGAACGCATTTATAAACAGCTGCAATATTGTTTCTGGTTATAGTAGCAATGGTAAATATTGGTGTGTGTCACCGCGTGCGTATCATGTATCATTCTAACCGATATAAAACTACCATCGATAACTTAAAGGGGGCGTTTCCAGACGAAGCGTCATCTTCATGAATTAATTTATGTAAACAAAAGCAGGGCTGCCTTCATAGCGCATATACATAGTCATTGTGCATCTAACCTATTGGTATGCACAGTCTGGGTATGCGTGTGGCTGGTATTGTTACAGTAAACAAGCCTCTGGACAAACAGAAGGTACATAATAATAATAATATTTATGTATCTTTCTCTTTCAGACCCACTTTTTCACGTAGCGGTGATGTGCTGCTGTGAGAATAAGGGTCAGGGTACGAGACTACTACTGTACAACACTCCACAAACCTTAAAACCGGAGGGGTGAGCCCACAGCGAATCCATGCAGGAAAAGAAAAAAAACGTGGCAAACCCTCTAACAGGGGAAAATCAACTCGTTAGGGGGAAAGAACCGCTATTAAAAACTAGCACTCACTTGCTTGAGGGTCCGCTAAAACCGATATGTCTAGGACCACCAGCATTTGTACTTCAGTGTGGGAGGAATCGAACATATAAATCTGCACCACAAACCATAGACATTTGTATCCATGAACAAACGAAGAAAAGTAAGTGGGCTTGCTATACACGCATGCTCATGATCACTCTTTCACACCCACTGACTTATACCACCCCCCCCCCCCCCCCCCCCCCCCCCCCCCCACCCCCAATTGCAAGTGGCTACTCCAATTATCGGAGGGAGCTTTGTATCAGTCTGCATGTAACTGATTCACTTCGTTCAACCGACAGAAATGTGTACCCCTCAGTATTGGTCCCATCAACCTATGAATTAATTTTTATATAATTATTTGCGGGAAGGGCAAATGCCCTACCTCAGCTACCTGCCCTATTTTTTTTTTTTTTTAGATATATTGCAAGGATACATAAATATCATGCCTACTAAAGGTGGCTGGCCTGTGCAACCTTTGTAATCAGGTTGACAGGGGAGTGGTTAAAGGCATGGCCTATAGTTGATCGAGCTCCTCTGATCTACATGACGGAAGAGAGTAGAAGGGAGGAGGAGAGATGACATTGAATTCAGGCCATGGTTGAACTAAATGCTGAGAGCTGGGTAGCAATGCGCTTTTGAACCACTGTGCATGGCCTCCCTTCCTAAACCTCCAGTGGCAGAGAAGATAAGTGGGGTGAAGGAGGCATGCTCATCTTCGAGGATCCGACGCTCATAGGTACGGTACCAGGCAGTCGTCCATTTGAGGGGGTGTAGGGGTTGAAAACCTTTACATCATAGAATACCCACTCAATTCGGCTCCCCCAGAATCCATCTGCTGCTACATCAAGTCGAGCATCATCCTGGAAGTTGACTGAGGCAGAGGTGGGAACCTCACCTGTGATAGGTTGAAGATGCATGCGGCTCAACTGAAACATTGTTGTAGGTTTCTGACAGGAGATAAGCAGTAATATAGTCTCTGATATCATTGTGCCTGATGCATGGAAGGGAAACCACCTTTTGGACACTGATGAAAGTGCATGCTCAACCTTGCACAGGGACAGCTGGTGGGCATGTTGGCAGGTAACCAGCCATCTCGGAAGGCGGTCTTAATTGTGAAGGGTAAACTCATATACATACTCCTCTATAGGTAGAACTGTAAACCGAATGGCAATAAGGGACATCTTTGCTCTGACCCAGCCCATTACTTCAGTATGGGATTTTTTTTCCACATGTCAGCAATGCTGTCTTCTAGGTGATTCACAAACATCCTGGCTTCGACCATCTACAGACACTACGAATGGTGTAAAGGTTGCATATCTCACCTCAACTGCATCCACATTTTTTTTTTTTTTTTTTCATGTGTTGTGCTGAAGAAAGCACAGCTTAAAACATTGCGTTGCACATTTGATTTGGCATCAGGGTTGACTACTCGTACGTCGAAAAGTGTTAGAACTTGGGGCTGCCAACAACCACAAACTCCTAGATCTGCAATGAGAGCTGGTACATTGTTTTTGTCTGCTTCTCTTACAACTGGCTCTCGAATGACTTCTTTGTATGCAATTGAGGATAGGTCTCCCAAAGCATCTCTTATTTCATTGTGCCGCTAGGGGATAACAAGACCTCCTATTCTACAGACAAGGGCATGTTCCATACTAGACTGGGAGCCGCAACCATCACAAAAAGCAGGCATGTTTAAATAAAGGGCGATGGTTTTTTAGTGCTAATGCATCCCGAAATTCAACGGAAGACAGATCGAAATGATGATGGGCAACAGGCATCACTGTCAACCATATTGATGTTTTACCACCTACAGCTCTCTGGATAGCTCACTTCCTGTCATCGTCAAAACTTTGCAAAACTGAGCTTATAGACAATCTAGTTGATGGTTCAGTTCTGAACGTACCTCAGTTATGATCAAACAATGAAAAATCTTGATAGCCTGACTGAACTATTTGGTCGGTGCATGACCTAGATGTTGTATAAATGCATGTCGAGCCATTGAAACTGGGTTACGGACTCCCAAGCCACTAAGACGAGCAGGTACTGAAAATAATTTGGTCTCAACTTCACTCACGTCCTGCATGACGCTTGAAACAAAGTTGGCCAAAAGGTCTGATTTATAGCATCTTGCAATATGTAGTAAAGAGCTTCTCACAGTTATAGGTATAACTCTCTGTAGGTAGGACCACTCAAATCAGTTGCAGTGACTTTGAGAGTGCATGCAGCATGCGCGGCTTGAGGCTAATCATCAGCAGCTTCTCCCAGCTTATTTACTCTGGAAACCCATGCAGGTATTCACTTTCTCTCGGACAAATCATTCACTGCAGCATGTTCCCCAATAGAACCGCCAAAGAACACACAATCATATGGATCACCCTTTTATAACATTATACATGTACATAAAAATGCTTCTTGTTTGAATCGCTATATCATCCGAACACTAAACGCTATCGACTTCCTATTTTCAAAAGTTCATACTACACCATTTCTTTAAAATGACAAATTACAGCCTCACAGCCTCTGGAACACAATCGTCAGAGCGTTTCTGCAGGTAGGTTTGAATGTCTCTTACCTGGTTGCTCCTCTTCTTTAGGGACGAAGGATGCTTTTAAAAAACACCTGCAGGGACACTTTTCGAAAAACGACCCTGGAATCTCGGCGGACTTACTTCACGAAGCAGGTTTCACCGCTTGCGTGGATTGCAAATTAGTCCTTGTTACCATTAAGCGGTCCCGGTGCACGTCCTGCTTGAATGACAGCCGCCATTCATCCAAGTCCAATGGCAGCAGCTGTGAGTCCTTGTTTAATAATAGCGGTTCGATACTTGGTAGTTCGCTACAGCCCTCCGAGCCACCTTTATGTTTTAATACGTCGTCACCTGGGCCATCCCGATCGTCGGTTTCGCATGGGACACCCTCATCACCGCAGCCCTCTCCTAGCACTTCATTCACACCTTCTACTTCGGCAGTGCCAGCGCATACACTCCACATAGAACCTTCTGTGCCTCCATCACCTGTCCCAGTATCACCCGAGCCTTTGCAAGTGGAGTCGGGAAGTGATCGAGCTATCCTCACAATGATATCGCCTCAGGTACCAATAGTCCGACCTCTTCACAGGAAGCAGTGCATTGTAGCTGACTGCCACGAGCTAATTGCTCCAACCATGTGGCGTTCACATATGGGCCTTCACGCACGGGGTCTCTTTCGGGGGGATGTACCTAGAGAATGGTTACAGGAACAAGGCTTGTACATATGTGATTGTCGAGCACTTGTGGCTAAATCTCGATGTGCATCACATTCGCGAAGATGCGTAGCTGTCTTGGCAGCTCCTCCAGCACCGATCCCATCGCTTTCGGAAACCGAGTCCTCGCACAGTACAAACACAGTTTTACCATCTTTTGAAGAAGTTTGCCTACTATCCTGCCGAACCTTACGACACATTCCCAAAAAGTCTCGTCCTGCTTTTGCTCTAGCGTTGTCTTTTTCTTTGAAAGCAGTGCTTCACGACAACTCATTGGACTCTTGGCTGAAGTTATTTATGCTTCCAAAGTGCCTCTTGCATGCCTTCAAAGAAAAGGGGTGGTAGGCGTAATAAACCAATCCCAATAGATGCGCTATGCAATCTGTGGTGTAGAGGAGAACACGCAACACTATGGAATATGGCGATGAGTCACAGAGCGATAGGCATCCACTCCAGGGGCGGATACAGGAAATCTGGAAGGGGGGGGTCCGACATGAATAATCAATAGGGGGAGGGTGCGGGAGGGGGATGTGCCCCCTCCCGCGCGAAGCGCGGAAGCTTTTGGGGGTCCCGCTCTTAGCGACACAGACTATCTATCAAGCCTTAAACTGGACCGAAAGACTAAAAAATGGCGGCAAATAATGGTTGGAGGGGGGGGGGAGTGGAATGGTGGTATTTATCCGCATTTCACATTTGATTGAACTAATGGTTGTTGTCCGTTTTGGGCTCGATACAAGCAGTGGCCTGTGTGATAACTGGTCATTGGGACTATAGAAGACCCATAAACTTAAAAGTACAGTAGTTTATGGTGAATACCGGGCATAACGAGATAACGCGATCAGGCGGGTGCGTGATTCCTGTACGCGTAGGCCTAAATCTTTTAGCGCATTACATAATTACCTTTTGCTTTCTTGGAAAAGTAACTCAAGATACTTGCCGAATGAGGTGAGTGAACAGATTGCTTGCCATCTGGATGATACGCTATATCACGTGGGATGTTGTTAATTGCATTCATTAATAGTATTGATACTTAATTTTATTCATCATCGGGTCTGAGGGGGGGGTCCGGACACCACCGACCCCCCCCCCCCCCCCCCCCCTGTATCCGCCACTGCACTCAGATGATTCTATCCCGCGAAATCTCATCAATTTTGCAGTCTCGCTGTCTCGTGAGGGTATGTTTGCTAAAGCTTGTAGAATTTTAGCATCCTCTGGCCTGGCACCAAATAGTGATGACACTTGGAAGTTGTTAAAAGATAAACACCCTGAGGGGCCGCTCCCTGTTATCCCAGAAACAACCTCACAATCCATATCACTGAATGAAGATTTTGATGTTTATAATATCCTGAAATCTTTTCCAAAGGGTACAGCAGCAGGTTCTTCTGGCCTACGGGTACAGCACCTGTTGGATGCAGCTTCAATTCCACTTCCCACTACAATTTGTTCCCTTCTCAGGAGGGTTGTTAACCTCTTGGTCTCTGGGAAAGTCCCCCAGGAGGTTTCTCGTTTCATGGCTGGTGGGTCCTTGACAGCACTCAGCAAGTTAAAGCCTGGTTGTGCCCTGGACATAAGACCAATTGCTGTGGGTGAGGTCCTGAGAAGATTGACAGGGAAATGCTTGTGTACTGTCATTAAACATAGGGTTGTTGATTTTTTTGAGCCCATACAGTTTGGTGTGGCTTGTCCAATGGGTTCAGAAAAGGTTATTCATGGATAAGGGCCTGTGTGGATAAACATTGGAATGATTTGGACTTTTCTGTTCTCAAGGTGGATTTCAAGAATGCATTCAATTTAGTCTCCAGAGATGCTGTTTTACAGGAATGCGCAAAGCATTTCCCAGATTTGCTTCCTTGGGTGGCATGGTGTTATGGCTCTCACCCTTTTCTGTGGCACCCTATGGGCCAGCTAACATCACAATCAGGTGTGCAGCAGGGAGACCCACTGGGTCCTTTTCTGTTTGCTTTGGTCCTGCATAAGGTTGCTGGAGCTATTAAAGAGGATACTGAGTGCAACCATCTATTATATCAAGCTTGGTATCTGGATGATGGCATCTTAGCAGGCAAGAAGTCTTCAATTGTAGATCTTTGACCCTTATACAGGAGTTAGGACCCCCTCTTGGCCTACATATCAATATCTCTAAATGTGAGCTGTACTGTCCAAGTGATGCCTCCCCTTTCCCACCAGAGCTCAAAGTTTTCCAATTGCCTCATTTTGAGATATTAGGATGCCCAATTGGTGACTACATATACTGTGCAAACTTTATTGCCTCAAAACGGCTTGAAGCTCGCAAACTTTTGCACTGCTTGATAGAGGTTTCTGTCATAGACCCTCAAGTAGCTTTAACTTTACTTCGTCTATGTGGTAGTTTTTGCAAGTTAAGCTACTTGGCTCGCTCAATTCCAACCAACTTGGTATCAGATGCTTTCAAGCTCATGGACTGCATAGGTTTTGAAATGTCAGATGAGGCATGGTGTCAGGCCCAACTTGGCCTTAACAGTGGTGGTCTTGGGTTGCGGTCACTGTCCCTACACTCCAGCTGGGGTGTATGATACAGATGACATACACCTTACAAATGCCTTGGACCACTTCAATTCTACTGTTGCTCCAATTGAGAAACTGTCTGTCAATTCTGTGGTTTCCTCACCTGTCAGTCAGAAGCTTCTGTCTTCAAAAGTAAACGACTATTGCTTTCAAGTCCTCTTTGATCAATCCTCCCCTGCTAACAAGGCTCGGTTGCTATCAGTTTCAGCCCCCCACGCGACATCCTGGTTATCAGTTATTCCCTCCACATCCCTAGCTCTCCATCTTGACCCAATTGAATTCAGGGTAGCTGTCAAGTGGTGGCTAGGCCTGGATACCTCCCAGGGTTCTCAGTGTGCGTTCTGCCCTGCCCACAGTCTGGACCCTCTTGGACACCATGCATTAACATGCAAATGTGGGGGTGATGTTATTACACGCCATAATGCTCTCAGGGACACTTTAGCGCACTTTCTTCACCGTGCACATGCTTCAATCGAAGTTGAAGCTGGTGCTGGGCTCTTTCGTGACCATTCACAGTCACGGCCTGCTGATATTCTCGTGAAGCATTGGAATCATGGAAGGCCCGTTGCCCTGGACATCTCCGTTGTCTCACCGCTAAATCCTTCAACTTTAGCTGAAGCGGGAGCAACGGTTGGTGCAGTCCTTGAGGCAACGGAGAGGAGGAAACACCAGGCCAATGATGTAAAGTGTTTAGCTTTAGGGTGGGTCTCAACCCCTCTAGTAGTTGACTCCTATGGGGCTTGGGGTAACGAAGCTTCAATATTTCTGGCTCAGATAATTGCTAGGCTTGCGATCCACAAGTCTCTGCCAAAGGCACAGATATCTTTTGAGCTTTTCGCAAACTTGAGCATTTGCCTAACAAGAGCGAATGCCAGAGCCATCCTCCGTAGAATCCCATCTTAACTGTAGTGTGTTTTATATATAGCAAGTTTAAAGTATATATATGTGTGTGAATATAAAAATTTAATTTAAAAAATAAAATTGGTGATGTACGTAGGCAGGGTTGCCGCGATTATTGTAACCGTCGTAACCGCGATATATCGCGGTTATACAGCGGTTGTATTCTCAGGTATTCAGAAACCAATTTTCAACCCCTAACCAAGCTAGTAATCACGTAAATGTACACTGCGGCAGTTCTTTGATATAAACCTTGGGTGGTTTGCAGCAAGTGCATAGCGCGAGTGGGTATTGTATGGTATTGTGAATACCTTAATAAAAGTTTTACCATGGACATCATCACATTCAATCCCTGTCACAATCCAGTTCAAGATAATGTTTCAAGAGCTGTGTGCCAACCACCTAAACTGGGACGATCAGTTATCGGGTGAACTGCTTGTAAAGTGGAAGAAACTGTTGAGTGAATTTCAGCAAGTTGAACCCCTATATACGCTTTCCAAGGTGCTACTTTAGGAATTCTATGAGGACATCGTTGTCATACACCTTACATGGATTCGGTGATGCTTCACAACGAGCGTATGCTGCTGTAGTGTATCTTTTGATCGAAACCCCTGACGGTCTTTCAACACGGTTTGTGGGCTCAAAGACAAGGGTTCTCCAGTCAAGGGACACAACATTCCAAGGCTTGAATTGTTGGCTGCACTGTTGTTGGCCAGATTGATACCTTCATTGGAGTCAGCCTTGAGGTCTGAGATAGCCGTCAATGTGCTAACTGATTCAAAGGTCGCTCTGTATTGGATTAAAGGTGAAAGTCAGGAATGGAGACAATTTGTCCAGAACCGAGTCAACGAAATCCGAAACCTAGTACCAGCTCAGCGTTGGAAACACTGTTCGGGACATGATAACCCAGCGGATCTGCCTTCCAGAGGTATTAGTCTACCGGAAGTGTTGAACAAGTCAGTGTGCATGGTTCAGTGGACCAAGTTGGCTTTCCAGTCCAGTCCAGGCTTCTAGTTGTGATGAAGAGTTGATGCCGGATAAGTGCATATTGGAGATGAAGAAAAGTGCTCAACGTGTGTTGTTGGTTGGTGGAGAGATTGGCACTGTTATCCAGTGTCAACGATTTAGTTCGCTTGGAAGATTGTTGAGAGTGACTGCTTACATGCTTAAGTTCATTGCAGTTCTCAAGGTCAGAGGGTCAGAATTTGCAGGTTTATCATCGAAGGACGTCTCTGATGCTGAAGAATTCTGGATCAAGTCATCACAAGCTGTACTACTTCAAGATGCAAAGTTTAACTCAGTTTGGGTTATACTGTGACTATGAGATTTGGCGGTGTGGAAGCAGGTTGAGGAATGCCGACCTGGATGTATATATGCGCGAAGCACCCTTCCAGTCATCATTTCACCATGCTAATGATACGGCAGAGCCACGAGAAGGTACTGCATGGAGGTGTAAAGGAGACCCTCACTGAACTTTGTAGTCGATTTTGGATTGTAAAGGGAAGAAGTGCTGTGAAGAAATTTCTTCACAAATGCGTGGTCTGTAAGAAGATCGATGGAAAGCCTTATGCATCATCACTACCACCCCCTCTGCCGAAGTTTCGTGTTACTCAGTCACCACCATTTGCGTTCACAGGTTTGGATTATGCAGGACCTCTGTACCTAAAGGGTACAGAAGATAAAGTGTGGATCTGTCTGTTTACCTGTTGTGCCACCCAAGCGCTACACTTGGACCTGGTTGTGGATATGATCACCGAAGCATTCATTCGATGCTTCAAGCAGTTCATGGCCAGGGGGAGAATCCCTCGAGTGATTATCTCTGACAACAGCAAAACGTTCAAGTCTGCTGACAAGGTCATTGCTGAGATTCTGAACCGTCCAGAAATTAAAGAGTTCTTTGCTGGTGTACGTGTTAAGTGGAACTTCAATCTTGAAAAAGTGCCATGGTGGGAGGATTTTTTGAAAGACTAGTGAAGTCAACCAAGCGTTGCTTGAAGAAAATCATTGGAACCACAAGGCTCTCTTATGAGGAACTTCAGTAGAGGTTGAAGCCATCCTGAATTCACGGCCACTGACATATGTGTCATCGGAAGACCTTGAAGAGCCACTAACTCCATTCCACCTGCTAACCGGTCGTAGGTTACCTGATCCACAAGACTCATGATCAGAGGATGACCCTGACTACCATGCATCCCATACCCCAGAAGTACTTACCAGCTTGTGGTAAGTTGGTATATACCTGTTCTATGTTTTATGATGTTTTTTTTCTTCAAATTTTATGAGCTATGAGCGTCGAAATTACCACGGTTCACGAAGCAAGAAGTTCGTTAGGCGGAACCGTTATCTTGGTATCAATGAATGTGTTTTCTCTTTGTGTACCTTAATAAATGTCCCGCTTTACTTTACCACGTTCTGAAAAGGGCGCAAAACGGTTTATCGGCCATTTAAGTTTGCCAACTTACGAACTTTGATGGATCTTAGCAGCGGAACGAGTGGCTTACCGTACTAGCGGGAGTGTGAACTATATTTATTGCATTCATCGATATCAATATTTATTTTTGGTGGAAAGACAAACTATTAAAATGAGTTGTATTACTGTTCATGTTTGGGGACTATATATTGGCGGTAAGGCGCGAGAAAGAGTTCCTGCTGCCCACGATTTGGGGAAAGTCCGTAACAGATAAATGCAAAGCCATGTATGTATGTACACATGTAAATTCATGTCACAAATAAACTCATTCACACATACAAGTGGATGACACATGATCATAACAACTGTGACCTCCTCCTGTTATTACTTGAACTGTATCTGAATCTGAAGTGGTAGTGCGATAAAAAATTAAATTAACATGGTAGTCTACTGTGACAATCAGGCAAGTATCACTAGTGTGATGCATACAGCTGTAAGTTGTTATTATTTGTTTGGTGATAAGTGGCATCTGAGTAAGTACAAGGGAAGTAATTTTTGAAGAACATGTATGTATAGTAGTATGTATATGCATGTGTGTGTGTATGCGTTCGTGTATGAATGTGTGTGCCTGTGGTGTGTTTAAGAGAGGTCTAGTGGGTTCTGCTTGTACATATATGTTTATCCCTCCCTCTGTCCCCATCATCCTCATCTCCATCCCTAAATTTGCTAACTCATATTTAGGTCCTTTAAAAAAGGACTTCATTGTACACACCAAAATTGTTGCCGCTAAAGTTGTACATCAGTTTTATTTGTTCTAACATTTGATCGTACACACATCAACTTGCATGAGTGCACCAGTGCCAGTTAACAGATTACATTTCCCCTTTCCCACACAATCTCCACCTTTACACTCTCTTCACTACCCACTATGCACTGCATTTACATGAGGAGTTGGTAGCCCCATCTCTATCAGCTACAAGACACACCCCACAAGCGTACAAGGGACACACCCCACAAGCGTACAAGACACACCCCACAAGCGTACAAGGGACACACACACAACATACACACTCCCCTCTACACAACATATACTCCCCTCTACACAACATACACACTCCCCTCTATACAACATACACTCCCCTCTACACGACATATACTCCCCTCTACACAGCATACACACTCCCCTCTACACAACATACACTCCCACACTCCCCTCTACACAACATACACTCCCCTCTACACAACATACACTCCCACACTCCCCTCTACACAACATACACTCCTCTCTACACAACATACACTCCCCTCTACACAACATACACTCCCCTCTACACAGCAAACACACCCCTCTACACAACATACACTCCCCTCTACACAACATACACTCCCCTCTACACAACATACACTCCCCTCTACACAACAAACACACTCCTCTACACAGCATACACACTCCTCTCTACACAGCATACACACTCCCCTCTACACCGCACACACTCCCCTGTACACAACATATACTCCCCTCTACACAACATACACTCCCCTCTACACAACATACACTCCCCTCTACACAACATACACTCCCCTCTACACAGCATACACACCCCTCTACACCGCATACACTCCCTCTACACAACATACACTCCACTCTACACAGCATACACTCCTCTCTACACAGCATACACACTCCCCTCTACACAACATACATACTCCCCTCTACACAGCACCCTCTACAGAACATACACTCCCCTCTACACAAAATACACACTCCCCTCTACACAACATACACACTCCCCTCTACACAGCATACACTCCTCTACACAACATACACTCCCCTCTACACAGCATACACTCCCCTCTACACAGCATACACTCCCCTCTACACAGCATACACACTCCTCTACACAACATACATGTACACACTCCCCTCTACACAACATACACACTCCCCTCTACACAACATACACTCCCCTCTACACAGCATACACTCCCCTCTACACAGCATACACTCCCCTCTACACAGCATACACACTCCTCTACACAACATACATGTACACACTCCCCTCTACACAACATACACACTCCCCTCTACACAACATACACTCCCCTCTACACAGCATACACTCCCCTCTACACAACATACACTCCCACACTCCCCTCCCGTGTTATCAATCTATTCACTTTTTCTCTAAGCCATGAACTAAGGAACCGCACATGCCCTATGGAACCCTACCCACAGATGGAGTTATCAGACCCCCCACACTGCCAGCAGGGGAGCTACCAGGGGTCTGATAACTGCGGAAATGTCAGCTCTCTTACTGCAGGTTGAGCCAACAGCCAGCCCCCATAAAAATAGGGGCCAATGGTCCTAGCCATGGATAACACTGTCTCAACAACAGCCGGAAATTTCTGAGTCCGGATTATGACAAAATTAGCAGTACGCTGAACATGGCGAGTGTTTAGGTCCTAAACACTTTCTTTAGGTCCTAAACGTCCTAACTGTAGGTCCATGCCCATATATGGGTGCGTTCACACGACTTTACGACATGTGTTTTATTGTACCGTAACCCTAGCAATTTATGTCCGCCCTTCTCTCTTTCCATGCCCTGTTAAATGCATCAGCTGCCTGCGAATAGCCATGAGGTGCGCGTCTGAATAACTTTTCAACACTCCCGAGTGCAACGATCTAAGAGATCGCGGCAATGACATGTTGGTGAGTCTCAGTGTCCGATCGTTTTGTTATAGTACTGACTCCATATTCCGATTGAGTACATAGGCGCGAGTATTCTATAAACACTTTAAGGCTGCTTGTATTCCACTAAGCCTATGTCAATTGCGCTCACGTAGTATTATACCATACCACAGCACTTGAATGAAGAGGTATGCATGTATTGTGTGTGTGTGTGTGTGTGTGTGTGTGTGTGTGTGTGTGTGTGTGTGTGTGTGTGTGTGTGTGTGTGTGTGTGTGTGTGTGTGTGTGTGTAATGACATTTCTCTGTGTAATTGGTGTAAGACTCCATTAGAAGTGTGTGGGTTGGCTGGCATCTCCACTGGCATTATTATGGGGGTTACATTGACCCCTGGTTATGTGGCAGCTGGTAGCTCTCCTGCTGGCAGTGAGGGGTCTGGATAACTCCATCTAGAACCACTGGTTGTGCAAGGCTACTGACTGGACTTGCAGTGTGAGTGAGGGCTGGCATCTCCACTGTCATTGTACATGTATATAAATGTAGTGGGGTCCCATTGACACATGCATTGGTTGTGTGTGGCTATTGTGGGGTTTAATGGTTCCACACATTGTGTCTAGTAGCTCCAAGTGTGGGGCTGGGACCAATGTTGGCCCCTATTTTTGTGGGGGCTGGCTGCTGGCTCAACATGCAGTGAGAGGGCTGGCATCTTCACAGTTATTAGACCCCTGGTGGCTTCCCTGCTGGCAGTGTGGGGGGGTCTGATAACTCCATCATTCCATAGGTAGTGTTTGGAGGGGGTGGGGCATGTGTGGCTCCCTAAGAGTTGGGGCTGCCAACTCCTCTTGCAGTGCATAGAGGGGAGTGGGAAGTACATGTAAAAGAGTGTACAGATGGAGGTTGTAGAGAAGTGAATAGATTGCATACGTGTGTACAGGGGAGTGTATGTATATAGATATAAATAAAATCAATGCTTTCGCACACAATAGCATTCTAAAAGCTAAAAACGCTACATGCGCTTACAACGTCAAGAGTGCCATACATGTGATTACCACCACTCATAATATGGATCTTTAAAGTAAAGTGTTGATCAGAACTCCATGCAAGAGCTGCGATTGCAACCTTATAAGTACATATTTGGTTACTACAAAATGAGTCCCAAGCACAATTGACCATGCTAAAGAACTGCATTAGATTCGCATGACTTCACTAATGGTACATGTACATGTTAATCACTTGGAACAGTAATCTGTAACCCACAACATTTGAAGCACATCTAAAAGGGTTGAGAATTGCTGGTCAGTTCCTTCCCCCCCCCCCCCCCTTTTAAAATGGTTGGTAGTTGCAACAATATGTATCAGGATACATTTGATGTGAAACACTTGACACTGAAATGCGCCTGGGCCTGCATCTCTATATGTGATCAGGCATGCTGTTTACATTTATGAATGTATATGGTTTTTATAATCACTTTGAATACCAGAATACTTGCACTTCTAATACTGCCAATAACACACACAGTCATTAATTTAAATAGCTTCCTGTCTGAGACAGGGCAACTGAAATCTGTCAAGGCACACACAGAGTTAACTAAGGATGAGCCTGATAATGCCATATAATTGCTGGCGTATGCATGCATGGTGTGACAATCGACTCCCCCTGCTTCTTGGCTTGTGGGCAGACCCCGGCCAGGCCAAGCAGGCCGACCTGTCAGGCCGGACTAGTCTTTGGCA
Source organism: Spongilla lacustris (assembly GCA_949361645.1). Taxonomy (NCBI): domain Eukaryota; kingdom Metazoa; phylum Porifera; class Demospongiae; order Spongillida; family Spongillidae; genus Spongilla; species Spongilla lacustris. The sequence continues at coordinate 18,459,960 of OX442416.1, read as the reverse complement.
ACCCTGCATGACACTTGTCCATTATGGTTTTCAACCTTTTTAAATTAATGACTGTGTGTGTTATTGGCAGTATTAGAAGTGCAAGTATTCTGGTTTTCAAAGCGATTATAAAAACCATGTACATTCATAAATGTAAACAGCATGCCTGATCACATATAGAGATGCAGGCCCAGGCACATTTCAGTGTCAAGTGTTTCACATCAAATGTATCCTGATACATATTGTTGCAACTACCAGCCATTTTAAAGGGTGGGACGGGGGGGGAGGGGGGGGGGGGGGGGAGGAACTAGCCAGCAATTCTTAACCCTTTTAGATGTGCTTCAAATGTTGTGGGTTACAAATTACTGTTCCAAGTGATTAACATGTACATGTACCATTAGTGAAGCCATGCGAATCTAATGCAGTTCTTTAGCATGGTCAATTGTGCTCGGGACTCATTTTGTAGTAACCAAATAAATATGTACTTATAAGGTTGCAAGCACAGCTCTTGCATGGAGTTCTGATCAACGCTTTACTTTAAAGATCCAGATTATGAGTGGTGGTGACACAGATAATCACATGTATGGCACTCTTGACGCTGTAAGCGCATGGAGATTTTTTTAGCTTTTAGAGTGCTTTGTTGCTCGTTGTGGGTGAAAGCAATAAATTTATTTATATTGAATAAATAAAACACAATACAAAAACATGCCTGTGTCAGAGGGAAGAACTTGTCTGATGTCTCAAATTATATTTAGTATTGCTGCAACTTCTCTAATTGTGATTATTTTTTTATGGTTTTTTGTTTTCCTGCAATCCACTACATTTGGGATACGTATAATACATACACATGCAACATGTCAACAGTAACCTTTTCCCTTGAGTCTTTTGATGTGATTGCACCACCATGTATTTTTTCTTTCATCGCACGTGCGGAACTGGTCAGCTGCAATTATGTGAAGCCAGACTTGAATAATATTAGTGTTGGCTGGAGAGTATAAAGTGGACCTTTTGGATTCATACACACGTTTCTTGCATCAGCAATGTCTTTGCATATTTCTGTTCATGCATCATACATGATGCATACTGAACATGATCAGGTGTACCTGCACTTGTTGTTGTATTTATTCAATATAATTAAAATTATTGCTTTCACCCACAACGAGCAACAAAGCACTCTAAACGCTAAAAAGGCTCCATGCGCTTACAACATCAAGAGTGCCATACATGTGATTACCTATGTCACCACCACTCATAATCTGGATCTTTAAAGTAAAGTGTTGATCAGAATTCCATGCAAGAGCTGCGCTTGCAACCTTATAAGTACATATTTATTTGGTTACTACAAAATGAGTCCCGAGCACAATTGACCATGCTAAAGAACTGCATTAGATTCGCATGGCTTCACTAATGGTACATGTACATGTTAATCACTTGGAACAGTAATTTGTAACCCACAACATTTGAAGCACATCTAAAAGGGTTAAGAATTGCTGGCTAGTTCCTCCCCCCCCCCCCCCCCTCCCCCCCCCTCCCCCCCCCTCCCCCCCCGTCCCACCCTTTAAAATGGCTGGTAGTTGCAACAATATGTATCAGGATACATTTGATGTGAAACACTTGACACTGAAATGTGCCTGGGCCTGCATCTCTATATGTGATCAGGCATGCTGTTTACATTTATGAATGTATATGGTTTTTATAATCGCTTTGAAAATCAGAATACTTGCACTTCTAATACTGCCAATAACACACACAGTCATTAATTTAAAAAGGTTGAAAACCATAATGGACAAGTGTCATGCAGGGTTGCCAAAGACTAGTCCGGCCTGACAGGTCGGCCTGCTTGGCCTGGCCGGGGTCTGCCCACAAGCCAAGAAGCAGGGGGAGTCGATTGTCACACCATGCATGCATACGCCAGCAATTATATGGCATTATCATGCTCATCCTTAGTTAACTCTGTGTGTGCCTTGACAGATTTCAGGTGCCCTGTCTCAGACAGGAAGCTATTTAAATTAATGGCTATGTGTGTTATTGGCAGTATTAGAAGTGCAAGTATTCTGGTATTCAAAGTGATTATAAAAACCATATACATGTACATACATAAATGTAAACACTTTATACTCTCCAGCCAACACTAATATTATTCAAGTCTGGCTTCACATAATTGCAGCTGACCAGTTCCACATGTGCGATGAAAGAAAAGATACCCATGCACATAATTTTATTGTTCAGACTAATGATGGTGGTGCAATCTCATCAAAAGACTCAAGGGAAAAGGTTACTGTCGACATGTTGCATGTGCATGTATTATACGTATCCCAAATGTAGTGGATTGCAGGAAAACAAAAACCATAGAAATTTAATCACAATTAGAGAAGTTGCAGCAATACTAAATATAATTTGAGACATCAGACAAGTTCTTCCCTCTGACATAAGTACATATTTGGTTGCTACAAAATGAGCCCCAAGCACAATTGACCATGCTAAAGAACTGCATTAGAATCGCATGACTTCACTAATGGTACATATACATGTTAATCACTTGGAACAGTAATTTGTCACCCACAACATTTGAAGCACATCTAAAAGGGTTGAGAATTGCCGGCCAGTTCCTTGCCCCCCCCCCCCCTACACCCCCTCCCACCCATTAAAATGGTTGGTAGTTGCAACAATATGTATCATGTATATATTTTTCTTTCATCACACGTGCATACCTCATGTGTTAATACTCAGTCTTTTGCATTTCAGATCTAGTCTGCTGCAACTATGTGAAGCCAAACTTGAATAATATTAGTGCTGGCTAGACAGTATAAAGTGTTATCTTGTGGATCTTTTGGATTCATACACATGCATATGTTGTTTCTTGCATCAGCAATGTCTTTGCACATTTCTGTTCATGCATCATACAAATATTCATTATGATGCATATTGATATCAGGTGTACTTGCACTTGAAGTGTACAGGCAAACCCAGTTGCCATCTTTGCTAAATCCATGCAGCGAAAAATTCTTAGTACAGTGTCTCATGTAGTTGTATCTGAGGTGTGTGTGTTGAATGATACATCAGGATCCATGTGCCCAATGAATAATTGCTACTGACGTGTTTTGTTGTATGCTCTCACACATACCTATTTAAGTATGAAGTACATGTACAATATACTGTGCATGCATTAAACTTGTCCTTTCTTTGCTCGTGCATTGCAGTAAAACAATAACTGTGATTTAGTGATGCCAGCCATGTCCTTAAATTCTTCAGACACTAGTTCCGGCGAGCACAGCATAAATATTTGAAATTGTATAACATTTCTCTACAACCTCCATCTGTACACTCTTTTACATGTACTTCCCACTCACTATGCACTGCAAGAGGAGTTGGCAGCCCCAACTCTTAGGGAGCCACACATGCCCCACCCCCTCCAAACACTACCTATGGAATGATGGAGTTATCAGACCCCCCCACACTGCCAGCAGGGAAGCCACCAGGGGTCTAATAACTGTGAAGATGCCAGCCCTCTCACTGCATGTTGAGCCAGCAGCCAGCCCCCACAAAAATAGGGGCCAACATTGGTCCCAGCCCCACACTTGGAGCTACTAGACACAATGTGTGGAACCATTAAACCCCACAATAGCCACACACAACCAATGCATGTGTCAATGGGACCCCACTACATTTATATACATGTACAATGACAGTGGAGATGCCAGCCCTCACTCACACTGCAAGTCCAGTCAGTAGCCTTGCACAACCAGTGGTTCTAGATGGAGTTATCCAGACCCCTCACTGCCAGCAGGAGAGCTACCAGCTGCCACATAACCAGGGGTCAATGTAACCCCCATAATAATGCCAGTGGAGATGCCAGCCAACCCACACACTTCTAATGGAGTCTTACACCAATTACACAGACAAATGTCATTACACACACACACACACACACACACACACACACACACACACACACACACACACACACACACACACACACACACACACACACACACAATACATACATACCTCTTCATTCAAGTGCTGTGGTATGGTATAATACTACGTGAGCGCAATTGACATAGGCTTAGTGGAATACAAGCAGCCTTAAAGTGTTTATAGAATACTCGCGCCTATGTACTCAATCGGAATATGGAGTCAGTACTATAACAAAACGATCGGACACTGAGACTCACCAACATGTCATTGCCGCGATCTCTTAGATCGTTGCACTCGGGAGTGTTGAAAAGTTATTCAGACGCGCACCTCATGGCTATTCGCAGGCAGCTGATGCATTTAACAGGGCATGGAAAGAGAGAAGGGCGGACATAAATTGCTAGGGTTACGGTACAATAAAACACATGTCGTAAAGTCGTGTGAACGCACCCATATATGGGCATGGACCTACAGTTAGGACGTTTAGGACCTAAAGAAAGTGTTTAGGACCTAAACACTCGCCATGTTCAGCGTACTGCTAATTTTGTCATAATCCGGACTCAGAAATTTCCGGCTGTTGTTGAGACAGTGTTGGAGGTGTCAATGGGACTCACTCACACTGCAATTAAGTCCAGTCAGCAGCCTTGCACAACCAGTGGTTCCAAATGGAGTTATCCAGACCCCTCAGTGCCAGCAGGAGAGCTACAGCTGCCACATAACCAGGGGTCAATGTGACCCCCATAATAATGCCAATGGAAATGCCAGACAACCCTCACACTTTAAATGGAGTCTTCAAATATTGCACACACACACACAAACACACCACGCACACACACACACGTGTACACACACACACACACACACACACACACACACACACACACACACACACACACACACACACACACACGCGCGCGCGCGCATACACACACCTCTGCGCACTAGACACGCACATGCATAACTCATAGTAACTACGTGAGCGCACTCTTTTAAAGTGTTTAGAATACCGGTACTCTACTCGCGCTTATGAATCTATGCTCAATCGGACTATGGAGTACTATTAAAACGATCGGACACTCACCAACATGTCATTGCCGTCCTCCAATGAGTTAGATCGGGACAGTCGAAAAGTTATTCAGACGCGCACGTACGGCGCACCACATGGCTACTTCAATCGTATGCAGCTGATGCATTGAGGCCTGGAAACGAGAGATGGGCGGACATAAATTGCTTGGTCTTTCGTATGTATGAGTGATTTTGCTGTGAACTATGCTTATGTGCTTGACCCGTTGACATGGCAATACGTACGTACGTATACGTACGAGCGTGCAAAAGAAACATCACAAATCGACACCCTTGCAAAGCAATGAATCTGCAAAGATAAAAGCTATGCAGTCGCTACTATATAAGCCTCGTCAGCAACATTTGCGTATATCTGGCACATGAAAATCGCCTGTCAGTCACTAACGTCTGTATAAAATCGCCTATAAATGATGAAGATAACACACACGGTACTTGTGTTATCAATCCTTGGAAGTTATGTGGTAAGCCTCACCGCTACCATACCGCCTGACTATGCTCTGCAGAACGTCGACTACCTGTGCAAGAGATCGCTCAAGTCCAATACAACTGTGGTATTGGGCGGTGGGGAACATCGCATATCTACTACTTGTACCATTTCCAATATTGAAAACGTGACTATAATGGGGTCTTCGATAAATAGCACCACGATTCGCTGCAAAGAAGGAAGTGGACTTAAGTTCGTTTCAGTACAACAGTTGACCATGGAAAGAGTGACGTTCATTGGCTGTGCTATAATTCTAACTGACACCAAAAACTCTCTTATCGCAACCTGCATATTTCAGGACAGCATTGGTAGTGCTGTCAGGTTGGGTGGATCAACAGGCAATGTTAGCATCTCAAACTGTACATTTCAAAACAACAATGCTACTTATGATGGAGGTGCTGTGCATTTGTTTGTATCAAAAGGCAATGTTAGCATCACAAACTGCACATTTCAAAACAACAGTGCTGCTTATGGTGGTGCTGTATTGTCGTATCGATCAACAGGCGATGTTAGCATCACAAACTGCACATTTCAAAACAACAATGCTACTACTTATGGTGGTGCTGTGTGGTTATATGAACCAGCAGGCAATATTAGCATCACAAACTGCGCATTTCAAAACAACAGTGCTACTGATGATGGTAGTGGTGGTGCAGTAAATTTTGCGGGTGGATCAACAGGCAATGTTAACATCACAAACTGCACATTTCAAAACAACAGTGCTACTGTGGGTGGTGCTGTGTGGTTGGATGAATCAACACATAGCATCACAAACTGCACATTTCAAAACAACAGCGCTACTGTGGGTGGTGCAGTATTTTTGGTTGGACCAACAGGCGATGTTAGCATCACAAACTGCACATTTCAAAACAACAGTGCTACTTTTGATGGTGGTGCTATATATATATCTTTCGCTGACGTAGTAATTATTGATAAATCAACTTTTATTAATAACACTGCAGTCAGAGGTGCAGCAGTCTATGCCTCAAACAGGGATGATAAAAACACCATAATTCAGCTAGGCCACCTCACTCTTCAGAATGTGATAGTTGAAAACAATCACTGCTCTTGTAATGGGTACCCGACGGTTAGAGGAGGGGCCATTTTCTTCAGTGTAATGACAGTGGACATTATTGGAAACACCATCACAGGAAGTCAGTTTTTGTCTAACTCTCCCCTGGGGGCCATCACAGGAGAAAATGGATTTCTGCAGCTGTATGGTAATGTATCATTTTATAACAACATTGGAGAGAATGGTGGGGCCATTAGTCTATCCAACAATGTACCGCTCAAATTCAATAACAGTTGCACAGTGGAATTTTCCAGAAATGTTGCAACAGGGTATGGTGGTGCTATTTACAATGATGGGGGTCCATCATTAAATGGAAGAATATTTAATTATTGCATCATACAATTCATTGCGACAGATTCTTTTGGTAACGTAAGTAGCTCCATCACCTTTACTGATAACCATGCACAGCAAGGTGGTCATGCTGTGTATGCCACACCCATTTATTGGTGCTCCTGCATAAATAATGATTATAAAAATTGTGGCATCATGGCTAGCTATTTCACTATTACTGCATTACCACAAGATCTAGATAAAATTCAAGTACTCTCATTTCCAACATATGTGCAGCTTTGTAATTGCAGTGACCCTGACTTGTGCAATGTTACAGGTCAGTATGAAGGAAAGGTTATCACATATCCTGGTAGGACTTTGAGACTTAATGTTACCTCAGTAGATGATGGAAACAACCTATCACCCGGTGTGGTTTATGCATTAATTAGCACAAATGGTGACATCACTACAACCATAACACTTGGACCTGGACAAGAAGCTCAGTGGATAGGAACAGTATGTGGTACGATAGAGTACCAAATCTATGGACCAGAAATGGCTTCACTAAATCTGGTTCTGTCCACATCTCCAGGCAATTACCCAACAGTCATTGAGGTAGAACTGTTAACATGTGAACCAGGGTTCATATTTGTGTCAAATTCTTCTACATGTGACTGTTCCCCATTCTTGACATCACATGGAGTGGTCTGTGATACATCAGATGGTACTGTGATTATAAATAAAAATAGCTGGATTGGTGTGTACAATAACACTCTTCCAGCACTGGCTTCTTTCTGTCCTTTGGACTACTGCAATAGAACAATCATTAAGCTGTCTCTAGATATGCCTGTGGTCTTGTGCAATGGAGGACGTACTGGCATTATTTGTGGTCATTGCCATGGTAACTACAGTGTGATCTTTGGTTCTTCCCAGTGCCAGGTGTGCTCAGATATGTGGCTGATCACACTTGTGATGTTTGCAGTGTTGGGTGCCTTACTGGTGGCAGCACTGTTCTTCCTCAATCTCACTGTAACACAAGGCACACTCTATGGGCTCATCTTCTATGCTAACATTATTCAAGTCAATGCTTCAATATTCTTCAGCCAATCCACTTTGACACCATTGCAAGTGATTGTGTCCCTTGTGAACCTTGACCTTGGGATTCCTATGTGTTTCTATGATGGTATGGATGATGCTGACAAGGCTGGCCTTCAGTTTCTGTTCCCAGCCTACCTCCTCCTCCTTACCATGATAGTCATTGTGCTCTGCCACTACTGTCTTAAGCGATCTCCAACCACCTCCACTAGGTCCTGTGTTTATAGAGTTTTCAACATCGTAGGACAAAGAGCAGTTGGTGTCCTATCTACTCTCATCTACTTGTCATATTCCAAGCTGTTGAGAAGTGTCATTGATGCTTTCACATATTCCACAGTCCACCTGCCCAGTGGTGACATCTATGTGTGGTTCTATGACGGAAATGTGGAATACCTTCATGGGAAGCATACTGTTATATTTGTGGTTGCCATGGTGACAGGTGTCTTGTTTCTCCTCCCCTACACCTTTGCCCTCACTTTTATTCCAATCATTGAAAAGTACAGTGAACACAACAGACTGTTCAACTATCTCCACAAGAAGGCCAATCAGATCAAGCCAATGAATGATGCCCACTATGCCCCCTATAAGGGGGAGTGGCGATGGTGGCTGGGAGCAAGGCTTTGGCTTCTAGTTGTGATGCACATTTTAAATCCAGTGTATAGTTCTAACAATCCATCTCTGCTTCTGTCCATCCAGGCTACCATGGTGATCCTGTTCACCATAGCACAGGCTAGAATAGAACCATTAGGGCAGTCACGTCAAAAGTCAGCAAAATTCAACAGACGTACTATCATCTACAATAAGTTCTATAATAGTCTTGACCTGTTTTACCTCCTCAACTATATTGTACTAGCTCTGTCAATGTCTTACTTTCTAGACCAAGGTTTAGACCAAACACAGCTTGTTGGTGTTTTGGTGGGTCTGTATGTAGTGGTGGTGATGGTGACTGTCTTGTACCATCTCATTGTGGCCATCCTCAAGGCTTGTGGGATATATGACAGAGCCAGAGAGAAGATTGATGGATTACTTCAAAGTAAATATAAAGAAATGGTTCCTGCTAGCACCAATTTCACAGTCAACTTTGGTGAGAGGGAACAATTTTTGTGTGAAGACTAAAGTACATGCAATGTTGTGTGCTCAAAGAGTTTATAGTTTTCTTAGAGGCATAGTTAGTTGTGCCATGTCTATTGCTTTCTTGTTCATTTAAATTAAAATGTCAACATAAAATGAATCTAACCAAATCACAAAATGTACTGTAGAAATGGCTCTGAAAACACTAATCCCTTCTTTTTATAGCCTTCAAGGAGCAGACATGCTTTAGATATATATCTGAGTCAGTAGATGTTACATTGTGAGGGTGTGTGGTTATTTTGTGAGAGGGTGGCATCATTAGTGAAGGGGGTGGGGTTATAAACCTTATGTATTAAGGGAGGGGATATTAGACCTTGGGCCCATGATGGGGTTATTAGACCTAATGTTGTGAGGGGGTGGGGTTATGTTGTGAGAGGGTGGAATTATTAGTGGAGGGGGTGGGATTATATAAACCTTATGTATTAAAGGGAGGGAAGGATGGAGGGTGGGGTTATTGGAGGGGGAGGGGTTATTAGACATTGTCAGATGTCTGGACAGGTGCAGTTAGAACACTTCAATACCCACATAGAGGTTAGGGTCATGTGACTCTTCACTAATCTTTATGCTACTATTCTGCAGGTTGATATTCTCCTCTTCCCTCTCCCTCCCCGCTCATCTCTACTCTGGTCGTCCCTTGGAGTTGATGCATGTGATGCAGGACTGTCTGTGTAGGGAGGCGGAGCTAATCAAGGCACAGGATGTTTTGCAGCAACAGGTGGGGGGAGGAGGGAGGGGAAGGGAAGGAGGGAGGAAATGTATAATCTTTCACAGTGAGGAGAAAGGGATGTGATCAAGCTTTCATAGAGCCAACGTGGGGGGGAGGGGGGAGGCAAAATATGTACATGTAAACTGTTGCCAAGGTGGATTACGGCTGTTAGGGGAGGTGGGGTGCAGGGGATTCCCTTAACATTGGCACTACATACCTCCTACATGTAGCTGCTGTAGGTGTGACAAGGACAGAGGCTGCAACGGTATTAACTATTAATAATGATAGTATTAATTATTAATAATGGTAGTTCTCAACTCCACCCATTGCCAGCTACAAATTTTCCATTGTTGCACAAGGTGTACATTTGTTGTGGTAATGACATTGGCTTGTACATGTAAATGAGGCGGTGTTGGTGGTAAACATATCCTCATACAAATGCCATTACAGTACAAGACAGTTCCACATACACCTTAATACATGTAGTCCTACATACATGTACATGTGCTTGTTTGGTGCCATGGCAACCAGGGAATTAAAAACATTTCTTTCCTGCCCACACAAGCATCAGCTTTACACAGAGATACAGTGAGGCTTGTTGTTGTCTTTGCACATCTGCAGGGATCTGAACATAAAGTACTTTATGGGGAGGGGGAGGGGGCAGTGTTTAATGGACTATACTGCCTGGCCCCACGGCACATTATCCACTGGGCCCCAGTGCAATGGGCTATTCCATCCATTAGCTATTTAACCGTACACTCCCACAGATGACAATAATTACAAGCGTTCCCACCCCTCACCCCTGGGACAGGTGTATAAATGCGCCCCCCTGGGCAAGCTTCTATTGTGGGCCTCATGCCTTGCACCTTCACTCCTTGTCACACGGCCCCTCATCCCTGTCGTTCAGCTTTCATGCTGTATTCCGACAACCCAAAAGGAATGATACCAACATGGCTGATCAACTGGGGGGCACAGGTGAGGGGTAGGGGCAATAGGAGGGGGAGGAGCGATGGGAGGGGTACGATGAGGGGGAGAAGCAATGGAACTAGGGGGTATGCATAATTCCTTCACACCTGCACACGCACACACACATACACACATACACACACACACACACACACACCCGCACACACATACACATACACACACACACTATAGACAGGAGTCCCTCAGTTCCTGGAGATGATGAGAAAGGCTGTGTTTGGGTACGAGAAGTGGCTCAAGGATACAGGTAGGGAGGCCCCTAGACCACCTGAGGTGTCCTTGAAGATCAGCACTTCTGTGGCCTCCTAACCTTATGTGGACCTTATCATTATTTATTATAGAAAATTTATATTGTGGCTGCAGAGCAGGAGTCACTGGTTCGATCCCTGGTGGAGGTGATCTTTTGCTTGTGATAAGGATAAACTCCTAAGGGATGTGATAAGGAAGTGTGGTTGCTGAGTTCCTTAGGTCTTTTTGTTGCTCCCCCCTCATAGGGCACCCTTGGGTCTTTGCCAGTATTCTAGTCACCGCTGGAGTCACTGGTTCGATCCCTGGTGGAGGTGATCTTTTGCTTGTGATAAGGATAAACTCCTAAGGGATGTGATAAGGAAGTGTGGTTGCTAAGTTCCTTAGGTCTTGTTCTTGCTCCCCCCTGATAGGGCACCCTTGGGTCCTCACCAGTATTCTAGTATTCTTAGGCTCCGCTATCTTTTGTATGGCCTATCAGATTTATGTTAGGCTTCATAGGGTTTTCTTTCTTTTTTTTTGTCAGGTTTGTCTGCCTTATCATGCCTGTCAGGCGTGTCTGCCTTATCACGTGGGGGTGATAAAAATTATCAGTACACACGCATGCACAGAGCTGAAGACTAAACTTCTGTATTATTATTCATAACATTTTTTATTATGCACACATTTAGAATATTACATACAAGATTTCAAATGTGAAAACCTACACTAAGAATTCGTCTCACACCCTGCTAGCACAGCTCTAGCATTTGCCCTCACCAGAGTTATGCTGAGTTTGTCGTAGAGTTGTATGATAGCCTGGACAATGCAGTTAAGAAGCTAAATGTGATCCAAGTCGGGATAGTGTTTACTTGGCTTCCGATCCCTAACACCCATAATGTTCTACAGCAAGGGGGATCATTTGCAATGTGTTCTGCTGCATAAGCTGCAGACCCAGCTGTCACACTCTCTTCAGGTAAAACTTTGGCATTTAGCCGTGATGTGACAGTAAGGGTCAAATACAGCTGGCTTGCCTAATGGCTGCCCGTGTCCTGCTCATTTCTGATCCCCATCTGTTTCCCCCGGCATCTTTGACAGTACAAGTGCTTGATGAAAACATCTCTTGATCTGTTCTGGCATGCCACCATGTTTGCATGTCAGGGAGTGATGGCCAAGATGGTGTACATGTACACACATGTAGATTCTTAATTCATAGACCCCAATGCTTAACGTTCACTTCAAAGCAATTTGATAAAAACGTTCTCTATGAGAAAGTTGGTGGTATATAGGATTTGAAGGCAATAGTGGTGCAAAAGCAGGGAAGCAAAGGTCTAATCATAAGACAAACAATATTTAGCACACAATAGCTCAGTGAAGGCCCCAAACTGCCAGAAGTTGAGCACAAGTGTGGTCAAGCAGCCATGTTCTTTTATACTCCTTCATTAAAATATATGTTCTTCTATTTTGGCATGATTGGTTAGATGCTTTTTGTACATGCGGGATATTTGACCTAAGAGCCAATAAGCTGAGCAGAGTCTTTCTCAGGCAGTGTAACTTCCATCGGCAAGGGTTTAATACATCACACCTGATCATGAATCGTGCGAATCCAACACGCGTCCATTGAAGCAGCCTCTATAGTTCATAATCTGACAGCCCACAGCCCCATGCATGCCCTGCACTGCCTTCATTTTAAGCGATGCGTCAGTATCTTCAAAGATGGGGTTGGTACATATGCAGGCTTATCACACTTACTCCACCAGCGAAACGAACACGGCAAATCCAGCTATAACGCAGCGATAACTTGACTACCGACTTTCCAAAGGTACAGAATGACGCATCGATCGGACTTCACTTCTTGCAACCAGTAACGCAACAACCGCACACATGTACTTAAATAGCCGACAGGCTACGCGCGCCAGGAAACAAAATATACACTATATGACGTAACGTGGGCCGCCTGCCTTAGGATCCTGTTCATGTTTTACGTTTTATAGCTATATGCGCGCGCGCGTAGGGCCGGGGTCGACTCGTGCGCCAAGGATATGTCTAGAAGACGAAGCTTATCCATGTATATATCTTTGCTGGAGAGAGTAATCCATTTCACTACTAACTACAATACACTAGACTGACTAGTTTTTTCCCGATGCCCACCGTTGAATATCTTTCTCACCGGTGGGTGTAGTTTGACGTTAACGTGATTAAATTCCTTCGCACCTTTCTGTGGATACGATCTATTGGCACGCCCTATGGAAAGAGGATTCGGTACGATATTTGACGTGCGCGTATGATGTACGTAGGCCTATTTTGATGTACATGTATCATCGTGTGGGGTATTGAACTTGGAGTTGTACGCAGGTAGTTGGGCGTAGCCCGAAGGTCGGGCTACGCCCAACAACACCCACCCCACCTTGCACCTAGGCCTAGCAGTTATCGTAGCCAGGGATAATCAGTATATTATCTCTGTCGTATGCTGACTCGTATGTAACGTGAATACGATGTTTTCAAAACTTCAGATGGAGAACAGAAGCTTCGAGATGCGGCATACAGAGGTGATATTGGCGAGGCGGCGAGGTTGATCGAAAGTGGAGTAGCTGTAAATTCAAATCGTGGGGTAAGCAGTGATTTATAATTAATGAACAAGTAATGATATGTATTTACATATGTATGGTGCTGAACACTATCCTGTATATGGATGGTGATGTAAAAAAAAAAACAAGGCCATAGAGCAGCTGCTTCTAAGCCTACACACAAAGACCATGCAGTTCTTGTCAAATGTTTGCAATTATGATAATGTGTAGTTGTTCGGTACTGAAGAGTTTGTATTTTTAGACTAAAGTTGCTATAGAAACCTTACATACCACTACTGCAGGGGTGGGAAACCCAGTTGCTGACCAATTAAAAAAAATTCTGGCTGAGTGCTTATTTCAAATAGATCATACTGTGTAGCATATGCTTTTAGTGAACTATACATATCTCCATCCTTGTACCCACTACATTCATATTTCCAATATGAACTCCTAGGAGTATCCATAAAACATTTGAGCCAATAACTACATTCTGTACTGGAGTTGCAGTTGTTTATTTAAGTAATTTACTTCATCTCTCACCAATCTTTGTATTGTGTAGAAATAGTGGCTGGATGTGAAAATCTATAATCACAGCTTAAATGGTTTATCATTTGGCAAAAGGAGAAAAAATTGATTTGATTGATTTGATTTGATTGTATACATACATACACATACATATGCAAAAAGGCAAGTAGTGACATGACAAGTACTTGCACTTACCAATATATTGTAACCATTCCAGGGTGGTGGTACTCCATTACACTATGCAGCCATAGGAGGTCATACTACATGTGTGGAACATCTACTTTCCACTCCTGGTATAGAGGTGAACATTAAGGATATGGTTAGTTGCTCCATTGAATATTAAAATAACATATGCACTGTTATAGGAACTGTAGCAGACCATGTACTACATGTACTTTTGTACATGTGTACATTGTACCCACCACCATGTTGACTGAACTATTGTACCTACTCCAGTATGGTCATACTCCATTACACCTTGCTACAATTGGAGGTCATCCTACCTGTGTGGAACACCTCCTTTCCACTCCTGGTATTGATGTGAACATTAAGGATCATGGGGTGAGTTGGTCCAATGAATGATTTGCAGCTTTTAACTAAGCACCATCTACATTTATTAACATTAATTGTTTTAATGAAAAGAGTCTTGAAACTTTTATCAATATTAATTAACCAAAAAGATAGATTTATAAAATTCACCATCATGTCCTCTTTTGCTGTTAAACTTTTTACAACACTTATCAGTTAATTAACTGCTTGTGGTTAATTTATAAACAATTTTTCTTGATTGAGGAACAATGCATCCACCGTTGAACTATTGTACCTATAGGAACTGTAGCTGACATAGCAAACCACTACACTTTTTGGTTCAAATGATAAACATGCAGCACTACACGGCTGTTTCATTCCATTGAAAAGTTGGACATTAGGTCTCGTCCCCATTCCCTGCTTGGAGACAGGCAACTGAACCCTAGTTACCGCATGGCACTGGAATGTGGCTTATCCTTCTTTATCCGTACAACGTAAGCTCACTTTGAATCGATATATCAGTCAGGCGTCCTACGAGGACTAAAACAGTATAAGTTTCATCTTTGTTGTATTTACATACGCGCGAAGAGAGGGCCGAGACTACATGCGCTTTATTTTGAGTTGTTCGTGTCAATAGGCTTTTTTGAGAAATCCGCCCGGCCAAATGAAAAAACTCTTTTAGAAACGTGTACTCAAGAGACGGCTGTATTTGGTTCTGTTTAGGCTGTAACGGGGCTAATTTTCTGCGCGTCGTGCCAACGCTTTGAAAAGGGCAGATTTATTTACGTAGCGAAGTGGTCCTCTCATATCGTGTATGTGCGAAACACACATAGGCCCTACTAGTATGCTTGGAAAACAAAAAACACACACTATTCTTTGCATTTTCTATTTCGACTTAGCTTTTCTGGCCTCAAAGACTCCAGTTTGGAAACACACTCACAATCAGGCGTACTAGCCCGACCTTCGCGTATATTCGGGCTACGCCTAATAATTAAGTGTCCTTGGGCGTTTGGCCATACTCATATGTCCTGCACGACTGATTGAAATGGTTGTGTGCTTCGTTCCCCCATCAGCCCAAAGCCTGCATGCATTCATGATTGCACATGTCCACCCATGGTGTTCGAGTAGGTGCATTTTCATGCTAGGAGCCTGTTCTATGGCTTTACCATACACCTGTATACAATTTCTCTACTGCTGCTTCTTGTACTTGCACGCTCTGGAGGGATATCAAATAGTATCATTGCGTATGTCTGCATGTCAAATAAGAGCTCCATTGAAAAGGCAGCACGGGTATATTTTGTTTGAAGAACTCGTTTTACACCCTTATATAGTTAAGTTATGACCAAATACTATCTGACAGAACTTCTGGACATGACGTCCATTGCCATCATAGATTAATAACCTTAGGTTATTAATCCATGTTTCCATTGTCGTTGTATGTCAAATTTATACAGATGGGTGTGGCGACGTGCATTATTCATTAGTTGCATGGTCCCGAGTAACCGTGTCGTTCTCTCACCAGAAAATAAGCCCCATCATGTACTAAACGCAAAGGTGAAATACAATGATTGCTCTTTGAGTAGGAGAAGTTTTTAAAACCATCTGCCGGGCGGGTTTCGAGAAAAATCGGTTGCCGCCTGAGCACTTAATGAAGACATTAAAAGGCGTGCCTTCAATAGTACCATGCGCGGCAATTATGGGCCAAAGAAGAGCGTACTTTAACTGTGCGTATCATTCTTTTTAAGTACGAAATTGGTTGTGGAATAGCTCAAAAGCATAATGGTTGTGTATATTGAATTGGTAGTGGCAAGCAGCGCCTCTGAACGTAAACCACAAAATAATTAGCTTCTCTAGGATCCCAAATACCAAAATACCGTAATGTTCGAATGTGTTCTAATTACAAACCTAATGTCCAGCTCGAAACAGCCGTGACTATTTCAGCTTCTGCACTTTGTCCCAATACACACATAACTAGAGTATAATGATGAGCTGGGTATTATGACAAATTTAATCTGATTATATAATATAATTATATATATAATTATTATATATATAATTGGGACAGTTTCCGAGAAAATGATACTTCGCTTTTATATTTATAATGTTATAAAATTTCCTTATGTTTGAATCGCTATAACTTCCCAACGGTTAAAGCTATCCACTTGCTATTTCCAACACTTCATACCACACCAATTCTCTATGGTAAAATACATTTTAGGGTCTTGCACATGCTCCGTGTCAGTATTACAACGTTCGATACCCCACCGGGTTCAAACACGACATAACTCTCTGTAGGAATAATCAAATCGCTTCAAATTCGGTTTGTAGGTAGAGAGTTACTATACCTATCGATTTGTTCTGTTCGTTAATTTTTGTGTGATCCGTTAAGGAGATATAGCTGTGCAAAGTAGGTACACGTTTCCCGCTCGAATCGCGCCGTTGTACTTGCGTGAACCGCTTCCATTCACCGGAGTACATGAATATGCAACTACTTCCTGTGGGCTGAGACTTTGATAACTTATAGCCACACCTATACTGCGCTGGGTAAGTATCGTCCCTGTCTCCCTGTCGCTGTTGTTATTCGTTGTTCTTCTTAAATGATATGGCGACGTATCAAACGACTGAAGACGAGCTCGTATACAGTGGAAACCGTGGTACATGACATTAAATTTTTTTTCCTGCTCTTCAATGTTTGGAATTGGTTTTAACAATAATGGTATGAACTAATGAAATTCTAACAATGCAGTTTGGTTGGCAAACTAGTTGTCTACAAGAGTTTGAAATTGAAACGTATCACGTGACTTCTTGGTTTCTATTTTTGGAAATGTGTGCCCCTCGTTCAGCAAAAGTAATTCTAGCTCATTTCTCCTCCGTTCGGAAACGGATGAGGCTGAACGTTGGCATATAACTACCACGCACATAGCTATATCACTTGGTCGGGCCAAATGTTGAATCCGGTAAACAGTTTGAGGACAGCGGCTGCAAATGTGCTGTTTTAGGGGGAGACGCGTTTAGCTGTTTGTCTCGTATCGCGTAGTGTTTATGCTACCGTAAATTCACAATGCATAGAAAACAGATACATCTATCTGAAACGCTCGTTTAATGTCAACTTTCGTTTACTTTGTCGCAAAAAAGTTAGCCTCGAAAGGTTGGGTCCTAAAAGTCAGCCATTTTCGGATGAATAACATTACAATTATTTACATTATTGTGGTTATCGTTGTTATGAGTGAAGCGAACAAGCTGAAAACGGCTACCACGAAGAGCTAAAGAGGTACTGCCACAATGGGAAGTTTTGAAACAAAGGAATGCTCCAAGGGGAAACCCCAATGCTGCTGGTTTTAAGAAATAGTGAGCAAAGAACTGGAATCGTTAGCTCAGCATTGATGCTAGGGCACTCGCACTGAGAATGTACTACATTGAACTGAGCACTCTTTGCATTAATCAGAGAAATTACCTCGCTCAGTTCGATGTAGTACATTCTCAATACGAGCATCGATCCTAGCATCAATGTCAGATAGGTTTGGCATGTGCTGGGCTAACGATTCCAGTTCCTTGCTCGTTATTTGATGCAGTCGTTTGAATTCGACTCGTCAACTTGATAGATTTAACGATTGCCTCTTCAAACCTGCAGCTCTGGGATTTTCCCCTTGGAGCACTTTTTTTTTTTCTTTCAAACTTTCCCAAAGTGGCAGTACCTCTTCGTTAGGTAGCCCGCGTGATACTGGGCATTCCGTTTGGTTCTGAAAAGAACCGTTATCCGCTTGTTCAATTCTTCCATCTTCACTCGTAGCAATGATAACCACAATAATGTAAATAATTGTAATGTTATTCATCCGAAAATGGCTGACTTTTAGGACTCAACCTTTCGAGGCTAAATTTTTTGCGACAAATTAAACGAAAGTTGACATTAAATGAGCGTTTCAGATACAAATACCTGTTTTCTATGCACTGTGAACTTACGGTAGCATAAACACAACGCGATACGAGACAAACAGCTAAATGCGTCTCCCCCTAAAACAGCACATTTGCAGCCGCGGTCCTCAAACTGTTTACCGCATTCAACATTTGGCCCGACCAAGTGATGTAGTTATGTGCGTGGTAGTTATAAGCCAACGTTCAGCCTCATCCGTTTCCGAACGGAGGAGAAATGAGCTAGAATTACTTTTGCTGAACGAGGGGCACACATTTCCAAAAATAGAAACCAAGAAGTCACGTGACAAGTTTCAATTTCAAACTCTTGTTGATAACTAATTTTCCAACCAAACTGCATTATTAGAATTTCGTTAGTTCATACCATTATTGTTAAAACCAATTCCAAACATTGAAGAGCAGGAAAAAAACTTTAATGTCATGTATCATGGTTTCCACTGTAGGGCTTCAATCGGCGGACGCGTTCGAGGTTCGAGCTGTACAAATACGACGATCGATATTCAAGATCCATTCGATGAGGATGGGGAGATTGATAACATTAGTGACGGCGGTCGTATCACTGACGATGGTCCTAAATCACTAAAGGAGCCACCAGCCCCACCCCCTCATCTGCAGGCACTCTACTTCATAGCCACACATTGCAAGTCCTGACAGCAGCCCCGCACAACCATCGGACGCCATGCAGAGCCACCAACCCACTCGCACCACCTATGAAACCACCCACCCATATCAGACCCTACGCACCAGCTAACCAATGGAGTCAGCATACACCGGCTCTCTCACTGAAAATAGAGTTGGCAGCCCCCACAATTTCAGTACCAGTTAGCACCAATGAAGCCATTACAGAAAATGTTATCAGACTGTCAGCATGCAGGGGTCATTGGGGTCCCCAACCATAATGCAGGCCCTCACACCACAAGTGGAATCAGCACTCCGACAATTTCAGGGGAGCCATGAACTGGAGCCACACATGCCCCCACTACCGATGGAATCATTAGCCCTCATTTGGCAGCTCCTACATACAGGGGCCAGCCCCCACGGCCCTATCTCCCACCAGCTATCCTTCACTACAAGTTAAGTCAGCCGTAGCAGCCCTCTAGTACTATACAAGTGCACAATACCAGTGATCATTCACTGCAAGTTCAAGAAGCCAATAGAGCCACCAGCCGCCATCACTGCAATTGCACTTCCCCATCACTGCAACTGAACTTAACAGCCTCATGACAAGTGTACTTACATTTCATGCAAGTCACCAGCCCTCCTAACGATGGGCCTGCACTGCCAGCAGGGGTGCATGCACGCACAAGCAGGGGTCAATACGTATGATGCCGGTGGAGATGCCAGCCCACACACTACAAGTAGTCCCCACAATTACAAACAGTACCAGTGCAACCACTAGCCCTCACTCAGCCCCCATGGCCCTACCTGTCTATCAGCAGCCATCAATGCAATTTAATATTAATAGTGCCACACCTCAGGTCCAGTTAGCACCAGCTCCAGTGGGCATTACAGTTGACAGCTCTGCAATGGACAGTGCAAACTCTAAAGCAAACAGCCTACTAGAGAGCAGACTGATAAGTATAACCTACAGCAGGCGCATGTGGAGCAGGCCCTCTGGCAGTGGGCACAGCATCAGATGACATTGGACACTTGTACAGTGACACAACACACAGCTGTGGTGTTAACGTCTCAGCACTAAGACAGCTGTGGAGTGAACATCACAGATAATAGACAACTGAACCGTATGGCAGATAGCTACAGAGCAGGCAGCCAAGTAACTACGGCAGACAACTGGAGTGGGGACTACAGTAGACGGCTATGCAGTGGACTCTACAACTTTAGGTAGAAAGATACAGAGCAGTCAGATGAGTACATGTACCTACAGCAGGCACATGTAGAATGGACCTAAGGCAGTGGGCACTAAATCAGACACCACCAGACACTTGTGAAATGACACAACCCACAGCTTTGGTGCATGTTAACATCACGGCACTGTAACAGCTGTGGAGTTTTTTTTTTGGAGTGAACATCACAGCAGACAGCTGTGAGGTGAACATCACAACAGACATTTCTGGTGTGAACATCACACCAGACAGCTGTGAAGTGAACATCACTGCAGCTAACAGACAACTGGACCCAGCTGTGGAGCATGGCAGACAACTGGAGTGGGCATTACAGTAGACAGCTCTGCAATGGGCAGTGCACACACTAAGGAAGACAGCCTAGTCAACAACTAGAGAGCAGACAGATACATGAAAGTACCTATACAGCAGGCACATGTCGGACACTTGTTAAGTGACACGTACAAACAACACACAGCTGTGGTATTAACTTCACACAATGCCAAAGCTAACTGGGCCCTCAGACAGATAGCTGTGGATCAGGCAGCCAAGTAACAACGGCAGACAACTGGAGTGGGCACTACAGTAGACAGCTATCCAGCGGACAGTATAGAACTTTAGGCAGATAGCTATGGAGTAGGCAGATGCTCAGGCAAATGTGCATTGGACCTAAGGCAGTGGGCACTAACACCGGACACTTGTGTTAGTGACACAACACACAGCTTTGATGTTAACATCACAGCTCACTGTGACAGCTGTGGAGTGAATACCTTAGCATCATAGCAGACACTGATGCAGTGAACATCACAGCAGAAAGACAGCTGAGAAGTGAACATCACAGCTAATAGACAACTGGGCCCTATGGCAGATAGCTGTGGAGCTGGCAGATGAGTACGTGTACCTTCAGCTGGCACACATAGAATGGACCTAAGGCAGTGGGGACTAACACCGGACACTAACACCGGACACTTGTGCAGTGACACAACACACAGCTGTGGTGTTAACATCTCATCACTAAGACAGCTGAGGAGTTAGCATCACAGCTAATAGACAACTGGACCCTATGGCGCAAAGCTGTGGAGCAGGCAGCCAAGTAACTACGGCAGACAACTGGAGTGGGGACTACAGTAGATGGCTATGCAGTGGACATGCAGTACAACTTTAGGCAGATAGCTACAGAGCAGGCAGATGAGTACATGTACATGTACCTACAGCAGGCACATGTAGAATGGACCTAAGGCAATGGGCACTAAATCAGACAACACCAGAGACTTGTGAAATGACACAACCCACAGCTTTGGTGCATATTGACATCACAGCACTGTGACAGCTGTGGAGTGAATACCTTAGCATCCACAATAGAGGTGTCTGTGGAGTGAACATCACAGCAGACATTTCTGGAGTGAACATCACAGCAGACAGCTGTGACTAGCTGTGAGGTGAACCTCACTGCAGCTAACAGACAACTGGACCCTATGTCAGGTAGCTGTGCAGAGCTGGCAGCCAAGTAACAATGGCAGACAACTGGAGTGAACAGTACAGTAGACAGCTACATGTATGCATTGGACAGTAGACCTTAAGGCAAACAGCTACATAGTACTGTACATTGTGGGTAGCAGTTATGAAGCAGACAGGGTGCGTAAATGTGGATTGGATCTTGTGGTAGACAGCTAAGAAATACCCCACAGCTGACAGCTATGCAATACCTCACATCAAACAGCTAAGCAATACCCCACAGCAGACTGTACAATGTGATGTGTGTATCAATGTGTGACACTAGAATTGACATAGTACTCCACTCTGGAGACAGCTATGGAGTAGACCATATGGGTACATCATAGTAGATATTATGGAGTGGATACTAAGAAGCTTGAGACACCTGCACTTGGGCTGACAGTACTATCTGGCGAGTGGACCCTATACTGTATGGCTGTCTGCTGTATGGTCTACGCCGCATCTACCGTGGTGTCTACAGCTGTGTACTGTAGAGCGTGTGCCCCAACGCCCACTCCACAGGTCTACTCACATAGAGAGAGAGCTATGGATGGAGTGGTCCCTACGGCTGATAGCAGTGGCGCAGACAGACAAATGAAGTAGACCCTACGGCAGGCTGTGGAGTTACTACAACAGGCAACTCTAGAGTAAACTGAATGACAGGCAACTGTTGAGTGAACCTACAGTGCTCAGACAGCTGTGACCCACCCCTACCCTCTTATAGACTGTCCTATAGTACATGAACACACTTTTTGAACCTTATCACCAATGCTGTGACAGTGTCATACATGATAACTTGTACTTGTATATGTACATTATACAAAAAGGGTACCAGCAGGGTTAGATGTACATGTAGAGCTGTTTTGCCCCCTCCTTCAATACTGCATGTACACTGTACCTACTGCCTATGTAAACCATACACCACTGATAGGGCTAGTAATTATTTAATTACAAAAGCTTTTATTTCTGAATATAATTACTATCCCTATCAGTACTGATTTGGGTTAGTCAGGGCCACAGAACGGTTTATACAGGGTGTCCACAAATGAACGCAACGCTTTTGATTGTGAATAACTTTTGATAGGATGGAGCAAAAAATCTGGTATTTTGAAACAGAGTTGGTCGGTTTCCTCAAATTTTTTTCCATTAATTTAATTAATACATTATTAATAATGCTAATTAATTTTAATAAGCACAACAAATTAACTGATTTAAAAGTTCGTCTGTGTTCAGGTATCGGTTGTGAAGCTTCGATCAAAATATTGGATTTTTTCCACCTACTAAACTGAAACTACGATCCACTGCCTATTTTTCTTCGCATACGCATGCGCACACGACCTCGTCCTAAGACTTAATCTCGTGATTAAATCGCTGTTATAGTCACGTGATAATACGGAGGCGGATCTTTAAGCACTCAGACTGATGCCCCACCTTCTAGTGGGTGTCACATCACGTGATACAATTCGAAGGCGGATGCAACTCCGTATGCCCCACCTCCTACTTGGGTGTTGCGAGCCCACTTTTAATTAGCCTTCTCTAAGCTAATTATCCATGTTTACAAGCATCGAATGTGGTGCGCCTCAATTAGCACAATCGCACAGAGAGGCAATGAACGGCAGACCTGCCAACTCTCACGCATTTCGCGGGAGACTCACGCATTTACAGCCACTCTCACGCACTCCCGCTAGCCATGTCCATTCTCACGCATATCCGTCTGCGAAAATATTTGAACACCGCATCCATGAGAAACGCGGGGAAATTTAGGCAAACTGAAAAACGATTAATTCCATCTAGAAAAAAATTGCTTGATTTTGAGTGCATGGAGATTTCACTACATGTCCCATTATGGGGCAAACTCCTTTTTTTTTTAAATCTCAAACAGATATACCACTGATTGGCTCAAAACGTCATTGCATAGTTGATCATGAGTGGTTCTAGCTTTATCGCGTAAGAATTAAAAAAAAAAAACACAACATATTCCTTCTAGAGTGTTACGTAAAAACTGTATGAAACGTCGTGGAAATGAGGCTCTAAGTTAAATGCATGTGTCATCTCTCAAGGTAAGAGTGATATGCAGAAAACGTACGGCATTACCGCCAGTGAATTGTTGCGTGGGCAGCCTTCAAGAATCTTTCTTCCTGTCTTACTAAATAACAGACCATGACTCTAGCCAGGCAGGTACAGACTGGATTTGTTGGTTAAACTTGCAAAACCTGCCTCCGCTGGCAGTTTGAATGGACAGACCACGCCCCCTGCCTTCCGCGAGTGGAAATGTCTTGTACTTACTGCTGCAAAATGAGTACAATACTACAATAGAAGCTTTGGCTTGTTAAAATGATGACCCTCCTATAGTTTTGTAACCAATTCAATGTTTAATGCAGTGATACTCAAGGTGGTGGGAAACATGACCCCGAAATGTGTACTCGAGGGCATATTTTCCACATCAAAAACTATGAACCGGTTCGACCTTTTCATGCAACAGGGAGTCATTTATAAAAGACCATTCCAAAATCTTTAGAAATGGGCGAGCTTTCTGATTAGATATTTTTCCAACCAATAAAACCATAGGAGGGAATATTCAATATCCACAATGCCCCTAAATTTCCCCGCCTTTCTTGTGGATGCGGTGCTATTTTATTACTTCTGTCTTCGTTGATTGGGAACAGTCCGATGTTGATTGTGTATTTAGTTAACTTATTTGTTGAACGTCAACTGTATTTAATGGCCTCTTAATCATCACCTGTGATAGAGTAGTGCGCGGCTATGTTATAAATGTAGGTCTAGTAGTTCCAAAGCGGAAAGTTTATTATCTTTGATGCTCACGCATTACAACCCTAAAATTGCCCATTCTCCCACAAAATCATGCCCAAGCCCAAGCAAATTATCAAAGCACAGTTGGCAGGTCTGGAACGGATCGATATGCGGTGCCATTCTGTGAGTTAGTGAATCTGAGACGCACACACGCGGGTTAGTAGACACGCAAGAATGAAATGTAAGAATTGATCACATACCTTCCAGCTCTCTCAGAGCTAATAATAGCCTATACCAGCATCTCAAGCAGCACGCAGTAACTTGTGCGCAGACCTGATTTTGTCTCATAGCTAGGCTACATGTATATCGCTGTGTCTACGGCTTAAAAAATACTTTTGTGTCATGTCAGTGCCATTTATGGAAGCCTCGTACCATCCATATGTGAAGGGTCAGTGAGCATTCAAGCCTCCATCTAAGGGTGTGCTTTCATTTAAATTGTAACGTTGTGTGTTATTCCTTCAGTAAAAATAACGGAATAGGTATGGGGAAAGTTCCAGTTTTAAAGAAAGGCCTGTGTGCTTTGCAATCATGATGTGAGCTACCCTTAATTATTGCTGGTTTTAGATGATAGTGTGCACAAATTCTGTTACTTAGGGCGAATTTATTTTAAAGCACTGACAAATGTTGCCAACCTCCAGCAAGGTTTTAGATGATTTGTTTAAAGAGAAGCTGTGCTTTACTTTCAATGCTCCATTTTTTGAAGCTCGTGTATGGATGATATCATGGAAAGTGTGCCGTTTAAAGATAGGGTGTGCTTTAATTTCAATGCATAAAATTTTGAGTCTCTAAGCTAGATACCTCGTTTTAAATAACAAACCTATGTGCTTGCATCAAGTTGTAGCTATTTCCGTATCATAATGTTTTTAACCTTTGCTAATGGATATCTGTTACTTTATGCTTAACAGCCTAATATTGCAACCTACCAGTTAGGATTGGGGAAAGATGAATCATGTAGGGACAGACTGTAGTATTTAAGTGAGTCGTGTTTTTATGTTAGGGGCTGATGCTTTCGTTTTAGAGTATCAGCTTATGTGTCAAGATGATTTCATGGAAAGAGTACTAGTGCCATTTAAAGATAGGGTGTGCTTTAATTTCAATGCATAACACATGGGTAGGCTCTCTTGTTTAGGAAATGCCTGTAGTTGTGATTTGAAGAATTGCCTTGGTATCGACTAATGCTGCAAGTAGGTTTAATTCTGATGCTGCAATTGGATTTCAGAGTAGTATTACAGCAACATGTTGTGTTTGCTGTTGTGATGTTGCAAGCCTCCTTCTAGGTTTTAGATGGTTGGATATAAGTGTTTGAGCCTTTTAGCTATGTGTCACCAAGTCAATGTAGGAGTACTCTCTGCTTTTAAGACTCAGATATTATTTGTCTATAGAAAAGCTTCATTGTCTAGAAAATAATAAATTACACCTGTAGGAACTCATCTGTAGGAACTGTAGAGTATTGAAAACATTACTGTTTGAAGAGATGAATGTTGTGAGCCATTTAGCTAAGTTCCCTGGACATTGTGCATAATTTCATACCATCCAGTAATAAATGTGTTTGCACACAAAATGATTTGACGTATGTGCTTGGAAAATCCCTGTCTAAATAAGGGTGTGCTTTTATTGAAATCTTGTGAGTTTCATGGTGTGTGTGTGTGTGTGTGTGTGTGTGTGTGTGTGTGTGTGTGTGTGTGTGTGTGTGTGTGTGTGTGTGTGTGTGTGTGTGTGTGTGTGTGTGTGTGTGTGTGTGTGTGTGTGTGTGTGTGTGTGTGTGTGTGTGTGTGTGTGTGTGTGTGTGTTATTGATGGTAGAGACTGTTTTAAAAGCCTCAGGACTGTTGTTGTGGGAGGTTGTGAGTTCATTTTTGGTTTCAAGCCTCTAGCTAGGTTTCAGATGTGTATTTTTCATAGGTGTGTGGTTGCATCATGATCAGGTGGTGATTGAGCCTTGTAACTAGTTCAAGATTATAATTTTTGTTGTTGCATATGCTTTAAGGCCCTATTATTTAAATTGACTCACATCTTCATGTCATGGTGTGCCTATCAACTCAATGGTGTCAAACCTTCACCTAGATTTTCATAGGAAAACTGCCATTTTTAATGAGAAGGAATGTATCATGTAGCAAGTTCCCATGTCATAGTTCTCTTGTTTTGTTATGTGAGCTTTCAATGCCGGTCCAGTAAAGTAATCTATGCACAGAATGATTGTACATGTAGCTGAGGTATGAAAACCACAGTGTTAAATGTGGGTGTACTTTAAAATGTAAAGTTGTGCACTTCTAGATGTGTGTTATTTGTAAAATAAGGTTAGAACACCTGTAGGTTTTAGATGAGTTGGAAGATTACTATTTATAAAAAGATCTGCTTTGCGTCAAGATGTGAGCCTTATTGCTAGTTCCAAATGATAGTTTAAGCTGTTGCTTATGTAATCGACCTACTTTTAAAACAAATTCTTTTGGTTTAAAGCACTGACAAATGTTACAAGCTTCCAGCAAGGTTTTTTTTAAACCATCCAGTTATGCAAACTAATTGTGCGAGGTGGTTGGAAAACGTCTGTGTTAAATGAGAGTGTGCTTATGTTGAAATTTTGTGGCTGCGTGTGTTATGGTTTTATAGTAATTGTATATTTCTGCTTTAAAATACTTCTCTTGTTGTGACTTGAAGTTTTGATTCATGTTTGGAACCTTGCAAACCTCCAGCTTATGATTGTGAAGACTGCTGTTTTCATAGAGTTGTGGTTGCATCTGAGCCTTGTAGTTTGTTCCATATCTACGTTGCGTATGGATGGACTCTGCTTTAAGGCTCTCTTGTTTTAAGTGTCTCATGTTTTCTGTTATGCCATTGTGTGCCCTTCAGCTACATTTTCATAGGAAGACACTGCACTGCACCTTTAGGAGAGGGCATGCATCATGCGTCCCAGGTCACAGGTGTCCAGACCAACATGTGGGTAGCTTTTTTGTTATGTAAGGGTGTACTTTCAATATGTATCCAGTAAAGAAATCTTTGCACAAAGTGATTGTCCATGCTGTGGAGGTATGAAAACTTGTGTTAAATGAGGGTGAGCTTTTATTGAAAATGTAATGTTGTGAGCTTTTAGCTGTGAGTGTTTTTCCTTTAAAAGTAAGGTTAGAGGTAGTCTCTGCATGCTTAAAAATACACTTGTAGCTTTTATATTATGGGGAAGGTTACAGTTTTAAACTATGCTAATTCCAGGTCATAGTGTGTGCTGTTGTTAATATCAAGCCGCTTAAAAAAATTCCTGTTGCTATGTTAGGGTTTACGTTCATTTTTAAGCACTGGCAAATGGTATAAGCCTCCAGCAAGGTTTTAGATAATTTAAGGCACTCTAGGGTGTGCTTTCATTTCAGAGTATAAGCTAATGTGTCGAGCCTCTAGCTACATGTAGATGTTAGATGATATGGAAGGCTGCTACATGAATGTTAAGAGGAGTGCTTAATTTGGATGCATCGTGAAGTTCTCCAACTCCATGAAAGGTTGTGCTCCAGTGATGCAATTTTTTCCATGGTGATTGGTGTACATGCTGTTGAATTTTGTGCTAAGAAAATCCCCGTGTTAAATAAGGGTGTGCATATTATGAGCTTCTAGCTTTGTGTGATTCATTTAAAATTAAATAGTAGTCTCTGCTTAAATTTATATAGATGAGTGGGAAAGTGCCATTTAAAGAGAGGGCTTGCTTTGATTCATCACGTTGCCTACATGTATGTATGGGTAGACACTCTCTTCTTTAAGAGACTCCTGTTTTGTGAGGGAGTGCTTGCATTTCAAAGCATCCACTAATATTATTTAGGATGATTAGGATCATGTCTTCCATGGTCCCATATCAAATTTAAATACCAACCTAAGCACAGTGCTTCGGCGAAAAAAAATTCAGGCTAGGTAGTCCCTCCTGAACCTGCTTACTGTGAGGTAGGCATGTTTCCCACTCTCATAGTAGAACCTGCTCTTTGCTCTACTGTCAGCCTATGGGCTCTTGCTGCTCGAGGCATTCTTCACAGTACATGTGCACATACATGTAAACTGAGGAACTTTATACTATTTTTGTATAATCTAATTGGTCTCCAAATGCTGCTATTGGTCAACTATCCCTGCTGCCATTTCAATAAGCAGTCTTAAGCATTCTCTGACAAAAAACATACCTTGCCAAAAATAAAAAGGAAGAGCAAGTGTTTTCTTTTTTTTTTCTTGAAAAGTCTCTGCTCAAAAGGACTCTTATTTGAATGTGAGGGTGTTTTTTTTTTCATTTCAAAGCACTACTAGTATATACGTTTTATGTTAAATGTCTCCAGCTAGCCCCCAGTTTGAAAGGCTGATGACTGAAGCTCATGTGTGCTCCGCTTTGTTGTTACGTGAGATAGTGCTTTATTTTATTTTGCATGCTGTTGTGAGGTACATGTATGGAGAGAGTCTTCAAAACAATGGAGTTTATGTCCTTTTAGTGAGCTACCATTATGGATTTTGTTGAATCAAGGTTATCAAAATATATGTAGTTCTACATTTTGGATGTTGGGGCCTAATTAAATTCATAGCAAAGGACATGCATGAGTTTTATATGAATTTAATTTACATTGTTCCTTAATGTGAGAGATGTTACTGATATAAGTTCACCATCTGTTTTACTCAGCAAGGTACTCACTACAGTGTATGTCTTCCATGTTCCCATATGCTCTTCAAATACATGTACATGTAGATTTTTTAAAATGTACATGTAGTGGAATGTGCCTGTATGATGATGTCCCAGGTTGCAGTGCATTTATGGGTCTGCTTGAAGAGTGTATGTAATGTCACACAAGATGACTGTACTTAAATATATATATATTTTTTAAATAGGGGTGTGCTTTCATTGAAGATGAATGTTGTGACAGTTCATACATGTTGAAAGCTAGTACAACCAGCCTCATTTAACACAGACATTTTCTAGGCACACATAACGACAGGAATCTATTAAAGTTGTAAGCTGGTCTACCCATACTTGAGCACTGACACTATGACCTGAAAACTAACCACTCTTAAATCCATGCCTTGGAAATCTATGTGGCTTGCAACATAGTTGATACTTAAAAATGAAAGCACACAACATGTGTCTCCATGAGACGAGAGCCTGACCATACATAACCAACAGCACAAGTTGTGATCTGGAAACTAACACATTATGATGCAATGTACACCTCTCTTAAAACTGTAATCTTACACAGCCTGTATTTTTAAGCAGAGAATACCCCTAACCTTACTTTTAAATGAATAACACACAAAAGTGACACAGCTCTAAGTTAAGCTTACAGCATTTGTATCATGAAAGCTCGGCTAACTTAACACAGAGCTCTTCCAAGCACAAACTTTAACAGCATGTGTAAATTGCTCAATTAGTGCAGGATTAAATTACTGTCTGTATTGAAAGCACATATTCACATAACAAAAAACCAACAACAAAAAACAAAACAAAAAAACCAGAGAATCTACCCCTGCATACATAGCCTCACTATGAAAACTGGAACACGCAACATGCATATCACATAAAACCTTAGACCCCAGCTTAATCATATCTGTACCTAGCTTAGGGGCTAAAACAGGATGCATTAAAGCAGCTGCTGTCTTAAAACAGCATTCTTCCCAATTATCACTCCGTCATTTAATGCAGAGGTTTTCTAAGCACATAGTTCAAAATTTTATTACAGATAGCTTTGAAATGAATGCACACAAGTGTCTCTTAAAGCAAAGCAGCCATTTATGTACATAATCTGGACACCAGCTAGGTACCTCACAACATGATGCATCTAATCATCCGAAAATGTGATGCTTGAAAACAGGAGTCTCTTAAAGAAGAGAGTGGAGAGTGTCTACCCATACATACATGTAGGCAACGTGATGAATCAAAGCACGCCCTCTCTTAAAATGGCACTTCCCACTCATCTAAAACATACAGATATAAAATTAAGCAGAGACTACTATTTACATGTAATTTTTTTAAAGGAATCACAAATTAAAGCTAGAAGCTCACAATATTACAATAAATAGCACACCCTTATTTAACACAGGGATTTTCTTAGCACATGCATTGTACTTCAACAGCATATCACCTTGGGAAACATTGCATAACTGGATGCTATGAGATAAAAGCACAACCTTTCATGAAGTTGGAGAACTTAAATAAGATAAATACTCATACATAAGCAACAGACTGGGATATTGGATGAGAAGTTTGCAACATGATGCATTCAAACTAAAGCACTCCTCTTAACACAGCAGTTTTCCAAATCATCTAACACCTAGCTAGAGGCTCAACACATATACTCTGAAATGAAAGCACTCCCTAACATACATGTACAACGTGAATGTCTTAAATAAAAGAGCATACTCTCAACATAAACAAAAGCACAAATTGTGATCTGGGAGCTAGCTAAGAGGCTAACATCATCATGCAAAGCACACCTCTTTTCTTCACAACCATGTAAAACCTAGGCTTCTCTTTTAAAAACAAATATTACATATTACCCTTAAACAAATATTTCAACAACATGCACATTTACCTTATGCAACATATTACATCACTCAATGCCATGAAATGAAAGCACATAAAAATATGATGCCCACCATAACCTGGGAACTAGCTAACGGGGTTGTAACATGAAACAATGTCATGCACCGCTCTTAAATCCAAGCATTGTGAACCTAACTGCTGGCTTGTAACATTATCTAAAAACACTCCTTCATACATTTATCACAACAAGGCTCGTCTGAGTCGTGCATTTAAGAAGAAGAGAGCCCATCCATTCATAAGCACCAAAAAAGGATCTGGGGTGGGAATTGCAGCTTGAAGCTCACAACTTTACATTTTCAATGAAAGCACACCCTCATTTAACACAGCAGTTTTCATACCTCAGCAGCATGCACAATCATTTTGTGCAAATATTACTTACTCGTCAGGGATTGGAAGCTCACATAACAAAACAAGAGAATCTGCCCACATGTTGGTCCAACTATGAAATGCGAACTTGCTACATGATGCATTCCTTCTCTTATAAAATGGCATTTTAAAATCTAGCTGAAAGTTTGACACAATTGAGTTGATAAGCACACCATGACATAAAGACATGAGTCACTTAAAATAAGAGGGCCTTAAAGCATATGCAATAACAAACATTATGATATTGAACTAGCTACATGGCTCAATCACAACCTGATCATGATGCAACGACAACTCTATGAAAAATACACATCTGAAACTTAGCTGGAGGCTTGTAATCAAAAATGAAATCAATCCTCCCATAACAACAGTCCTGAGGTTTTTAAAATAGAGACTCTACCATCAATAACATATACACGCACACGCACACATACACACACACATGCACACACACACACACACACACACACACACACACACACACACACACACACACACACACACACACACACATACACCATGAAGCTCACAACATTTGAATAAAAGCACACCCTCATTTAGCCAGAAGTTTTTCAAGTGCATACTTTAACAGTATGCTCAACCCTTTGGTGTGCAAACACATAACTGGATGGTATGAAATTAAAGCATACCCTCAGATACTTAGTGCTCACATGCATGCACAATGTCCAGGGAACTTGTAATTAGCTAAATTGCTCACAACATCTCTTTCTTAAAACAGCCAATACTCTACAGTTCCTACATATGTAATTTGTAGCTTTAACATACATTTTCAAGAACACAGAGCTTTTCTAAGCACACATACACATGTAACACCTGAGTCTCTTAAAGCAGAGAGTACCCTACATTGACTTGGTGACGCAGTACTGAGTAGCTAAAAGTCTCACAATATTATTGATGTAAGGACATGCACCACACTTATATCCAACCATCTAAAACCTAGCAGGAGGCTTGCAACATCACAACAGGGATCTCCTGAAGTCCATTTCATTATAGCAACATCTGAGAACTACATGTACCTAAGAGCTAGGATCACAACATGATGCATGTAATTGTTGTCTTAAGACACAGCTATCTTCCCAAACATTTTAAACCTTGCTGGAAGCTGTAAACATTATTCAATGCTTTAAAAAACTGCGACATAACAAAGGAGTCTGTTAAAGCATAATTTAAGAACAACATGATCTGGAACTAGCCAAGAGGCCCACATCACGATGCAAGTTGATACTAAGCAATTCTTCAAATCACAACTAGATCTATAGGCTTTTCCTAAATAAGATAGCCTACCCATGTGTTATGCATTGAAATTAAAGCACACCCTATCTTTAAATGGCACTAGTACTCTTTCCATGAAATCATCTTGACACATGAGCTGATACTCTAAAACGAAAGCATCGGCCCCTAACATAAAAACACGACTCACTTAAATACTACAGTCTGTCCCTACATGATTCATCTTTCCCCAATCCTAACTGGTAGGTTGCAATATTAGGCTGTTAAGCATAAAGTAACAGATATCCATTAGCAAAGGTTAAAAACATTATGATACGGAAATAGCTACAACTTGATGCAAGCACATAGGTTTGTTATTTAAAACGAGGTATCTAGCTTAGAGACTCAAAATTTTATGCATTGAAATTAAAGCACACCCTATCTTTAAACGGCACACTTTCCATGATATCATCCATACACGAGCTTCAAAAAATAGAGCATTGAAAGTAAAGCACAGCTTCTCTTTAAACAAATCATCTAAAACCTTGCTGGAGGTTGGCAACATTTGTCAGTGCTTTAAAATAAATTCACCCTAAGTAACAGAATTTGTGCACACTATCATCTAAAACCAGCAATAATTAAGGGTAGCTCACATCATGATTGCAAAGCACACAGGCCTTTCTTTAAAACTGGAACTTTCCCCATACCTATTCCGTTATTTTTACTGAAGGAATAACACACAACGTTACAATTTAAATGAAAGCACACCCTTAGATGGAGGCTTGAATGCTCACTGACCCTTCACATATGGATGGTACGAGGCTTCCATAAATGGCACTGACATGACACAAAAGTATTTTTTAAGCCGTAGACACAGCGATATACATGTAGCCTAGCTATGAGACAAAATCAGGTCTGCGCACAAGTTACTGCGTGCTGCTTGAGATGCTGGTATAGGCTATTATTAGCTCTGAGAGAGCTGGAAGGTATGTGATCAATTCTTACATTTCATTCTTGCGTGTCTACTAACCCGCGTGTGTGCGTCTCAGATTCACTAACTCACAGAATGGCACCGCATATCGATCCGTACGTACATGTACCACACCGTTCATTGCCTCTCTGTGCGATTGTGCTAATTGAGGCGCACCACATTCGATGCTTGTAAACATGGATAATTAGCTTAGAGAAGGCTAATTAAAAGTGGGCTCGCAACACCCACGTAGGAGGTGGGGCATACGGAGTTGCATCCGCCTTCGAATTATATCACGTGATGTGACACCCACAAGAAGGTGGGGCATCAGTCTGAGTGCTTAAAGATCCGCCTCCGTATTATCACGTGACTATAACAGCGATTTAATCACGAGATTAAGTCTTAGGACGAGGTCGTGTGCGCATGCGTATGCGAAGAAAAATAGGCAGTGGATCGTAGTTTCAGTTTAGTAGGTGGAAAAAAAATCCAATATTTTGATCGAAGCTTTACAACCGATACCTGAACACGAAGAACTTTTAAATCAGTTAATTTGTTGTGCTTATTAAAATTGATTAGCATTATTAATAATGTATTAATTAAATTAATGGAAAAAAATTTGAGGAAACCGACCAACTCTGTTTCAAAATACCAGATTTTTTGCTCCATCCTATCAAAAGTTATTCACAATCAAAAGCGTTGCGTTCATTTGTGGACACCCTGTATAGGCAGTAGGAACTGTTTCACTGTTTCATGAGGCATGTCCAGGTCTACCAGCCAGTACTAGTAGTGTTATCAGCCCATGCAGTGCACAATAAATAACTGGATTGCTGCATTTACATTTTTATGTACATGTTCAACAAAGCATATAGATGTAAGGAATAGTTATAACCCAGTCTGTAAGAGGGGTTCATTTCACAGTTGTCTGCTATGACGCTCAATCCACAGATGCCTCTACTGTCAAGTTTGCTCCACAGCCATCTGCTGTGGCACCAGTGTCTGCTATGATGCTAAGGTATTCACTCCACAGCTGTCTCAGTGCTGTGATGTTAACACCAAAGCTGTGTGCTATGTCACTTAACGTAGTATCCGGTGTCGTCTGATTTAGTGACCGCTGCCTTAAGTCCATTCTACATGTACCTGCTGTAGATACACGGCTTATCTGCCTGATCCATACATGTAGCTGTAGGCTAGGGCATTGTCAGCCTTAATTTTTACTGTCCACTGCATAGCTGTCTACTGTAGTGCCCACTCCAGTTGTCTGCCATAGTTACTTAACTGCCTGCTCCACAGCTATCTCAGTGCCATAAGGTCCAGTTGTCTATTACACTCCGTTCACACTACCATGCTAGAACGGTGCTGGCCTGTCAAGGCTAACACCCGGTTCCCATTACCACAATAGAATGGTTCTGGCCTGTCTGGAACCATTCTTTGACATAGTAACACTATATTGAAGAACGGTTCCAGACATTCACTCCACAGCTGTCACAGTGCTGTGATGTTAACACCACAGCTGTGTCTGGTGTCATCTGATGTAGTGTCCACTGCCTTAGGGCCCGCCTCACACGGGCCTGCTGTAGGTACTTATCAGTCTGTATCTCTAGCTGTAGGATAGGCTGTCGTCCTTAGAGTCTTAACTGTCCATTGCAGAGCTGTCTACTGTAATGCCCTGTCTGCCGTAGTTACTAGGCTGCCTGCTCCACAGCTATCTGCCATAGGGTCCAGTTGTCTGTTAGCTGCAAGAAATGTCTGTTGTTGTTCACTCTACAGATGCCTCTACTGTCAAGTATGCTCCACAGCCATCTGCTGTGATGTTCACTGCATTGGTGTCTTATATGATGCTAAGGAATTCATTCCACAGCTCTCACAGTACTGTGGTGTTAACACCAAAGCTGTGTGTTGTGTCACTTAACAAGTGTCGGTGTCATCTGATTTAGTTTTCCCACTGCTGTAGGTCCATTCCACATGTGCCTGCTATAGGTAAATGCACTTATCTGCCTGGTCCATAGCTGTAGACTAGGGTATTGTCAGCCTTAAGTTCTACTGTCCATTGCATAGCTATCTACTGCAGTGCCAACTCCAGTTGTCTGCCATAGTTACTTGGTTGCCTGCTCTACAGCTACATGTATCTGCCATAGGGTTCAGTTGTCTATTAGCTGTGACGTTCACTACACCACTGTCTCAGTCCTACACCAAAGCTGTGTGCCGTGTCACTTCACAAGTGTCCGCGGTGTCATCTGATTTAGTGCCCACTGCCTAAGGTCCATTCTATTTGTGCCTGCTGTAGGTACATGTACTCCTCTGCCTGCCCCAGAGTTATCTGCCTAAAGTTGTACTGTCCACTGCATAGCCGTCTACTGCAGTCCCCACTCCAGTTGTCTGCCACAGTTACTTGGCTGCCTGCTGCACAGCTACCTGCCATAGGGTCCAGTTGTCTATTAGCTGTGATGTTAACTCCTCAGCTGTCTTAGTGATGAGATGTTAACACCACAGCTGTGTGTTGTGTCACTGCACAAGTGTCCGGGGTCATCTGATGCAGTGCCCACTGCACTGCTCCACATTTGCCTGCTGTAGGTACTTATCTGTCTGCTCTCTAGCTCTTGGCTAGGCTGTCTTCCTTAGTGTCTGCACTGTCCCTTGCAGAGCTTTCTACTGTAATGCCCACTCCAGTTGTCTGCCATAGGTACTTGGCTGCTTGCTCCACAGCTATCTGCTACATGGTCCAGTTGTCTGTTAGCTGCAGTGATGTTCACTTCACAGCTGTCTGGTGTGATGTTCACATATGTCTGCTGTGATGTTCACCTCAAATCTATCTGCTGTGATATTTACTCCAGAAACGTATGCTGTGATGTTCACTTGTCTGCTGTGATGTTCACTGCATCAGTGTCTGCTATGATGCTAAGGTATTCACTCCACAGCTGTCACAGTGAGCTGTGATGTTAACATCAAAGCTGTGTGTTGTGTCACTGCACAAGTGTCCGGTGTTAGTGCCCACTGCCTTAGGTCCAATGCACATGTGCCTGAGCATCTGCCTACTCCGTAGCTATCTGCCTAAAGTTCTACTGTCCGCTGGATAGCCATCTACTGTAGTGCCCACTCCAGTTGTCTGCCATTGTTACTTGGCTGCCTGATCCACAGCTATCTGCCAGAGGGCCCAGTTGTCTATTAGCTTTGGCGTTGTGTGATGTTAACACCACAACTGTGTGTTGTTTGTACGTGTCACTTAACAAGTGTCCGGTGTTG
The DNA here is from genome assembly GCA_949361645.1 of Spongilla lacustris. Taxonomy (NCBI): domain Eukaryota; kingdom Metazoa; phylum Porifera; class Demospongiae; order Spongillida; family Spongillidae; genus Spongilla; species Spongilla lacustris. Next base: position 18,422,968 of record OX442416.1, on the reverse strand, counting down.
TCTGATGCAGTGCCCACTGCACTGCTCCACATGCATGTGCCTGCTGTATAGGTACTTTCATGTATCTGTCTGCTCTCTAGCTCTTGGCTAGGCTGTCTTCCTTAGTGTCTGCACTGTCCATTGCAGAGCTGTCTACTGTAATGCCCAATCCAGTTGTCTGCCATAGTTACTAGGCTTCCTGCTCCCCAGCTATCTGCCATAGGGTCCAGTCGTCTGTTAGCTGCAGTGATGTTCACTTCACAGCTGTCTGGTGTGATTTTCACTCCAGAAATGTCTGCTGTGATGTTCACTCCACAGATGCCTCTACTGTCAAGTTTGCTCCACAGCCGTCTCTGCTGTGATGTTCACTGCATTGGTGTCTGCTATGATGCTAGCGCTAAGGTATTCACTCCACAGCTGTTACAGTGCTGTGATGTTAACATGCACCAAAGCTGTGGGTTGTGTCATTTCACAAGTGTCTGGTGGTGTCTGATTTAGTGCCCACTGCCTTAGGTCCATTCTACATGTGCCTGCTGTAGGTACATGTACTCATCTGACTGCTCTGTACATGTAGCTTTCTGCCTAAAGTTGTAGTGTCCACTGCACAGCCGTCTACTGTAGTCCCCACTCCAGTTGTCTGCCGTAGTTACTTGGCTGCCTGCTCTGTAGCTATCTGCCATACGGTTCAGTTGTCTATTATCTGTGATGTTCACTCCACAGCTGTCTTAGTGCTGAGACGTTAACACCACAGCTGTGTGTTGTGTCACTGTACAAGTGTCCGGTGTCATCTGATGCTGTGCCCACTGCCAGAGGGCCTGCTCCACATGTGCCTGCTGTAGGTTATACTTATCAGTCTGCTCTCTAGTAGGCTGTCTGCTTTAGAGTTTGCACTGTCCATTGCAGAGCTGTCAACTGTAATGCCCACTGGAGCTGGTGCTAACTGGACCTGAGGTGTGGCACTATTAATATTAAATTGCATTGATGGCTGCTGATAGACAGGTAGGGCCATGGGGGCTGAGTGAGGGCTAGTGGTTGCACTGGTACTGTTTGTAATTGTGGGGACTACTTGTAGTGTGTGGGCTGGCATCTCCACCGGCATCATACGTATTGACCCCTGCTTGTGCGTGCATGCACCCCTGCTGGCAGTGCAGGCCCATCGTTAGGAGGGCTGGTGACTTGCATGAAATGTAAGTACACTTGTCATGAGGCTGTTAAGTTCAGTTGCAGTGATGGGGAAGTGCAATTGCAGTGATGGCGGCTGGTGGCTCTATTGGCTTCTTGAACTTGCAGTGAATGATCACTGGTATTGTGCACTTGTATAGTACTAGAGAGCTGCTACGGCTGACTTAACTTGTAGTGAAGGATAGCTGGTGGGAGATAGGGCCGTGGGGGCTGGCCCCTGTATGTAGGAGCTGCCAAATGAGGGCTAATGATTCCATCGGTAGTGGGGGCATGTGTGGCTCCAGTTCATGGCTCCCCTGAAATTGTCGGAGTGCTGATTCCACTTGTGGTGTGAGGGCCTGCATTATGGTTGGGGACCCCAATGACCCCTGCATGCTGACAGTCTGATAACATTTTCTGTAATGGCTTCATTGGTGCTAACTGGTACTGAAATTGTGGGGGCTGCCAACTCTATTTTCAGTGAGAGAGCCGGTGTATGCTGACTCCATTGGTTAGCTGGTGCGTAGGGTCTGATATGGGTGGGTGGTTTCATAGGTGGTGCGAGTGGGTTGGTGGCTCTGCATGGCGTCCGATGGTTGTGCGGGGCTGCTGTCAGGACTTGCAATGTGTGGCTATGAAGTAGAGTGCCTGCAGATGAGGGGGTGGGGCTGGTGGCTCCTTTAGTGATTTAGGACCATCGTCAGTGATACGACCGCCGTCACTAATGTTATCAATCTCCCCATCCTCATCGAATGGATCTTGAATATCGATCGTCGTATTTGTACAGCTCGAACCTCGAACGCGTCCGCCGATTGAAGCCCTATACGAGCTCGTCTTCAGTCGTTTGATACGTCGCCATATCATTTAAGAAGAACAACGAATAACAACAGCGACAGGGAGACAGGGACGATACTTACCCAGCGCAGTATAGGTGTGGCTATAAGTTATCAAAGTCTCAGCCCACAGGAAGTAGTTGCATATTCATGTACTCCGGTGAATGGAAGCGGTTCACGCAAGTACAACGGCGCGATTCGAGCGGGAAACGTGTACCTACTTTGCACAGCTATATCTCCTTAACGGATCATACAAAAATTAACGAACAGAACAAATCGATAGGTATAGGACCTCTCTACCTACAAACCGAATTTGAAGCGATTTGATTATTCCTACAGAGAGTTATGTCGTGTTTGAACCCGGTGGGGTATCGAATGTTGTAATACTGGCACGGAGCATGTGCAAGACCCCAAAATGTATTTTACCATACAGAATTGGTGTGGTATGAAGTGTTGGAAATAGCAAGTGGATAGCTTTAACCATTGGGAAGTTATAGTGATTCAAACATAAGGAAATTTTATAACATTATAAATATAAAAGCGAAGTATCATTTTCTCGGAAACTGTCCCAATTATATATATATATAATTATCTTGAAATATGTGTTTAAAGAGGAAGGTATATTGTATTCACATCTGATTCCAATGATTTCAAAAAGAATCCCACTGCTTCTAAGCCTACGCACAAACACCAGTGTGTCCCTGGTATCCCCTCCCCTTCAACCCCATCAGCAATGTTTGCATGTAAATGTGTACACCATTGTGATGTCATATATGAAAGGCCATGTTGATGACCATATAATACATGTACATGTGTACATTGTACCCACCATGTTGGCTGAACTATTGTACCCACTCCAGTATTGTGGTAATACTCCATTACATCTTGCTGCAAAGGAAGGTCATACTACTATTGTGGAACATCTCCTTTCCACTCCTGGTATTGATGTGAACATTAAGACTGGGGTGAGTTGGTCCACTGAATATTTGCATGGTAATAGGACTACAATGGCGGATACAGGAATTCAGTGAAGGGGGGGGGGGGGGGGGTCCGACATGAATAATAGATGAGGGGGAGGGGCAGAATGCCAAAAGTGAGTCTACCAAAATACCAAAAGCACTTCATGCTGGCCATGGAGAGTGCTCAGGTAGGTCACTCAGCAAGATTAACATTTGCATCATACTCATCTCAGCAAGATTATCATTTGCATCATACTAATCTCAGCAAGATTACCATTTGCATCATACTCATCTCAGCAAGATTACCATTTGCATCATACTCATCTCAGCAAGATTACCATTTGCATCATACTCATCTTAGCAAGATTACCATTTGCATCATACTCATATGGTTAACCTACTTCAAACGATAAACAGTATTCTATTTCGTCCCCTGTACATCCTGCAAACAGCTGCATAAATCTTCAGCAGGCAGTTTGAAAACCCACCACTATTTTGACCACATAACTCTTGGCACGTATTAATGCTGATCAAGTAAGTCATAGAAAAAATCGCGGGGCGAAGCATGCAATTTTACGTGTCACCAGAGATAGTATATTGTCTCTATGTTGCTGTCACATGTACGAACGATGTCATTGTATGGGTTAAATTTCGTAATTTACTTTCCGACGCCTATGATACATAAAGAATCCAAAGCAACACTTTTAAACAACGCGTCGTCAAGGACAATAAACCGAAGCACAAAGCACCTTTATGCACAGGGAGATTGATAGTAATTATATTCATCATGGTTCATTGGGGGGGGGGGGGGGAAGGGGGTCCAGACCCCCAGGACCCCCTCGCTGGATCCGCCCTTTACTATTAACATAAGGCATTTGCACTGACATAGCAAGCCACTACACTTTTTGGTTCTCAAATGATAAACATGCAACACGATTGCAGCTTCTGCACCTTGGTAGACATATTGTTCAATCATTATCAGATGGTGGATACTAAACTATCAGTAATAACTAAATGCAATGTGATTGGCCAGCACACTTTACCACACAGGCCTCCAATGTCCTTAACCACATTTGAAGTAGCCATGTTGATGACTGTGTACTACATATACATGTGTACATTGTACCCACCATGTTGACTGAGCAATTGTACCCACTCCAGTATGGTGATACTCCATTAGTCCTTGCTGCATCGGGACGTCATACTACTTGTGTAGAACGTCTCCTTTCCACTCCTGGTATTGATGTGGATACTACATTTCAGACAATTATGACGAATTACTGGTATTAATGTACATTTTTATTGTTCCCATTTTTGCAGTGATCAATTTATTACATTTGATATCACTAACTGTAAATTCATGTCCACTTAAGCACATGTACATCACATCTTTCAACACCTTATGGGGTAGGGCAGGTGTTAGAGGGGGTGGGGCAGGTGTTAGAGGGGGTGGGGACATGGTGGTGTTGCAGTACTCTGGTCTGTTACCCCATGACTGCCAATGTAGTCATGGTGATAATGAGATTGCACAGTAGTGACTGGATCCTATGAAAGCAGCTTCTGAAGGAATAATTGGAGGGGGGAGGAGGAAGAGGGGCCGGTAGCAGGAGGAGTGTGTGTGTGTGGGCGGGGGGGGGGGGGGGGCTGCTTACCTAATGGGTAGCTACCTGTAATGGAGGATCCCAGACAGATTGCCTATCTCCACCAGACCTCCACCCCATAAGGCATGAACAGACAGAAGGGCTATACTGGGCTGTAGATACCCCTGGCCAATGTCAGACAGAGATGTATCCTCCAGTGAGATATGATACACTAGCACACATGCACACAGGCACATGTACACATATGCACACATGCACACAGGCACAGCACACACAGCACACATGCACACATACATGTATTCACATATGCACAGCACACATGCACACACAGTACACCGTAGCACACACGGAATACATATACATGTATGCACAGCACACATGCATATTCCACTCACATAGTCATAGGGACATGAGGATGGTGGAGATTGATGGTGTCCCCACCTGTGTGTGTGTGGCCAGGAGTGCTGTGTTCCCCAATGAGCCAGAGAAGGATGGCATCATCAGGGTGGATGACTTCCAACAAGCCTGCATACTTCAGAGCGACAGCAAGACAGGTTCCAGAGGTGAGAGGTGTTGTGGGTGAGGTTCTGTTTTGACCACATGTCCCTCTCCACCCCTCCTCATCTCACTTTCCTCCCCCTCATCTCTTCATCTCCCTCCTCATGTCTCGCCCCCTCATCCCTGTCGTTCAGCTTTCATACTGTATTACGACAACCCAAAAGGAATGATACCAAGATGGCTGATCAACTGGGGGGCACATGTGAGGGTGAGGGGCAGTGGGAGGGGCACAGGTGAGGGGAGGAGCAGTGGAGGATATGGGAGGAGGAAAGGATGTAGGGTATACATGATTCCTTTACACACACACACACACACACACACACACACACACATACACACACACTACAGACAGGAGTCCCTCATTTCCTGGACATGATGAGGAAGGCCGTGTTTGGGTACGAGAAGTGGCTCAAGGATACAGGTACATAGGTGGCGGAGACGGGGGGGGGGGGGGGGGGGGGGGCTAGGGGGCTTTTGCCCCCCCACTTTTGCCATGGGGGGGGGGGGGGGGGGGGCGGAAGTATCATTCAGCCTCCTCTGATTTTTAGGTAGTACAGCTATTTTATTGCATTAAATTCTGTGAGCATGCATGACTTCCGGGAGTTATATTTTAATTAATGGTATGTAGATGCGCGTGCGTTATAAGTAACGCAAGCGCTTCAATATAGCATAAACCGTAAACCGGTCAGAGACCGCTTCGCTACATCGGGCTTCGTTGTCGCAATGAACTTTTGTATGGCGCTATTGCTTGCGCGTATTCTTTTTAAAATACATGCGTGAAAAATTTATTCCCCTCCGCCGGGCCCCCACCGAAAAAAATGGCCCATGTTTTAGCGAGCGTATCGACGTAATAGTGAATTCACCTGCGTGCTACTGACCTCTAAAAAATCCTGTTGGAGTACCAGTTCTTTCCTGAAATGTTTAAACAGGTACATTGAAGCGTTAACGAGTACGAAGAAGATATGCTCGTTAAAATATATAAACACGGGCAATTTTTAATTTTTTATGTATTCGCACGGCAGCCGACTAATTTTTAGCGAGATTTGAAGGGTAAAGTGTGAAAGCTTCTGGGGCTCCGACCCAGACCCCGATTGGGGAGCTTACAGCGCTCCCCCACACCACATTGCTGGTGATCATGAGAGGGAGGTGCCTCGGCCGCTAGTAGTCTATATTAAAGCTAATAGTCAGGGACAAAACATCAGGAGAGGATGCTATTAATATAATTGACACACAGGTGGTGGACTTGATGCCACACATACCTACACAGGGGCGGATACAGGATTTCAGACAAGGGATGAATAATAAGACGAGCGGGGGGGGGGGGGGAGTGCTGTCCGTTTACGGCCAATTCCACGAGCGGGGGGGAGGGGGGTGGTGCTGTCCGCTTTCGGCCGATTCACCGAGCGGGGGGGGGGAGGGGTGCTGTCCGCGTGCGTGCAAAAAACAAGGTTTTTGGACAAAAGAGGGGGTTGTAAACCCCAAAACCCCCTAAAACTGCGTGCAAAAGAAAAAGAATTTGGACAAAAGGGGGGGTTGCAACCCCCAAACCCCCCCCCCCCCCCCCCTGTATCTGCCCCTGCTACATGACCACATCCAAGTAACCCTGTAGTACCTATTCCCCTCCAGGGGCGGATCCAGGGTTTTGGGAAAGGGGGGGGGGGGGGGGGGTCCGATAAATATATTCACAACTGGGGGAGGGTACGGGAGGGGGCGTGCCCCATCTCGTGACAGCAAGGGGGTCTGGGGGAGCGCCGATAGCTCCCCCAGTGGGGTCTGGGGCGAAGCCCCAGCCGCTTTTTGCGTTTGCGTTTATTTAGCATGAAATTCACAGTGATATCCAATTAATACAAACATCACGCGATACCGGATTACTAGAGCCTGCGCTTGCATGGATAGCGACGAGAAAACTCTTCATTTTCACAATGCTATGGTTCCTACTGCTACTTCGTGACGCAAAGCTTTTGTGAATTTGCCACCGAAGCGTGCACGTGGCCATGCATGCACCAGCTACATGACTGCATGATGTCGGTCTATAAACGACTCACGTATGTTTTACTGTAGTATTATTGCTTTTAGTTTGTTTAGCTCTATAGCTAAGGTAATAACCCGTTTTCTGAGGAAAAGAATCTGAGATCCATCCCATTCACGTCTTTTGATCGCTTACCTCAATTCCTGCTCGCATGCACCATTCGATCGATCGCGCGATTAAATACTAAATAACCACACATGAAAAATTAAATTTTGTTAATAGGAGGATTTATAGTTAGATCGATCTAGATCCCGCTTGGCTACAATGTGCAAGCCTGCAAATTCAAGGATGGTAAATAATTAAAATTACACATAATATAAAATGACAATATCAGGCATGACCCTTTTACCCCTGGGGTAAGGGGGAGGGGAGGTCAGATTGGTGTAGCTGGTAAGGCGGTGCGGTCAGATTGGTGTAGCTAGTAAGGCGGTGTGGTTGCAGAGCAGGAGTCACTGGGTTCCATCCATGGTGGAGGTGATATATTTTTTTACTTGCGATAAGGATAGACTCAAAAGGGAGGGAGGGATGAGAATGTAGTGACGAATATGAAAACAATAATAGATACCTGCCAGAATGAGTTTCAGCACAGCTTCTTGTGTTTCTTTTGTAGTACACTGTATGTTTTATTTTATTTTAATCGTCTAGGTCTCTTTGTGTTTACTATTATGTATTATGTAAACTTCAATACCTTGTTCCCTGGTTCCTTAGGTCTTGTTCTTGCTCCCCCCGATAGGTCCTTATGTGGCACCTTTGGGTCTTCACCTGTATTCCTGTCACCATTGGTGTGGGCGTGGCCATCTCCATTCTCTGCTACCTTAGAGGGAGGGGCAACTCCATTTGTAAGTTGAGTAGTCCCATTTGTAAGTAGGTCAGCTTTATCAGGGTTTTCTGACTTTTCAACCTTATCTGGTTTTTCTGACATACAGTCATGTATCAGATTTGCTAGACTCCTGGTGCTTGTCTCCATTGTCAGGATTCATAAGGTTTTTCTTTTTTGCCTGATTTTTCTATTTTATCGGCTTTTGATCTGTCAGGCTTGTCTATCTTTATATCACGTCTGAGCGGTGATGTAATCCATCCGAATAGAGTTTATTAGGCCCACCAGCAGTGACCAGCACACGGCTATAACGCAGCGATAACTTGACTCTCAGTTCGCAGTCGTCAGGGAACCGATCGATGCGTCATTCTGTACCATTGAAAAGTCGGTTCTTCTTCTTCTAAACCGACTTTTCAAAGGTATAGAATGACGCATCGATCGGGCTTCACTTCTTGCAAGTTGCAACCAGTAACGCAACAACCGTACTCAGTCAAATGGAGAGAGTAATCCATTTCACTAGTTTTTCCATAGATAGTCTACACTATCTATGGTTTTTCCCGATGCCCACCGTTGAATCATAGACAGTTTAGAGAAGTTGAATCTTTCCCACCAGTAGGTGTGGTCTACCGTGACGTTAATTAACGTGATTAAATTCCTTCACTATATCTATTATTGGCACGCCCTATGGAAAGAGGAATAGGTACGATATTTGTATTTGACGTGCGCGTATGATGTACGTAGGCCTATTTTGATGTATCATCGTGTGGGGTATTGAACTTGGAGTTGTACGCAGGATATGCCTTCCTTCCCCCACCCCACCTTGCACCTATATACTCGTTACTGACTCGTACGTAAAGTGAATATGATCCCTAGTATGGTTTCAAAACTTCAGATGGAGAACAGAAGCTTCGAGATGCGGCAGAGAGAGGTGATATTGGCGAGGTGGTGAGGTTGATCGAAAGTGGAGTATTAAATCGCGGGGTAAGCAGTGATTTAATGTACAAGTAATGATATGTATTTAAATATGTATGGTGCTGAACACTATCCTGTATATGGATGGTGATGTAAAAAACAAGACCATAGAGCAGCTGCTTCTAAGCCTATATACACACAAAGACCAGTGTGTCCCTTGGTATCTCCTCCCCTTCAACCCCATCAGCAATGTTTGTATCATGCATGTAAATGTGTACACCCTTGTGATGTCTATATAATAGGCCATGTTGATGACCATGTACTACGTGTACATGTGTACATTGTACCCACCATGTTGACTGAACTATTGTACCCACTTCAGAATGGTAATACTCCATTACACCTTGCAGCCATGAGTGGTCATACTGCTTGTGTTGAACGTCTCCTTTCAAATCTTGGTATTGATGTGAACATTGAGGATGAGGTGAGCTGTTGTATTTAATGATCAAGTAATAATGATATGTATGGTGCTGAACACTATCCTGTATATGGATGGTGATGTAAAAAACAAGACCATAGAGCAGCTGCTTCTAAGCCTACACACAAAGACCAGTGTGTCCCTTGGTATCTCCTCCCCATCAGCAATGTTTGTATCATATACCCTCGAGCGTGATGTCGTATATAAAAGGCCATGTTGATGACCATGTACTACAAGTACATGTGTACATTGTACCCATCATGTTGACTGAATGATTGATTTGATTGATTTGGTAGATTTGATTGATTTGATTGATTTGATTGATTTGCATACACATACATATGTAAAAAAAAGTAGTGGCATGACATGTACGTGCACTTACCAATATATTGTACCCACTCCAGGTTGGTAATACTCCATTACACTATGCTGCAAAGGGAGGCCATATTACTTGTGTGGAACGTCTCCTTTCCACTCCTGGTATTGATGTGAATATTAAGAATAACGTGAGTTGGTCCAGTGAATATTAAAATAAGAGATGCACTGTTATAGGGACTGTAGCAGACCATGTACTACATGTACATGTACATACCCACCATGTTGACTGAACTATTGTACCTACTCCAGATTGGTGATACTACTCCATTACACTATGCTGCAGAGGGAGGTCATACTACTTGTGTGGAACGTCTCCTTTCCACTCCTGGTATTGATGTGAACACTGAGGATAGGGTGAGTTGCTCCACTGAATATTAAAATAAGATATGCACTGTTATAGGGACTGTAGCAGACCATGTACTACATGTACGTGTACATACCCACCATGTTGACTAAACTATTGTACCCACTTCAGGATGGTAATACTCCATTGCACCTTGCTACAGAGGGAGGTCATATTACTTGTGCGGAACGCATCGTTTCCACTCCTGGTATTGATGTGAACATTAAGGATAAGGTGAGTTGGTCCAATGAATATTAAAATATGATACGCACTGTTATAGGAACTGTAGCAGACCGTGTACTACATGTGCATGTGTACATTGTACCCACCATGTTGAGTGAACTATTGTACCTACTCCAGATTGGTGATACTACTCCATTACACCTTGCTGCAGAGGGAGGTCATACTACTTATATGGAACGTCTCCTTTCCACTCCTGGTATTGATGTGAACATTAAGGATAAGGTGAGCTGGTCTATTTAATGATCTATTAATAAAATCAGGACCCACGGTAGTGGGTCGGCTTCGTGGGCGTGGTTTTCGATCGAGCGGTTTAAAACGGTAACGAAGCGTTGCCTTTACTCGCCAGCTCGCATATAATCCATCACAAACATGACAGATATGCACATATAACGTGAGCTTCGCTAAACAGTGCCGTTTACGTGGAGTGACAAGTCGGTACCAAAATTCCGCCATTTAATTTTTGTTCATCTCCTCCTCCTCCTCCGTCGTCTTCCGTTCATCATGTATAACTCGCGACAGGAACGTCGTAAGAAGACGAGATTAGCTTAAAAAAGTAGCATTTGATTTCCAAACGGGCCCTTTCATACAAATAAGACCTACAGTTGTAAGCTGGTGATGAAATGCCGTGAAATGACACGAGCAGGTGCAATTCATTATCGGGGTTGCCTAGCAGTATGCAATATGACGTCACATAAGCGTCTTAATTTACTGTTGCCAGGCTACCACAATTAACGTACACAGCTGCGTTCTAATAATTCAGCAAAGGACCAAGCCAAAGAAAACGGCTCGTTTCGGTTAGCAAGGAGAACTATATAGGTAGGCCTATCAACAACATCTTACCGTTAACCATACATACAATGCAACTTTCATCAACCTTACCACCATGTAACAGTGTTCTTTAAGGAGGGAGGGGTTTCCCCTCCCTTACCCTCCCCTTTTTATTCCATTTCATGGAGTGTTGGTTACATCCGTTATTTAGTAAAAAAAGAAAGTGAGGAGGGTGAGGGACCCCTCCCTCTTACATAAAGAGTCAAATTAAGTCCCCACAAGCAATAAATAATTACGTAAACGCAAATTGGGGGGGGGGGGGGGGACTGCATAAGTGCCCCTCTACCTGTATCTTTTGGTTCAAATTAAAGCTACAACTATCTACGATATACCAATTGGGGTTTAGTGAATCGACTAACGCGGTTAAGATAGAAGCCTGATACATTGGACCCGGTACTTTGGGCCCGGTTCTAATTTGCCAGTATGCTTCAAGTAGTTATTCCTTCCAACCCCAACCCCAAAACGGATTCTACGCAGTTCAGTGAGTGGATTGGACTAATACAATACCCAGAAACCCTTTGCAATACCCTCCGGCAAAGCCTATATATGTTTACCTTAAGGTCCTATACGGCCACCTCGACAGCTGCACATGTCACTCGATTCCGACAAATCGCGGTGGTGATACGCTGCCAAACAACAATAGAAGCAATAGTTGTTCCTTTAAACAACACCTAAAACTGAACTAGTCCATATAAAGATTGCTATTTTCCACACGCTTATCTACAGCTACGTGTGCATGTATTGTTCACTGATACGCAGCAGCTGCCATTAGTAATTTGAAACCAAGCAACGTACGCGCGCGCTCCGTTAATTGCATAAAATTAAAAAGCCTTGCCTTAGCCATGATCACTCCTGGCAGAGAAAAAAAATTAGGGGAACAAGTAAATCAAAAACTTCTCTATCGAGAAAGTGATTGGTGGGATGTAGGATTGGTGGTGCAAAAAGCAAGGAAACAAGGTACAGTGTGTTAAAGTGAGGTTTGGTAGGATCCTACAACTTTAACAGTCCTACATTTGCAAATAGGCTTCTTCATTTGCAAATTCAGGACTGTAAGTTGTAGGATCCTACCAAACCTCACTTTAACACACTGTACCTTGTTTCCTTGCTTTTTGCACCACCAATCCTACATCCCACCAATCACTTTCACGATAGAGAAGTTTTTGATTTACTTGTTTAAATATGTATGGTGCTGAACACTATCCTGTATATGGATGGTGATGTAAAAAAAAACAAGACCATAGAGCAGCTGCTTCTAAGCCTACACACAAAGACCAGTGTGTCCCTTGGTATCTCCTCCCCTTCAACCACATCAGCAATGTTTGTATCATGCATGTAAATATCGTGATGTCATGTACAAAAGACCATGTTGATGACTAATATACTACATGTACATGTGTACATTGTACCCACTATGTTGACTGAACTATTGTACCCACTCCAGTTATGGTGTACTCCATTACACCTTGCTGCCATGGGAGGTCATACTACTTATGTCGAACATCTCCTTTCCACTCCTGGTATTGATATGAACATTAAAGATTTGGTGAGTTGGTCCACTGAATAAGATATGCACTGTTATAGGAACTGTAGCTGACATTGCAAGCCACTACACTTTTTGGTTCATGTGATAAACATGCAGCACTATTGCAGCTTCTGCACCTTGGTACACATATTGTTCAATGATTATCTAATGGTGGATACTAAACTGTGTGGAGTAATAACTAAATGCAATTTGAACTATTAAGCCAGCACACTTCACCACACAGGACCAAGCTCACTCTTCCTCCTCCCCTTTATTTATACTTATATGTCTGCTTTATATTAGCCATGTTGATGACTGTGTACTACATGGACTTGTGTACATTGTACCTAGTTGGGCGTGGCCCGCCCTTCGCGTATTGGCGGAAGCCAATACGCGAAGGGCCGCCAATACGCGAAGGGCGGGCCACGCCCAACTACATTGTACCCACCATGTTGACTGAACTATTGTACCCACTCCAGTATGGTGATACTCCATTAGTCCTTGCTGCAAGGGAAGGTCATACTACTTGTGTGGAACATCTCCTTTCCACTCCTGGTATTGATGTGGATACTGCATTTCAGACATTGTAATTACTGCCAGTACCAGTATTATTAATTTTTATTGTTCCCATTTTTGCAGTGATCAATTTGATTACATTTGATATCACTAAATGTAAATTCATATCCACTTTAAGCACACATCTTTCCAAACCTTATGGGGTGGGGCAGGTGTTAGAGGGGGTGGGGCAGGTTTAGAGGGGGTGTGGCAGGTGTTAGAGGGGGCGGGGACATGGTGGTGTTGCAGTACTCTGGTCTGTTACCCCATGACTGCCATTGTAGTCATGGTGATAAAGAGATTGCACAGTAGTGAGCTTCTGAAGGATTGGAGGGGGGAGGAGGAAGAGTAGGGGCCTTTAGCAGGAAGAGTGTGTGCGTGGGATGGGGGTTGTGCTTACCTAATGGGTAGCTACCTGTAATGGAGGATCCCTGACAATTTGCCCATCTCCACCAGACCTCCACCCCATAAGGCATGAACAGACAGAAGGGCTGTACTGGGCTGTGGACTGCCCCTGGCCAATGTCAGACAGAGATCAATACATGCACACACATACACACATACACACATGCACACATGCACACAAGCCATCTCCACTCACATAATCTGAACCTTAACCATTTGACTACCAGTCCCCAGTACACCTTTATTAGGGACATGAGGATGGTGGACATTGATGGTGTCCCCACCTGTGTGTGTGTGGCCAGGATTGCTGTGTTCCCCAACGAGCCAGAGAAGGATGGCATCATCAGGGTGGATGACTTCCAACAAGCCTGCATACTTCAGAGCGACAGCAAGACAGGTTCCAGAGGAAAGAAGTGTTGTGGGTGCGTTTGACAAGGGTTCTGTTTTGACACCATCTCCCCTCCATCTCCACCCCTCACTCCCTCTCCACCTCCCTCCTCATGTCTCGCCCCCTCATCCCTGTCATTCAGCTTTCATGCTGTATTACGACAACCCAAAAGGAATGATACCAACATGGCTGATCAACTGGGGGGCACAGGTGAGGGGAGGGGCAATGGGAGGGGCATGGGTAAGGGGAGGAACAGTGAAGGGTATGGGTAGAAGGAAGGGAGCTAGGGGTATACATGATTCCTTTACACACACATGTACGTACACACACACACACACACACACACACACACACACACACACACACACATTACAGACAGGAGTCCCTCAGTTCCTGGAGATGATGAGAAAGGCCGTGTTTGGGTACGAGAAGTGGCTCAAGGATACAGGTATGGAGGCCCCTAGGCCACCTGAGGTGTCCTTGAAGATCAGCACTTCTGTGGCCTCCTAACCTTATGTGAACCTTATCGTATTTATTAAAGAAAATAATATCATAATTATAGGTGAAGAGCGCTTGCAATGCCTTGGGCTGGTGTTGTATACCTCTGGTCACAGAGTCCTATGGTGCTTGGGGAAAGGAAGCCATGGATTTATTTTAAATGCTTGCCTCCCGTCCTGCAATAATATCGGGCAAGACAAAGTCAGCTGTGCTGTCTGAGCAGAGCGAATGCGACAGCGATCCTCTCCAGGTGGCTCCCATCTTAAGCTAGAGATGGGTGGGTGGTCTAGGAATCGTACTCGTCCAGCTGATGTTCTTGTTCCAAACTGGGTCCTGGGTAAGCCAGCAGCTTTTGACCTGTTTGTCACATCAACGCTAAATGCACAAATTATTCAAAAAGCGTGTGTGACAGCAGGTTCAGCTGCCTTGGCTGCCCTGATCTGCAAGCATCGAGTAAATGACAAAAGGTGCAGGGAACTAGGCTGGGCATGTATACCTCTTGTGGTGTAGACATATGGATGTTGGGGTACTGAGGCTATACAAGCACTATCAAGACTTGCCACCCGTTTGTCCACTAGGCAGGGACGTCCCAAGTCACTCATGTGCAACGAAATCTTTGGAAGACTCAGTTTGGCCCTTTAAGGAGCAAATTCCCGAGCCATCCTATCCCACTCTCTGTAAACTGTAGGTAAAGTACAGTAGGTAGTAGCATATTAATAATAATTTCCATTCATGTATTCTCTTGTATATTAAAAGTTGTTATTTGGATAATAATAAAAACATAAACACACTGATATATAAATATATACAACTACATATGTAGACTACACACCAAAATGCGAGCAGTGCAAGCACATTGCCAATGATCCTAAGTGCCAGGAACTAGGTTTTGTGTGTGTTCCTCTGGCTGTTGAGACATATGGCAGCTGGCACACACCACTTTACCCATCTGAAAAGTAAGGTCACTGCTGATCTTCTTGGCAGACTTAGTCTGGTGCTAACTTGTAGCACACCAAGAGCAATTTTGTCGAGAAGCCTGCCCCATTCATTTGAGTAGCTAGGCTATATCTGAAACATTAGTTAGGCTTAGGTACTTTGTAGTAGTCTGTTTAAAAAGTAGCTATTATTTAGTGTTTTATTATGGTGTTAATATTGATAATACATGTATAATCCTGTTGCATTTATTAAAAATAAATAAATGAAGGTAATAAATGTCCCCTACTATTGCTGATAGTGAGGGACAAAACAATCATACCTACAGGGCCATCTCCAAGCAATACATGTACATGTTTTCCTCCTCTCCAAAACAATTAACATTATGCATGATACATGTATAAAGCGATGCGGATACAATATCAAGCATGACCCTTTCCCCCTTGGGGTAAAGGGGGAGGTGAAGTCAGATTGGTATAGTTGATAAGGCAGTGTGGTGGCAGAGCATATGCCCAGGTTTCCATTCCTGGTGGAGGTGATACCTTTTTTCTCACAATGTGGCTCAAAAGTACTTGGTGTAGTTAAGGCCAGAGCATAGGCCATGGGTTCCATTCCTGGTGCAGGTGATACTTTTTTTCTCACAATGTGGCTCAAAAGTACTTGGTGTAGTTGATAAGGCAATGTGGTGACAGAGCATAGGCCATGGGTTCAATCCCTGGTGGAGGTGATACTTTTTTTGCCTCTCAATCTGACTCAAAAGTATGAGCACAAAACAGAAAGCCCCTCTCCCTAATGGATAACAGCACAGCCCAGGAGGAGGGAGACGGGAAAAGGGCGACATCACAGTTCAGAAAGAGGGGGAGGGGGAATGGGTGGAGCTCAGAAGGAGGGGGAGGGGAAAAGGGCGACATCACAGTTCAGAAAGAGGGGGAGGGGGAATGGGTGGAGCTCAGAAGGAGGGGGAGGGGAAAAGGGTGACATCACAGCTAAGAAGGAGAGGGAGGGGAAAAGGGTGACACCACAGCTCAGAAAGAGGGGGAGGGGAAAAGGGTGGAGCTCAGAAGGAGGGGGAGGGGAAAAGGGTGACATCACAGCTCAGAAGGAGGTCCCAGAGGGGGGGGGGGAGGGAGTGCAATGGAATTTCATTTACAGTAGCAAAGTGCTTCAAGGGATTGCTTGCATAAGGGTTAAATGGTCTGCAGCTTCTTTTCCAGCCTGTGCACTATTTCTTTTGCAGCACACACACACACACACACCACACACACACACACACACACACACACACACACACACATACTCTGTCACGTACACACAACGAACTGAAGTAAGTGTACACTGTACACAGTTTTCTGTGTTTGTTGGTGATTAGTGTATCCTTATCAATCCCGGACTAATTTATCGAAGCAGATTTTTTTAAATCCTGAATACATGTACATTATGATCCAGAGGTTACTCTATTTTGTGACACCAGCATAGGGTGGGTGGGGTGTGCACATGTACATTGTGTAAGCTGTATGCAGGATGCTTTTCATCAATTAATGCCTATTCACCTGTATCAAGGACAAATGTTTATATGTTAACGTCACAATGACGCTAGTTTGGACAAGCCCCCTAATGCAACAATCTATATATGGAAGACGATGCTTGTTCATGTATCTTAATTTGCTGGAGAGAGTAATCCATTTCACTAATAACTACAAAACACGCGTTTTTCCCAATGCCCACCGTTGTTATCTTTCCCACCAGTGGGTGTAGTTAACGTGATGTTACCCGGCGTGATTTAAATTCCTTCACACCTTTCTGTGGATACGATCTATTATTGGCACGCCCTATGGACGGTCGGTATGATATTTGATGTGCGCGTATGATGTACGTAGGCCTATTTTGATGTATTATCGTGTGGGGTATTGAACTTGGAGTTGTACGAATAAAGCTGCTTTCCCCCACCCCACGTCACCTTGCAGCAACTATTAAACCGATCTAGCAGTTCATATGCTAAAGAACAGAAGCTTCGAGATGCGGCAGAGAGAGGTGATATTGGCGAGGTGGCGAGGTTGATCGAAAGTGGAGTACCTGTAAATTCAAATCGCGGGGTAAGCAGTGATTTAATGAACAAGTAATGATATGTATCTAAATATGTATGGTGCTGAACACTTTCCTGTATATGGATGGTGTTGTAAAAAAACAAGATCATAAAACAGTCCATTGTCAGATGGTGTGAATTATACAATGTGTAGTTGAGTTTGTATTTTTAAACTAAAGTTGCTATAGAACCCTTACATGCCACTACTGCAGAGTGGGAAACACAACTGCTGACCAATTTTAAAATTCTGGCTGATTGCTTATTAAATAGATCATACTGTGTAGCATATGCTTTTAGTGAACTCTACATATCTCTCCACCTTTGTTCTTTGTACCCACTATACATTCATATTTCCAACAAGATTTAAAAATAAAATTGGTGACGTAGGATTTGTAGACAGCAATTGAGCAAAAAGTAAGCAAACAAGGAATTACGGGTATTATGCCTTCATTAATTTATAAATATTACATACCTACATTTAGCGCAGAATTTCAGGCAGGTAGATTTGCTAAATAATGTAGGTATGTAATATTTATAAATTAACGAAACAATTAACATTATGCATGATACATGTATAAAGCGATGCGGATACAATATCAAGCATGACCCTTTCCCCCTTGGGGTAAAGGGGGAGGTGAAGTCAGATTGGTGTAGTTGATAAGGCAGTGTGGTGGCACAATGTGGCTCAAAAGTACTTGGTGTAGTTAAGGCCAGAGCATAGGCCATGGGTTCCATTCCTGGTGGAGGTGATACTTTTTTTCTCACAATGTTGCTCAAAAGTACTTGGTGTAGTTGATAAGGCAATGTGGTGGCAGAGCATAGGCCATGGGTTCAATCCCTGGTGGAGGTGATACTTTTTTTGCCTCTCAATCTTGACTCAAAAGTATGAGCACAAAACAGAAAGCCCCTCTCCCTAATGGATAACAGCACAGCCCAGGAGGAGGGAGAGGGGAAAAGGGCGACATCACAGTTCAGAAAGAGGGGGAGGGGGAATGGGTGGAGCTCAGAAGGAGGGGGAGGGGAAAAGGGTAAGAGGGTTTTTTTTTTTGTAACATATGTAATACATGACCTCATAGTTGACACTGTCATAAAAAAATCTTCCACATACACCATGCAATTTACTAACATGGCTAGCACGGTGGTGTTATTAGAATCCTGAACAGAAATGACGAAAAATACTTGTCACATGTTTCTAATGCTGGCTGGTGAACAAAGTACTGTCATCACAGAGTCAGCGTCCAAGTGCAACTCCACCCAAAACTTCAAACGGTCGGTACTAGTCCCATTTATAAGCGCAACTACCCAACAAACTAGCTCCCTGATTTCCTTTTTGACAAATACGGCTGTACTTCAGTTTACATACTTTTTAACTTCACATTATGTATTGCGATGAGCCGGCGCCCATAAGACAGTGCGTTACATATTGACAGTACAGATACGACTTTCACCCACTATCGTGATTAGCGGGCGCCCATAAGCTGGATTCAAGCGAAGCCACTGGGCCTTTTACAACCATCACAAGAAAGCGTTCTATTGAGGGTATCAATCGATCCGCTCTTAATAATGCCTACCACACAACTAACTTACCGTCTTGAAAAGCCCAATTAGGTTGGAGACCAGACTGGACAGACCGACAGGTTATCTCAACCTATCTGTGTGTACGCTCAAAGGCTCTGCCAGGCTCTGGAGTAGTCGATACAACTTTTGTGCCTTCGTTCAGTTGAAAATTACGAGATAAGCGAGTTAATTGGGTTAAAAAAATTTATATTGGGGCAATCTCAAACAAACCTTGGATCCAGGGTTTGCGCAGGACAATCCCGGGTTTGCGCAAATCCACGCTTTGCGCGTAACATACATAAGACAAGTGGCTCCAAAGTTATCCTTGGCATGTATACAGTGAAACGACGTGAAGTTTGCAGTCTTCCATCAGCAGAATCTGATTGTATCCGCAGTATTAAAGCTGCATTGCCAGAGCACTTATCAGTATTCGCAACGCACTCAGCGGATCATTTAGTGTGCTAAAGCGGATAAAGCTAGAGCCTGTTCGTCATATACATCTATTAATTAGTGTATGATGAATTCGCTTGGCGCCATCCTTGGCGATTGCAAACATTCTTGCTTTCTGTTAGACTATACTGCTGAGTGGGCGTGGTTGCCAAAAATTTCGCGCGCGCAAAGCGCGCTATACGTCCAGCACCCCCTTCCGTCAAATCCTGGATACGCGCCTGTCCCTTCTCCTCCCCTCTTCCCTTCCCCTCCCCTCCTCCCTTCCCTTCCCTTCCCCTCCACTCCTCCATTCCCCTCCCCTTCTCCCTTCCCTTCCCTTCCCCTCCCCTCCTCCCTCTCCATCCCACTCTTCACATCTATATTACCACATCAGGGCAACTCTCTTGCTTCCCGTAAAACAATGGTATACTCACGGCCTACCTACTGGTCTGTACATAGTGCATTCAAAGATCATTACTCATGAGGTTTTCCGTACAGATCTTCTTTTGGAACTTCTATGTGTAGGTGAGATCTGTGTGGCAGTTATGGCATAATGGTTGGTTATGATACATGTGTTCCAGTACTATGAACACAGCATGCACACAACAATTACATGTGAAGCACCTCAGTTGCATGCTGTCTGCAACCTCAGACACTCTAATGTATATATATATATATATTATATTATTATTTTTATCACAAAACTCTACAGGAAATGATGTCATTGCAGGAATAGCAATCTGCTAACATTATTATTGCATGTAGGAAATGAAAAAAAAAGTTCATAATACAGCAATATAGACCTATTTTGTTTAGTATGATCACTTTAAATTTTGCTTTGGATGAGGATGATGCCAAGTTTACATGTAAACCACTAGTTCAGTGAACTGTCATTTCGTGCATGTTGGCAGAAAGTCAACTCGGAGGTGTATGCTTGTCTGTATGTCTGCATGTGATAAGCAACTTCAGTACATGGCAGGTAGTTTTGATATGACTTTGCAGCTGTACTGTATACATATAGGTGGAACTGCAATCTGATCCTTGCATGCATGCAGACACCATGTGATGTAGATGTTCGTACACGTGGTGCTATGAATTGGTTTATATATTTAACCCCAGCTTCTTATGTTACAAGTCACAGTAGTACTGAAGATATTTATTAAATGCATGCACATGTGTCATCTGTGCTATGAACATTCATATGTGTGTGTTATATAGTTATACAACAATAAGTACAAATTAATTCTCCAAAAAATATCTGCACCAGCTGCAATTACTGCTCTATAGTGCTACATGTGTATACATACATAAACAACTTTAGTGGCCTTGTTTTGCACTGTACTCTATAGGTGGAACTGCAATCTGATCCTCATGCAGAGACACCATGTGATGCCGGGGTATGTACACATGAATGGTTTATATTTTTATAATGACCCTAGCTTATATATGCTGCTGTGTTGGACTACAGTGATACATTTTGATGTGCTTTACTTTTTTCTGTATATTGTAGAATGAATAAGTTGTCTATATATAAATTCATTTTCAAGTCCCCATGCATTACAAAATTTTCCTCGCCCAAGTCAGCTACTTACTAAACACTGGAAATAAGGTGTTAGATCTTCACTATTTCTTGCCATGGTGACATGAGCTATGAGATTTATTTTCTTTCTACCGACTTTGCTATTTGAGTCAGGAGCATGCAATATTACACATTGTTTTCATTGGACATTTTAAAAGCATCCACTGCAGATGCGGAATGAATGCTGCAGCTGAGCAGTGGTTTGGACTGGATTATATAGGGAGACAGACTGCATGACACCATGAAGGTGATTATGCATGCATGTAAGAGGAGTGTAGTTGTGATGAAGGGAAGTTTCTATATACATAGTGCTATTATTATCAAGCTAAAGTATGCCTACCACATCTGCTTGCATCAATACACAATATCGGTTCTTTATTACATAGGTTCACTATTGTGCAATCAGTCAATGTATTAATTAATGCACTCAGCAAGTGTACACATACATAGTATAACACATGCATGTGATCATTTGTCACTGTCCTCCAGGCACTTCAATCCCTCCAGCAAATCATCCAGTCCCAGAAGACCAGAAAACGCATCGTCTCTGTGTAGCCCCGCTCTGAGCAACACCGAGGACAACACTTAGTCAAAGCATCTGGCCAGGAATAACACCTGTTAACACACTCCTCACAACCAAGCAGAGACTTGCAGAACTTGCTTAATATAACAGGCGGTCTCATCGGTTCAACTTGGCATAAAAATATTCACAAGACATCTAGGCTCTCGGAAGAAGATGTTAACCAGTCAGTAGCTGTTGCCATTGATACTGGTAATGGGTCACGCGAGACTGAAGTATTGTAATATATTACATATTCCAGTTACATTTTTTTGTATTACCTCAACTGAATAAAACATACTGATACCCCAGAAACACAACTGGTTTCTATTTATATATGCAGGTTGGTCCCACGTATGGATGAAAGACAATGTGCGGTCTTCTTGCGTCTGAAGGAACAAGAATATCAGAAAATCGCGTGGGAGAGGCCTTAAAAATAATCCATCCAGTAGGGTGTGTAACCTCCCCTGAAGAATGAAAATCGATTTTTCCGAATACTTTTAAAACACTAATCGATTTTTCAGGTTTTTCTGGATCTGAAAATCGATTTTTCCGAATACTTGAAAAAAGAAAATCGATTTTTCCGAATAGGTTTTGACAATTTGCCAGCCGAATACCTAGGTTATTCAGGTTTTCTGCTCATTGAGCCACCTAAATGTACACATCACACCAGAGACCCTCCTACAGCTACCCACATCACACCAGATACCCTCAGCACACAAACACACCTACCCCCATCACACCAGATGCCCTCAGCACACCTACCCCATCACACAAGAAGCCTTCAGCACACAAACACACCTACCCCCATCACACCAGATGCCCTCATGAGGTACACAACCATAGCTACCTCCATCACACCTTACTACAACTAACCACATTACACCAGATCAGTAGCCTCAGCAGGGATCCACAGCTACCCACATCACACCAGATGCACTCAGCACACAACCACAGCTACCTACATAGGCCTAAATCACTTGGCCTAACCACATACCTTGTTGGGCGTGTCCCGACCTAAGTTAGCGTGGCCACGCTGAGCTTTACTAGTACCTACAGTCTACAGTAGTACACATCGCACTTGATGCCAAAAGAATAGAACCACAGATGACGTTTACGCACCAACAGCCATGCAGCCTCCATTTCACCATCGCGAGTTTTGAAAATCCTAGTATCTAAGCAAGCCTTAGTACGATCGCGGCAATATCAGCTCAGAGAGATTGATGCAAGAAGCCAGCTGGTTCGAAATACACTAAGCGAACTGACTTTGATTTGCAGCTGGAGCTGTCCGTCGTCATGACACGTGAAGAGGGAGATCTCCTCAGGGGTGTTAAGGCAGCCTACGCGTGTCTCGTACCCAGACCGTACATATTTAACCTTTCATAAAGTGTAAAAGCCATATAACATGTTGCATTGCCGTCAAACTTGGCTTAAGAATGCTATATATATATGTCCACCTAATAGTGTTGTTCGATTGTTCAGGTTTACTTGCAAGCGTACGTATTGGTAACAATTAGCCATCGAGCGATAGTGGCGGTGACAAAGCAATGCACGGATCAAGCAATAAATGCCATATTATGTTAGAACCCTACACGCTGGACAAAGTTACGCTTAGGTTGTGTAAGATGTACTTTAGCCTTCGTAGCAATCCTGCGTAGTATTTTTTCAAAATGGCGGCGTATTTACATAAACACGACTATATTTAGCGAACCAAGTACGTTCCAATCACATCCTAAGCATATATGAGCAATAGAAACATCGTGTAACATACCAGGCACAAAAGTCCTCTTATCCGCCCTCGTCTTCAACAGCGCCGTTTTGCTTTTCACAAACGACCCTCTTAAGGCGATAAAATATGACGTAACAGAACTTTCCCGCTCGACAGTTGCAACTTTTATATTGTCAAGCCAAAACATCTATGCGTCATATACGAAATCTAAGCGCTAGAATACCCTAGCACGACAATAGGTATGAATGCTTTACAAAAATATCTTCCGTATGATCGCAATGCTTGAATAAACAGTGATTTGCATTATGTCATAATGATGTAATCATGAACATACTTGTCGACATATTGTCAACATCATGTAAGTATGTTTTCTTGTGTAGGCTGCCTTAACATTCCTGAGTCTTTTGGCTACATGTAGTTCGAATTACTGCCCGTGTATTTGATCTCGTCCCCACGTATTTATTTATAGTAACAACAGTGACGTTATTTAGAAGTAATTATTGTACATGTAATATCGTAAACGCGTATTCGGATATCGTCATAAAAAGGTATTCGAATAATGGGCGAATTGTCGATGCGGACGACGAATACCTAAGTACCTCCGAATGGAGATTCACAAACCGGTTATTTCGAATAGAACAAATCCAATAATCGATTTTTCCGAGTAACGCTAAATTACTATTCGAACGGATAGGTTTTTGCGAATATCCGAATAACCCGAATAACCTAATAACCGGTTACACACCCTACCATCCAGTCTATCACTCCATGAGAGTGAACAATGTTTGCTTATCATCCATTATTTATAAGGCAAAGGGATCCCCAGTGACCTCATGTCAAACAGCCGAGCAGTTAAACTACCATCGGACACTATACCTGATGTGCAGACAGTGATTACATATTATGAACAAAATGGAGGAACAATTACCCGGGATTCTCACTTCGGTCAAGATCCACTGGCTGGAAACATTCACTTGACTACTGAACGCATTCAGCAGCAATTTCCTGACCTTTCTCCAGTTTTTCATACTAACTGCAACAATGATTGCAACATGTATAAAAGCTGTCTTAAATTGTATATTAGGCTCACAGAAGAACTATACGTTTCTAATACGAATAGTAATGCTGTTATCCAGTGAATTTGCATCATATTTTCATCAAGTTATAATGTAAATTGCACATGATTGGTTATTTCCTGAAGATCAACATTAATTTACCTGCACATAACACTGCTGATATTACATGTATGAAAGCAAATTACAAACTCGTAGCATTATGTAATAATGAAGGAATTAAACAAAGTTAGGTCATTGAGATGAGGTTTAGCTTAATACATGCAAGCATGAATGGATGCCCAAATGATCACATATAGAGGGCTTTGATTGAACTGAGTAAATAATCCTGCTCTCACACAACATTTTTTGTATGACATCATAGTCTGCATTTGGCATCCACCCTCCTCCCCACCATTAGATATATACATGGATCCATTAACGCTTGTGTGTGTGTGCCAACTACATGGCATTTTATGTACTCAATTCCTTTCTACCCCTCAATAGACTCCAATTAATGTGACCTTCTCATGGATGGTTCAGCTATGATATGTTCATCATTACAAGCAATATGAACATTTGTGAAAATGTGTAATTGGATTGTTGTCCAATGTGTTGAACAAGATTTAATTTGTTGTAATGAAAGGCTCTCAGCGCGCACAAAAACAAACAAGTTAAATTTCATTATGACTGATGCATGTGCCACTGTTGAAACTGATATAAGTATGGCTACTTGCAGCCTATGCTGGATCACCTCTGTGTGTGTGCACGTGTCATACACAGTGAGTCACTGGCTACACATGCCCAAACATAGATAGGTGTACATAGGTACATGTACATGCAATGGACAGTGAAAGTTTTCCCCCTACTCAAGGGCATGGATAGAACTGTCTTTGGTGTTTATAGGTGCCATGGCAATATGCATAGGTCATATGGAAGGGGGGCGGGGGAAAGTACATGCCAACTTACTTTTGTCAAAGTCAGTGTAGTAGCATGAGGGTTATCCTGCAGATATAGACCTCTTGCAGGTATGCACGTACGGTACGGATGCATGCAGCACAATACAATTACTACATGTTCCTACACTACAGGAAACCCAACGCATTTGATGACAGGTTCCGACCAAGCTTGCATATGAAATTAAATGTACAAGAACCGTACATGTATATGAAATGTCACCGGCTCTTGATACCAGGTTTGCCCTCTTTGTCCAGCGTATAGAGAAACACCATTTGGTCACTGTTAATAAACTACTTGTGTGATATTCTAATCATTAGGGGTCCATGTTTCAAGGTACAGTAGTAAACCTAAACATCTATTGCTGTGTTACATCCACCACCATAATGCACAGGCTGGAGCCCTGATTCCAAATACCAGCATGCCATGCTTTTTCTAAAAATGCAGACAAGAAACAACACAATAAAGGGAGGGAGGGGAACGAGGAGGGAGGAGCAAGGGGAGGGGAGGAGGGGAAAAGAGAGTGAGGGGGAGGAGCAGGAGGAAGAGGGAGGAGCAGGAGGGAGAGGGAGGAGCAGGAGGGAGAGGGAGGAGAAGGAGGGAGAGGAAGCAGGAGGCAGAGGGAGAGGGAGGAGCAGGAGGGAGGAGAGGAAGAAGAGGGAGGAGGAGGGAGGTAGGAAGAGAGGGAAGGGAGGGAGAGGGGAAAGAGGGGTGTGATGGTAAAAGAGGGGTAGGATGAGGATGGGAGGCAGGGGATGAGACGGTAGGAAGTCAGGGAGTGACTCTGAAGGGAGGGGATGGAGCGGGAGGAGAGGGCTGTGGGGGGAGGGGAGGGAAACGGAAGGGAGGAAGGAGGGGGAGGGAGGGAGGGAGGGAGGGAGGGAGGGAGGGAGGGAGGGAGGGAGGGAGGGAGGGAGGGAGGGAGGGAGGGAGGGAGGGAGGGAGGGAGGGAGGGAGGGAGGGAGGGAGGGAGGGAGGGAGGGAGGGAGGGAGGGAGGGAGGGAGGGAGGGAGGGAGGGAGGGAGGGAGGGAGGGAGGGAGGGAGGGAGGGAGGGAGGGAGGGAGGGAGGGAGGGAGGGAGGGAGGGAGGGAGGGAGGGAGGGAGGGAGGGAGGGAGGGAGGGAGGGAGGGAGGGAGGGAGGGAGGGAGGGAGGGAGGGAGGGAGGGAGGGAGGGAGGGAGGGAGGGAGGGAGGGAGGGAGGGAGGGAGGGAGGGAGGGAGGGAGGGAGGGAGGGAGGGAGGGAGGGAGGGAGGGAGGGAGGGAGGGAGGGAGGGAGGGAGGGAGGGAGGGAGGGAGGGAGGGAGGGAGGGAGGGAGGGAGGGAGGGAGGGAGGGAGGGAGGGAGAGAGGGAAGGAAGGGAGGGAGGGATAGTAGGAAGGGAGGGAGGGAGGGAAGGAAGGGAGGGGAAGCTAGGAAAGGAGAGAAGGGAAGTGATGGAGAAGGAAGGGAGGGAGAAGGAAAGGAGAGAGCGAGGGATGGAAGGGCAGGTAAGGGATCGTGACTCTAAAGGTCTGGTAACATTCATGGCCCAGGGAATTTTGTAGCCATCGAACTTCAAGTGGGCTGGGAACGAGGACATAGCCCCTCCCCCCTCAGCCACGGATACCTATGTGCAGAACAGAAGCAAGAGAGTTGTCGTTATACGGTACTTATAAATGTGAAGAGGGTGTGTCATGGCACGTTCTCATAGTGATCATTGACTAAATACACTTGTCTACTACCCCCGGTACATGTTCAGTGCATGCGCACTTACGGTACATCTTCTCCGCCAAGTGTAAAGTAGGCGTATACGTGAAGAGGGCGTGGTGAGTGCATTCGTGGCACGTTCTGGTTCTGAGACATCCATTACTCCATCCTCCGCTCATTTATGATATTCTCTCACTATTGCATGATTTTTGCCAAAAATTGAACATTTGAAAATTACAATATTATTGTAGGTCCGTGTATATTTCCGCCATTCGAGAATTTCCAACGTTATAATTTTTTCATACATTGAAAAATTGCTTTTCCCTTCAATTTTTCACTGTTTCATCAGATTCAATTCAGGGATTTACTCGATTTTCACTGCGTTTCTCTAGTAACAACTCAATTTTTGAATCAATGCAAACGCATATTTCCGCCATATTAATATTTCAATGTTTCAATTTTTTGAAACCTTGAAAAATTGCTTTTCTCTCCAAAGTTTCATTGTTTCATTAGCTTCAATTCACGGACTTACTCGATTTCGACTGCATTTTTCTAGTAATATCTCAATTTTCGAATCAATGCAAATGTACATTTCCGCCATACTAAATTTTTTGAATAAATGCAAATGTACATTTCCGCCATATTAAAATTTCATTGTTTCAATTTTTTCAAACCTTGAAAAATTGCCAGAGTTTCATTGTTTCATTAGCCTCAATTCACGGACTTAATCAGATAAACCTACGTTGTTCTTGCAAGATATATATACTATTAATAATTGCATGCCCTTGTGAGTTCCGTCAATTCCCTTGTGCTTGAATCACAGAGTGCCACACTTTTCTCCTCTTGGGGATGTGGAGTCCATTTCTTCGTCCATCCATGGCAAGGCAGCCCTCTTTCAGGTCATGGGGGATAGGATGAAACACCTTTGCACTCATGAAAGCCTCTTATATACTGCTCCGCAATGCATTTGCAATTCCCAAATTAATGTATGTACTTGTTACGGACATCACCTTGTTTCCTGTCACCTAAACTCCAACTTTATGCCAATTAACCTTCTTAATGACCGTGCATGGTTCAGTCTAAAGTCGGAGGCCTTGCAATAAGGCACCGCCTTATACTCCGTCATCAAGACGCTTCATTTGCGGGTTGTAGAGAACTCACCTTTAACATACTACCACCTCGTTTTCAAGAGTCATCACTCTCCCTATGGGATTCTGCCATCGCTGAATGGTCTGCAGCTAGGTCATAATGCACCTTCTCCATTTGGCCATATGTCACATTGACAGAAATCATGCATGCATGCATGGGATCTATACCAACAATTTTCGCCCGGTACTACAATATTTGCGTTGCAGTGCCCTATTCATTAATGTTTCAAGTGAAATGCATCTATCAGTTTTTACTGTGTAGTTGTAGCTACTGCATGTACACATGCGCGCATATGCATGCCTATATTTAGTCTGCATGGGTACTGTCGTACTATCACTATGATAGTGGAACCGATCAGTCGGGTACCCAGACTAATGCATGCTATCATACGATTATATGAATCACTAGTACTGTATACACATCTCATCAGTTATGTGTTTTCCATTGAAACACAACCATGCGCACTATGCTAATACAAATAGGGATTGCTTGTAGGAGTATCTAGTGCCACACAAGGCACTTTTTAAAAGGCCTGAGTTATAAAGCCGCAGTGTCTCTTGATCCATATAACACCTATAGCCCAGCTCGCGATCCCGCAAATGCTGGTCAAAACTCAGCGTTGTATAATGACAACGCAACTACCGCATTGCACACTTCCATTCGTATAGATTGATCCCCAAAGCACATGCACATATCCATCCTTTTCTCCTTCAGTTTTCTGCATGGAGAGCTTGCAGCTAGACAACCAAGCATGTCCAGTCACATGTAAACTAATCGCGTATATAGATCAAACTGCGCTGCCAAAAGGCATTCAAAATATCTGTGAAAATGGCCAGTTTCAATTGAATTGAGAAAGCAAGTACACACCTATGCATGTATATATGATGGAGAATATTTAAAAACCATTAACACTTAAAGTGCATGCTGCAAACATAATATTATTACTATTATTATACATGCATATGTGGTGATGGTGGAGTCATATGGAGCTTGGGGGCAAGGAAGTTGTTCAAGCTTTCTCAAGACTTGCATCATACCTTGTCACAAGGACCAATACCCCCAAATCCAAGATGGTCTGCAACCTGTACGGCCGCCTGAACTTAACTTCAGTGCTTGCAAATACCCAGTCCCTCCTTTTAAGGGTGGATATATCATCCAGGAGGGTGATACAAGTAGTTCTTCAACATAACTTTGTGTTTTATTTATTCATATGTTTATTTGCAGGTAACATATTTCATGATATAACATATATTGTGAATATCTCAAACTAGAGGTGTTATTTATAATCATAGTGTTCTTGTTGTAATATCATTTAATCTGTATGTATTAGAAATCAAAATATATATAATAATTATTTTTATATATTGTTTTAAGTGATCAAAAATAAGAGAAGTAATGTATAATGGAAAAGATATTATACACTATCTTGGGACCTCATGCATGCATGTATGTTTGATAATATAATCCATGAACCTTTTGCATTCAGTGATTATTTGCTATATGATTTTGTCATTGCTATGAGTAATGTAATAGTAAAGCTCCATGATACTCCATCTGTGTACAGTTTGTTTCATGTCTAACAAGGCATCCTAATCTTTTAACTGATGGCACTGTGCGGGATCAGGGGGGTTTAATAACTCTTTTATTTCTATAGGCTGCATCACTTATAAATTATATACTGCTTTGCGATTTTTTTTTCCTTCACAGACAAAGGAATTCCTAATGAACTGAAGTCTAACAGCAGGGCAGTAAAACTCCCAGAGGCAGTTTTACCGCACTGTGAATCTGCTGTATCTGAATTTGTTGCTAGTGGTGGTGAACTTACTTTGCAATCCTCTTTTGGTCATGACCTCTAGCACAAAGAAGAGACTTGATGCTTGAACATGACAGAGAATTTCAACTTCAATACCCCATTGGCTAATCACCTATATTTTATGCAGTGTCTAATAGTAATTGCATCCCTCTAACTGAGTACATAAAGTTCTATATCACTCTAACTGAACAACTCACACCTGTTAACATTCACTCCAATTAGCAATATGTAGCCCTATGTACATGTATGCAAATTATGTGCAGGATAAACTTGAATACACTCAACAAATTAAAATTATGTGCATGCATATACTTATAACAACGTATAGTATTGAGCCAAACGGATATTATTGCCGAGCTGCCAGAGCCTGCCATTCAGTTGGCACATGGCTTGGGACTTGTAATTCCGTTAAGTGTAGCACTGGCAAAGTGTGCAGTATGGATCTGCATGCATTTCCGAAGGGCTCTCGTCAAGAAGGAACATTGGCAGAACACAATGCTCTGTGCATGCCTTGGTGACCGGCGCTAAAACGACAACTGATTTGAGCCCGTGCGTGCCGCGAACGTGTCTATGTATGCACATTTAATTGATCCACGGTGATGGCATGCAGAGGTGAGGGATGCAAAGTGTGGCAACCTGACAAAGCCCAATGGGTATGCATGCGAATACTAGTGTAATCATCCATGCGAAGACCCAGGGAAGTAACCATGCATGCAGTAAAGCGTTCTATATAGTGGCATAAAATAGGAGCCTCGCCTCGGACACAGGATCAGAGGCAGTGGCTAAGAGTTCAGCTATACAACGGAAGTGAGAACCTTTGGTAGATCCCATGATTTCTGTCGATGTGACATAGAGCCAAAAGGAGGAGGACCAGCACAGTCATTAAGAAGGTTCATTGTCATAAAGTTGGAGACTTGGTGACAAAGGTGCATGATATCTGTAGCACAAATGCATTGCGGAGCAGTATATAAGAGGCTTTCATGAGTGCAAAGGTGTTTCATCCTATCCCCCATGACCTGAACGAGGGCTGTCTTGCCATGGATGGACGAAGAAATGGACTCCACATCCCCAAGAGGAGAAAAGTGTGGCACTCTGTGATTCAAGCACAAGGGAATTGGCGGAACTCACAAGGGCATGCAATTATTAATTGTATCTTGCGAGAACAACGTAGGTTTATCGTTTATCTGATTAAGTCCGTGAATTGAGGCTAATGAAACAATGAAACTCTGGCAATTTTTCAAGGTTTGAAAAAATTGAAACAATGAAATTTTAATATGGCGGAAATGTACATTTGCATTTATTCAAAAAAATTAGTATGGCGGAAATGTACATTTGCATTGATTCGAAAATTGAGATATTACTAGAAAAATGCAGTCGAAATCGAGTAAGTCCGTGAATTGAAGCTAATGAAACAATGAAACTTTGGAGAGAAAAGCAATTTTTCAAGGTTTCAAAAAATTGAAACATTGAAATATTAATATGGCGGAAATATGCGTTTGCATTGATTCAAAAATTGAGTTGTTACTAGAGAAACGCAGTGAAAATCGAGTCATTGCGAGAAATTTCGGACGCTCATTAGCAATTCCTGGCCAATTTTGCAAACGTCCGTCACATTTCCCGCGCACGCGTCCATAGGAATGTATGGGATAAAGTTAATTTTTGAATGCCATATATCAGAGAAAGCCGGTAGTAAAAGTTTACAGGACTCAAATGATGGATAGCATAAAAACCTTTCACTCTTCTGGGTTGGTGTAATTTTTAGCCCCTTCTGCTGGGTTCCTCAGAAGAATTAGTACATTCCCATAGAGATGTATGGAAAATGGCTATTTTAATAATGATTTTTCATCACTATTCTTCATTTTGCTCTGAACTGAAGATAGGAAGGTAAGTTATACAGATTTCAGAAGATACTAAAATGATCCAGGCAACTTTCTAGCAGGTATATATGCCCATAGGCTTCTTTCCCTGGGTTCCTGGGGCACTTTTGGTCATCAGGGTACATGTTTGGTTGTAAAATAATTAAAAACCGCCCGCGGATGACAATTAAACTATGGCGTTCAGTTCTGGCCCAGTTGGAAGTAACAAACTCCACTGCGCGCAAATTTGGTATGTACTTTGTTTGGGTTTTCGTTGGCTTGGGATACTAATATAGAGCTTCTAAGTCCTAGCTAGGCCGTTTCAAGCCTGGTTTCAAGATTATGGTCTGTCAAACGCGGAGTGGTCTATGTCTATCCGATGGACATTAAACGTTACTACCGTACGTGTCTATTTCAGGAAAACCAAGGCATCACAGACACTTATGGCGAAGTAAGGCCCTATAACTTTCTATATTCGACCACGTGATATGGCTCTATGAGTATGACAGCTGGGAAACGTGCGTTTTCTGTTGCTACTTTTTCAAAAGGGTGCGTGCATATCCACATTTGTAAATGCTATCTTTCTATATAGAATTTGAAGCGGACAAGCGAAACACTGATACGGGACAAAGACGAGCCATATAAGGATATGTGCCCAATAATATTATCATGTGCAAGGCAATGATTTTACTACGTAACTATTCTTTTTAGGCCAGTGGCGGATGTAGTCAGCGCGCGATCTTCTCGTACTGAGTGGTTTCCTGTATGATCTGACAACGACCCTCCAGATATGGCAACACCTTCTCATTAAAAGGTCTTCCGTGATCCACCACTAACTGGCTGTAACTGCCCTCATATCCCAGGTGTGTGGATTTCCCTATACTACCTCATAAAGCACATGAACATGTGATTCCATATAGGTGTCATGTGATACATATATAAACACACACACACACACACACACACACACACACACACACACACACACACACACACACACACACACACACACACACACACACACACACACACACACACACACACACACACACACACACACACACACACACACACACACACACACACACACACACAAACACACTGCTCTGGGTGGAGGGAGGTAGTCTTGTGAGATAGCCTTGTGGAGGTAGAGGAGAGAGCCTTGTGAAGGTGCATGGATGGGAGATATCCTTGTGGAACAAGGTAAGCTTTGGTTGGGACAGTTTTAAGGAAAGATAATACAGGCCCTTCTCCCTAGAGATAAGGAATTTGATAGTGCATCCCAGATGCTGCCACTGGGATATGAATCAAATTAAGTTAAGATGTAAAGGGTCTATAAAACTTAGAAGGAAATACGTGTTACATGCATGTAGATGTAGGACCAATTTAAAGTGGCTACAATTGTCCACCTTTACCTTTTGAGGCTGAGGGTTTGGTTGTACACACAGGACAGTCACCAGTTGTCTGCCAGGAGAGGAGGCTTGCCTACATGACCACCTGGTATGGACCTGGGAGGACTGGACTCAAAGTTTTGCATCTCATGGACTGTGCCAGCCACCCTTCCAACATGCACCTGGTGAAAGCACTTCAGCACCCAACTCAAATGGAAGGCTTTGTGTGGTCTAGCTATATGTACATGGCTCTGCAGATGTATGTAATACATGTAGGTGATTGATGTAACAGTTATGGTGTATTTATTTGGTTATCTATTGGTTGTGTACGTGTGTGTGTGGATCTTGGAAGGTTCAAGAAGGGCTGGTATTAACAGAGTACATTGTAGCTGTCAACATTTTGTGGTCACCTATTTAATTAGGGTGGTGGCATGTGGTGATTTGTGTAAACGTTTCACATGCATGGTAGTACATACATACATGTAGTTCTACCATAGATAATTATCTATGGTTCTACCTAGCTGTGCCTTCATGCCATCAATCTGTTCATTGATGACATATCAGAGCTGCATCATGGCATCCTTTTCTGTGCCATTGCTTAGTATTTGTAGGGGCAAATTACACAGAAAGGTGCATGTATGTGATCTATACTACTTATAAGTTATAACCACTCTCCGAGTACGTTTACGGCTGTTCATCCTTGTTGTATACCTTGGCCGACATTCCGACGGAGTTGGAAAGAAATACTACAGGACAGACTTCACCTCGTATACGTAGCAGAGCAGCTGCGTATATTGGGTCTGGAAACGAGACTGCTATGGAAGTGAGCGCGAGCGACCTTGGCTAGCCATTAATCAACGATATACATATACATAACAGGACAGAGTGGAAAGTCCAGCTGGGAATATCCGCCGCCGATGCATATGTGAATTCTAGTGGAAGGCAATGTCCTAAATTAACACACCTCCACGAGAACTTCTAGTATGTTATCAAAAACAAACCAGTCGTGGTGGTAAACGTCAGAGCGATGCAAATGCAGGGACGGAATCGCCCGTGCATCTTAACCGCTAAACGAGCGGGGTACTCTCGACTCTCGTATAGTGACACCGTGGTAGCTACTCCACAGCAGCCGTTCTATCAGCTCGACCTTCGCGTTTTGGGGGTTTCAAGCCTACATGTATAATATAGTAATACTAAGTCTTACTTCCAACATGCGTCCCTCGTTCACAGTCCAATTGAAGTTCAATGTTGTACATGTACGTCTGGCTAGCAAGACTAGCGTATACCAAGAATTATTGATAGCAATCGAGTGTAGTGCTATTATATCCACAATACTAATCAGACGGGTACAAATATAGGCTTGATACCCAACCCTCCGCCAAAAGGCTAGCCATGCCTAGTCTCGTTCCCAGACCCTATTTATTGACAAACAAGGTGTTCTCAATAAATAGGGTCTGGGAACGAGTAAATACATATCACGTGACCTCCAGAATGTATCCAGTAGCAGGGGCACGAGTAAAACTAAGATGCGCATGCGTATGCTTAGATCACTAAAATCGACGATAGCTTTAGTTCGGAAGGATTTTATGTATCAGCGATTGCACTTTCCTGCCATGCAGACATACAATTAACGTATTACAAGACAATAATAATAATATAATTTAATAAATTAATTAGCTGTTTTAATAACTTGATAAATCTCTAAAGTACCTAGTGAGTTTAATGGTGCAATCAGATTTTTAAAATCACAATTGTAAGCCGAGTTATACATTGATGTCCACAATTTCTTGACATGTAAATCCCTGAATTGAATCTGATGAAACAGTGAAAAATTGAAGGGAAAAGCAATTTTTCAATGTATGAAAAAATTATAACGTTGGAAATTCTCGAATGGCAGAAATATACACGGACCATACACGGACCCTTGTTGTTATCGCCGTTTTCAAAAATTGAAAAATGAAAAATTGGAATGGAACCGGAACTCGTGTCTATATCCGTCAGAGGCTCAGTCTGCTCTGAAACCGGGACCGACCGTTGTTCGGACCAGGAAACTCAAGTTTCTAAACCGAGATGGGTACGAGAAACTGAAATGGGTACGAGAAATGGGCGTTCTAAGTGCCTTAGCTATGGTCCGTGGCTGTATAAGTTGTATAACTATTGGGACCTTCCTTTGGCTGCGTTATATACACACACACGCGCTCACACACGCGCGCCCACACACACTGACACACACATACACACACACGCGCGCGCTCACACACACACGCTCACACACAACACTCCCTTTAATTCCCTTAGCCTTCATTAGTATTTTAATTAATAATTAATTTATTCAGTTAAAATAAAAACATTAGCATGCTGTAGGTTAAATAAGTTTTCTGTAAATGTACAATTTGGAACACCATACAATTAATTACAAATAAAAACCAGAGGGGGTTGGAAGCAAAGTTCACTAAACTGATGCAGTACAAATGAAAGGGAGCCACAACACCAATCAAGGCACGGCCTCATAGTGTTCAATGAGCCAGTAATGCAGGAGGCTAACACCAATAATGACACTCCTGTGGTTGCAGACATGGTTTGTGTTGTGGACATTTACTGATACATCATATCACAAAAGACAACTGAAGCATGTGGTCTCATCCCCAATCGTGAAGAAGAACAAGCATGCTCTGAGTTCTAGTTTCAATTTTAGAAATTTTTTTCCTTTCATGTTTGCTGTAATTAGTATGACAAAAGCAGTTCAGGAAATGCACTACAAGCAATACTACAGACAGGCAAAGTCTATAAACCTACAGTTCAATTTATTATTGTTAATAATAGTAATTATAAATGATGGCATGCACTCCATGGTCAGGATGGCTGTTGTGGTTCCATCCTGTGGATTATTATTAACACAAATAAACATTGCTTAGTGTGCATATCAACCCCCCCCCCCCCCCCCTCTCTCTTGAGAGTTTGAATCAAGGTGTGGCTGTAGGGTGATGTCTCACCCATGTATCCTTAAACATAGTGATGTTCATATAAGGGGCACACCTCTCAGGAGGTTTGGGTAAGGGGGGCAGTAATCTTTGCTTTGTGCAGACAATCATGAATGTTTTCACCCAACCTGACTTGCCACTCCCATCTGTTATGCACTAAGCAATTTATGGAGGGTCTACTAAAACCAATAGGGCTGTTTAGTGTAGGCAATGAGCTACTCATACGTAATGCATACTGGGGGCCACAGGTCATGCATGTCAATTTGATTGGCTGCACATGTAGCTCTAAAACCAAGGCAATCCATCACACATAGGTGTGTCAGCTTTGAATAAATTATATTTTGTACTATTGTAATGGGTGAACCTTTCTTTTGTTGAGCAGTGCCAGCTTAACTTATGTGCAGTAGTAAAAGAATATAGTGTCATGTATGTCGTGTGTCAGCTGGACTGAGCTCTGTTTATTATCCACAGTGTTGTTCTATCTCAGATCTCAGCTGTCGTGATGCACTAATTTACAACTGATTGTGTGACAGCATTATCTGTACAATGCATTAATTGAGAAATATTTATTATTATTATTATTATTATTATTTTTATTTTTATTTTATTTTTATTTTTTTATTACACAAAATATTAAAATAACAACAATAACTACAATACATATTACTAATTACAACTAAACTACTAATAGTAAGTTAGGAGGGTGGAAGCTCCCTGGCCAGGATGGCTCTAGCGATGGACCGAACCAGGACCACATTCAACCGGCCATAAATTTCAGCCACAACTACTGCCTTGGGGGAGGACTGGTGAATGGCCAGGAAGGATGCCAGCCTGGAGAAAGTATCATGTGCCAGCTTGCCCCAATTGCCATAAGTCTCCACTGCCAATGGGATGCAGGACCAGCCCAACTCTTGGCACTTGGGACCATTGGAGTGGAGCTTGCGGGTCTCTGCTGCCAGGGCTGCCGCACCAGCCTGGTGACATGATTCACCCAAGATGACAGAGCAGAGTGGTGAGGTAATGGTCAGGTCTAGTGCTGCAGGTTTACCTCTGTCCCAGCCAGCAATGAGGATGTCAGCAGGTCTGGTGTGGGCAAGGTCTCTGGTAAGGCCATGACCTCTCTCCACATTCACA
The DNA here is from genome assembly GCA_949361645.1 of Spongilla lacustris. Classification (NCBI taxonomy): domain Eukaryota; kingdom Metazoa; phylum Porifera; class Demospongiae; order Spongillida; family Spongillidae; genus Spongilla; species Spongilla lacustris. The sequence goes on along the minus strand of OX442416.1, from coordinate 18,385,592 downwards.
CTTAGGTGGGCACGACGACAAAGGTCAAATACCTCATCTCGTAGACGATTATGGCGTGTGACCACATCCCCCCCATGCCTGCAAGTCACAGCATGGTGACCAAGAGGATCAAGAGCAGTATCGGGGCAGAATGGGCACATGGACCGACCAGAAGTATCTAACCCCAGCCACCACCTAATAGCCATCTGGAACTCATTTGACTCCAGGTGCAAGCCCAAACCAGGGGAAGGGACCACTGATAGCCAAGAGGAAGCATGAGGAGCAGCCACTGACAGAAGGCGAGCTCTGTTAGCTGGAGAGGAGGATTCCAACAAGATGTGGAAATGTTGGGCTTGGATCATTCCTGACAAGACCTTCTGGTGAATAGGAGACTCCAGAGCAGAATTGACTGTAATGACATTAGAGGGGGAGACCTGAGCATTAAACATTGCCACTGCCTGTTGTAGGTGGATGTTATTATTATTATTATTATTATTATTATTATTATTATAAAATGTTATGTATTTGGAGACATTTAACTGCAAGCTAGTGATTGTACATGTGGATTGATAGGCACATTAAATCTATTTATGGTTGTGTGCTATGCACGATCGGATAAGGAGGGAGTTGCCTTCAGTACACTGTATATGACATGCACCATTTCTTGAAGAGGTATAATTGAGCATATGATGTGCCAGAAAAAGCACAGCACTGTCTCTCTCTATGGAGATGGGAGGGGTGTGTAATTTTTACTCAGACACACATTACAATATCGTAATGTAATTAAATTCTATCGCGCATGTGTGGTTTTCTTGTTTTTAGAAGTTATATGAATTTCTTTTGACCTGCTCGTTGACGAGAGGGCTCAAAAAACCCTAGATAAATTAATAATTTTTGCAATTGACCAATCAGATTGCGAGATTTCATTATGCTATAGTCTAATACAAAGTGCACATATTTTTACCCATAATGCATGTGGGCTATGTAACAGGTCATGGACAACTCAGGGTAAAGACAACACTGACATCCCAATGAGAAATGCTCTCCTGCCTATCCTTCAATGGTGCACGGGGATTACCTATATACTGCTCCAAGTTTATTGCCAAGTCCAGGTACCTACTCTCTTGTGGCTGCAGTTGGTCTTCAGGTAGAGTTACCCTGCTGCACATGTGTGGCAGCTTCTTCAGGAGAAAAAAATGCAGGGGAGCCTGTCATCAGACGCTTTGAGGTCCTTTTAATTTGATGAGGTGGTCAAACAGTTTTTTTGTACTGTGCTCAGCAATACCAATAATAAAAATAATAACGCATATACACACAGAAACACAACAACAAAATGACACAGAATAAAAGTGTTAATCATTTATTCCAACTCAGCTTCTCCACTTGGTGCGAGAACCATGCAAGCAAAGATTTGTGGCTCGAAGTATTGCAAAAGAAAGCAGCCATCATGTGGTTGGGTTTGTCCTATTTAATGCTTATGTATGCTTTATATATGCCTTTTAGTAAGAAATTTCCATCAGTGGAAACAAAATAATAGAATAATTATAATTGGATTGGAGCTGATGTAAACCCATATAGGATTCTGAATGCTGGTCACCAACATCAAGACAATGCTGTTTAGCCCAGAACCAGTTAGGTAGCAAGATGTCAGCTGGGCAGGGCTTATATAACTTAGCATCTTTGCATCATATTCAACCTGTTCATAACCATGCACTGTCACCAGTTACACCATATATAGAGCATAGGACTTCAGATGATGAATAACAATAATTGAAAAACAACATATTAATTGGCTGAATCTTCACTACATGGGAGGCATCCTATCTACCTTACCCAACCTAAACACGTAATTACAGGCTACAAATTAAGCTGTTTTCTGCATGTTGCTGTGCTACATATACGCATGTTTCCACACTCAACAAAGCTGGTATGACTTTCACTAAGGTAATTTCCATGTCCAGAATGAGATGGAATCAGTGCATGCATGGATATTTAAACCCAAGTCAGGTTGGGTGAACAGAATCATGATTATCTGCTCAGAGCAAAGATTACTAGCCCTCCCCCCCCCCCCCTCCCCTCCCCAAACCTCCTGAGAGGCAGTGATGTGCCCCTTATATGAACATCACTATGTGGATACATGGGTGAGACATCACCCTACAGCCACACCGTGATTCAAACTCTCAAGAGAGGGGGGGGGGGGGAGGTGTTGATATGCACACAAAGCAATGTTTATTTGTGTTAATAATAATCCACAGGATGGAACCACAACAGCCATCCTGACCATGGAGTGCATGCCATCATTTATAATTACTATTATTAACAATAATAAATTGAACTGTAGGTTTATAGACTTTGCCTGTCTGTAGTATTGCTTGTAGTGCATTTCCTGTACTGCTTTTGTCATACTAATTACAGCAAACATGAAAGGAAAAAAATTTCTAAAATTGAAACTAGAACTCAGAGCATGCTTGTTCTTCTTCACGATTGGGGATGAGACCACATGCTTCAGTTGTCTTTTGTGATATGATGTATCAGTAAATGTCCACAACACAAACCATGTCTGCAACCACAGGAGTGTCATTATTGGTGTTAGCCTTCTGCATTACTGGCTCATTGAACACTATGAGGCCTTGCCTTGATTGGCGTTGTGGCTCCCTTTCATTTGTACTGCATCAGTTTAGTGAACTTTGCTTCCAACCCCCTCTGGTTTTTAATTGTATGGTGTTCCAAATGTACATTTACAGAAAACTTATTTAACCTACAGCATGCTAATGTTTTTATTTCAACTGAATAAATAAATTATTAATTAAAATACTTGTGCAGGCTAATGAAGGCTAAGGGAATTAAAGGGAGTGTTGTGTGTGAGCGTGTGTGTGTGAGCGCGCGCGTGTGTGTGTATGTGTGTGTCAGTGTGTGTGGGCGCGCGTGTGTGAGCGTGTGTGTGTGTATATAACGCAGCCAAAGGAAGGTCCCAATAGTTATACAACTTATACGGCCACGGACCATAGCTAAGGCACTTAGAACGCCCATTTCTCGTACCCATTTCAGTTTCTCGTACCCATCTCGATTTAGAAAGTTGGGTTTCCTGGTCCGAACAACGGTCGGTCCCGGTTTCAGAGCAGACTGAGCCTCAGACGGATATAGTCACGAGTTCCGGTTCCATTTTATCCGTTCCGGTTCCATTCCAGTTTTTCCTTTTTCAATTTTTGAAAACGGCGATAACAACAAGCGTTATCTTAAATTTCATTTCTAGAAAAATAAAAATTTGATACCGTGATTGAGCAATCAATAATATTGACAGTGAAAAAAATGATTTGGCACTTTTATACACGGACCATCCTTAATACATCATCTGTACTTATTGAAGCTCCAAAATCTGATCGTAAGAAGCCAGCAAGATTGGATCTGTCAGGTATCCATGTAAATGTTATTTCCGAATCAATCACAGCTGATGACTGATGCTGTATTTTCGGTAGCTGAGCAGCTATACATGTATAACTCGAGGGGCACCATTTTGTGCCGAGAGCATGCATAGTTGATAGTAAATAACAGATCTCGATTTTGACAGCTGCATGCCGTAGATTAATTGGGAGAGAATTCCAACAGAATTGCATCAATTCGCTTATTGTAAAGCGTATAGCCCTGCTGTTTACATGTGCAGTAAAAAAGTATTCATAACCAATCGTGATTTTATGAACTTCCTTTAAAGGCTTTATTCCTACAACAACAGGAAGATAGCAGCCCCCACGCAGAGGTAATGAATGTATTCTTATAATTAGTTACTATCATGCTAAACAATGCAGTAGTAAACATTGCCGCTGCATGCATGGGGTTCTTGTTGCCGTAGAAAGCCTTTAATGAAAGTTAATTTAAATCACAATTGGTTATGATGAATTCATTGTACTGTACATGTACACGGCAGGGCTACCTGCGCTTGGTAAGTGATGTATTTCTCAAGTGGAAGGTACCAAAGTAACCTCTGCAAAAGCGTCAATCGATTTGCTAGCGCGCAACATTTCAATGCAACTGATATCAACCAAAGCTAGCGTTATAGCTATAGTTCCTGTTCGATCGCAAAAATGTATGCTCTTACATGCATATACATATACCCCGGACCCTCAAGATACACACGTATGCATAGTCAGTAACATGAGCTGTTACTAAATGGCAATCATCGAAAAAAAAAAAGGATCCACAGAAAGTGTAGCGGCCATGGCCGCTACGGCCGCTACAGTTCCTACGCCACTGTACTGCGGCACATGTGGCTAGAGAACTAGGTTATGCAAACCTTACAACTAATTAAAAGTGATAGTTAATTTTGTGAGCGGACGAGACGTTTTCGCCATCCTACGGCTACCCACTGGTTGCGGAAAACGTCTGTGCAATGGCCCATGGGTGCTTGCCTGTGATCCTCGACAGGATGGCTTTCGCGTCCGATCGTACAGCTCAGTGAGCTAAGCCTATACTTAAGTCTTGGCTGTCGCCATCTTGAACGCCTGTTGTCCGTAACATAATTGCATTGCTCACATTCCTCGTAACGTAAGGTAACCTTAATAACTTTTAATATGTTGGAAGTACATGTAATCAGAACCGATTTGGTATGGCAATGTCTCCAGACCCTCCGCAAAGCGCGAGGGTATGGCTACGTCAGACTACACGAAGCGTGGATTAGGGCCTATTGCACGGTCGTCTGGCTTTATCGTTGCCGACTGCATTAGATAGCTAAGTTAAGCTTATTTTTAAAAGAATGCACGGTGTACATGTCTACAGACCTATCTGTAATCGATAAGCTAGGTCCATACATGTAGCAAGTAGCCAGTAGGCTTATAGCAATCGATCGGCAACAGACATCTTTGTCCTCCGTCATGTAGGCCTATAGCTTTTGTAGGCTGTAGCCAAAGACAAAGCAGGGCAGCATGACAGCACACATGCTCATCATCGTTGCTAAGACATAAGCAGATCCAGCTATTGGTGCAGATGGGGTGGCTATTCCAGACATGGAGGCGCTGCATCCCTAACCTCCCATACTGATGATTTCTGTCTCTGTTGCGAGTCCTGCGTGAACTAGCAAACGACCCTCTACAGCTGAAGCAGAGATAATATAAAGCACACCTCTCCTTTTCTTCTTTGCCCCGCTTTCGCCTGCCGCGCTTTCACTGCCATCATTTTGATCAAATACTTCCTCTTGCATACCATCCTTGAAAGAGAATCGTGAAGAGACATAGCCACATCACTGGGTTCGTCAACAGGCTTGCCTACAATAAAAACAAATGACTCCCTCACTCAATTGTGACTTCCACACTTCTAACTAACATGACACAAAATGGTCGCCACAGATTCGCGAGTACTTCGAAGGCTGCCAATCCTCTCTACGGACCGCTAGAATCCACCCTCGTAGTCTGCCTTCATTTTTGAATGGAAACCGATAGAAACCTAGGCCCAAACGCTGACCACCACGATTTCTACAGCCAAAAGCACAACACCTCCATACCATTTCACGTATACCTTGCCCTCCACTTCAATTATTCATCGCTTTAGGTCACGCGTTTCCAGGGAAACAACTTCTCACCGAAATCATCTATAAGCCTCGTCAGCAACATTTGTGTATATCTGGCACATGAAAATTGCCTGTCAGTCACTAAAGTCTGTAAAATCGCCTATAAATGATGAAGATGACACACACGGTATTTGTGTTATCAATCCTTGGGAGTTATGTGGTAAGCCTCACCGCTACCATACCGCCTGACTATGCTCTACAGGACGTCGACTACCTGTGCAACGGATCGCTCAAGTCCAATACAACTGTTGTATTGGACGGTGGGGAACATCGCGTATCTACGACTTGTAACATTTCAAATATTAGCAACGTGACTATAATGGGGTCTTCGATAAATAGCACCACGATTCGCTGCGAAGAAGGAAGTGGACTTCAGTTCGTTTCAGTACAACAGTTGACCATCGAGAGAGTGACGTTCATTAGCTGTGGTATAATTCTAACTGACACCGAAAACACTCTTATCACAACCTCCATATTTCAGGACAGCATTGGTTATGCTGTCAAATTGGAAGGATCAACAAGCGATGTTAGCATCACAAACTGCACATTTCAAAACAACAGTGCTACTTATCGTGGTGCTGTGTTGTTGTTGTCATCAACAGGCAATGTTAGCATCACAAACTGCACATTTCAAAACAACAGTGCTGCTACTTATGGTAGTACTGTGTTGTTGTTGTTGTCATCAACAGGCGATGTTAGCATCACAAACTGCACATTTCAAAGCAACAGTGCTGCTTATGGTGGTGCTGTGGGGTTGTATGGATCATCAGGCTATGTTAGCATCACAAACTGCACATTTCAAAGCAACAGTGCTGCTTATGGTGGTGCTGTGGGGTTGTATGGATCATCAGGCTATGTTAGCATCACAAACTGCACATTTCAAAACAACAGTGCTACTTATGAAGGTGGTGCTGTGGGGTTGGAAGGATCAACAGGCAATGTTAGCATCACTGCCTGCGCATTTCAAAACAACAGTGCTGCTTATCATGGTGGTGCTGTGTCGTTCTATGGATTCAGAGGCTATTTTAGCATCACAAACTGCACATTTCAAAACAACAGTGCTACTAATGGTGGTGGTGCTGTGTGGTTATTTGGACTGTTGTTATTTGGACCAAACAAGAATGTTAGCATGATGATCACAAACTGCGCATTTCAAAACAACGTTAACAGTGCTACTTTTGAGGGTGCTGTTGTTGGTGGTGGTGGTGCTGCTGTAGGGTTGTATGGATCAACATACAATGTTATCATCACAAACTGCACATTTCAAAACAACAGTGCTGCTGCTTATGGTGGTGCTGCGTTGTTGGCTGTATCAACAGGCAATGTTAGCATCACAAACTGTACATTTCAAAGCAACAGTGCTGCTTATGGTGGTGCTGTGTGTTCGTATGGATCAACAGGCAATGTTAGCATCACAAACTGCACATTTCAGAACAACAGTGCTACTTTTGATGGTGGTGCTATATTTATATCTTTAGCTGACTTAGCAAGTATTGATAAATCAACTTTTATTAATAACACTGCAGCCAGAGGTGCAGCAGTCTATGCCTCAAACAGGGATGATGAAAAGTCCATAATTCAGCTAGGCCACCTCACTCTTCAGGATGTGATAGTTGAAAACAATCACTGTTCTTGTAATGGGTACCCGACGGTTAAGGGAGGGGCCATTTTCTTCAGCGTAATGACAGTGGACATTATTGGAGGCACTATCACAGGAAGTCAGTTTTTGTCTAACTCTCCCCTGGGGGCCATCACAGGAGAAAATGGATTTCTGCAGCTGTATGGTAATGTATCATTTTATAATAACATTGGAGAGAATGGTGGGGCCATTAGTCTATCCAACAATGTACCACTCAAATTGGATTACAGTTGCACAGTGGAATTTTCCAGAAATGTTGCAACAGGGTATGGTGGTGCTATTTACAATGATGGGGGTCCATCATTAAAGGGAAGAATATTTGATTATTGTATCATACAATTCATTGCCACCGATTCTTTTGGTAACGTCAGTAGGTCCATCACCTTCACTGATAACCATGCACAGCAAGGTGGTCATGCTGTGTATGCCACACCCATTTATGGGTGCAATTGCATTCAGCAGGTTACTACATATTGTGAAATGGCTAGCTATTTCACCATTACTGCATTACCACAAGATCTAGATAAAATTCAAGTACTCTCATTTCCAACATATGTGCAGCTTTGTAACTGCAGTGACCGTGACTTGTGCAATGTCACAGGTCGGTTTGGAGAAAAGGTTACCACATATCCTGGTGGGACTGTGAGACTTAATGTTACCTCAGTAGATGATGGAAACAACCTATCACCCAGTGTGGTTTATGCTTCAATTGGCACAAATGGTGACACCACTACAACCATAACACTTGGACCTGGACAAGAAGCTCAGTGGATAGGAACAGTATGTGGTACGATAGAGTACCAAATCTATGGACCAGAAATGGCTTCACTAAATCTGACCCTGTCCATATCTCCAGGTAATTCTCCAACAGTCATTGAGGTGGAATTGTTACCATGTGAACCAGGGTTTGTATATGTGTCAAATTCTTCTATGTGTGACTGCTCTGTGTTCTTCTCATCACATGGAGTGGTCTGTGATACATCAGATGGTACTGTGACTAGAAATAAAAAGAACTGGATTGGTGTGTACAATAGCACTATTCCTGCACTGGCTTCATCCTGTCCTTTGGACTACTGCAATAATGCAATGAGTAAGCTGTCTCTAAATAGACCTGGGGACTTGTGCAGTGGAGGGCGTACTGGCATTATTTGTGGTCATTGCCATGGTGACTACAGTGTGATCTTTGGTTCTTCCCAGTGCCAGGTGTGCTCAGATATGTGGCTGATCACACTTGTGATGTTTGCAGTGTTGGGTGCCTTACTGGTGGCAGCACTGTTCTTCCTCAACCTCACTGTAACACAAGGCACACTCTATGGGCTCATCTTCTATGCCAACATTATTCAAGTCAATGCTTCAATATTCTTCAGCCAATCCACTTTGACACCATTGCATGCAGGTGATTGTGTCCCTAGTGAACCTTGACCTTGGGATTCCTATGTGTTTCTATGATGGTATGGATGATGCTGACAAGGCTGGCCTTCAGTTTGTGTTCCCAGCCTACCTCCTCACCCTCACCATGACAGTCATTGTGCTCTGCCACTACTGTCTTAAGCGATCTCCAACCACCACCACTAGATCCTGTGTTTATAGAGTTTTCAACATCGTAGGACAAAGAGCAGTTGGTGTCCTATCTACTCTCATCTACTTGTCATATTTCAAGCTGTTGAGAAGTGTCATTGATGTTTTCACATATTCCACAGTCCACCTACCCACTGGTGACATGTATGTGTGGTTCTATGATGGAAATGTGGAATACCTTCATGGGAAGCATACTGTTATATTTGTGGTTGCCATGGTGACAGGTGTCTTGTTTCTCCTCCCCTACACCTTTGCCCTCACTTTCATTCCAATCATTGAAAAGTACAGTGAACACAACAGGCTGTTCAACTATCTCCACAAGAAGGCCAATCAGATCAAACCAATGAATGATGCCCACTATGCCCCCTATAAGGGAGAGTGGCGATGGTGGCTGGGAGCAAGGCTTTGGCTTCTAGTTTTGATGTACACTTTATATTCAGTGTATAGTTCTGACAGTCCATCTCTGCTTCTGTCTATTCAGGCTACTGTAGCAATCTTGTTCACCATAGTACAGGCTAGAATAGAGCCATTTGGACAGTCACTTCAAGCATCAGAAAAAGTCAACAGACATACTATCATCTACAATCAGTTCTATAATAGCCTTGACCTGTTTTACCTCCTCAACTATATTGTACTAGCTCTGTCAATGTCTTACATTCTAGACCAAGGTTCAGACCAAACACAGCTCGTTGATGTTTTGGTGGGTCTGTATGCAGTGGTGGTGATGGTGACTGTCTTGTACCATCTCATTGTGGCCATCCTCAAGGCTTGTGGGATATATGACAGAGCCAAAGAGAAGATTGATGGATTATTTCAAATACTAAGTGAAGTAGTGGTTCATGCTAGCACTAATTCCAATGTCAACTTTGGTGAGAGGGAACCACTGCTGTATGAAGACTAAAGTACATGCTATGTTGTGTGTGATCATGGTACTGGTTTATAGTTTTCTTAGAGGCATAGTTAGTTGTGCCACGTGTACATGTATTATACAAATCCTGATTGCTTCCTTATTCTTTTCTAAGGTACTAAAATGAATCTAACCAAAACCCAAAATTGATAATGGCTAAGCCAGAGATAATAGAGTTGGCTAACTCGGCATTCAATGGAACCTGGGTGACATCTCAGCTCAGAAGGAGGTCCCAGAGGGAGGGGTAGGGGTAGAAGTAGGGGGAGGGGGGGGGCTAGGGGGGTCAAGTGATTGCATGCAATAACTTTAAATTTTGGGTTAAATGGTCTGCAGCTTTTCCCGCCATTTCAGTTGACTGTGCACTATTTCTTTTGCAGCACACACACACACACACACACACACACAATGTGGCACTTATTTCATCAATTACCTGTATGAAGGACAAATGTCATGCATGAAGGACAATTCTTGAAGCCCTTTTTAACTGACCTCAGTAAACTTTGTACTAAACAACCATTCCTGTAATCATCATGCCCTGGACCTTTAAAAGTATCATTCCATGCTAACAGATGACATTTTCCTCTTCATTGAAAAATGTGTCTATAAAGGTCAATTTTCAGGTGAATAGGGGTTAATATTTAGTATACATGTATAGCCGTGTCTATTATTCACCATATTAAAGGATGTTTGATTTGGTACAGCATGGGGACTAGCAACCAGAAAGTTAAATCATCACGAGGCTCCTCCTCCCTCTTTGGCACCCAGTCGTGTCAAGAGACGATTGGCCATAAGTTCAATGACATCACTGTCAGTAGCAACTGCAATCAAATCCTCATTGGTCACAGAAAGTGACCGCCCGCTTCCTGTCTGGGTAGCCTGTACAGCCAAGGAGAGTAGCTGAACATTCTGCTCCAGAAGAAATATCACCTAGGGTGTGCTGTATTTGGAATGCAGTACATGCACAAATAGCACACGCCCACCTCATTAGGGTTGATCCACTTGGACCTACTATCTTCATCACTGCACTCGTACAAAGTTGATACCTTTATGAACGACAATTGTGGCACTTCAATGTCTGCACTACACTGTACCATCTCCACAGTCTGTACTATTATAGCCAAACTATGTTTGTTAATAACTATGAACAGCAGAGTTAACTACTAATTGTACTCTGAGGCAGATGCCGATAGATGCCAATAGGGCTTCGGACATTTTCCCACATGCAATCTTTTAAGCACAAGGCCACTTCTGCTACACATGTGAGTTCAGGGCTGTGAGGGTCTGGGCACCCGTTATGTCCGTACTGGCTCTATTGTGGACTATTGGCGGGAGCCGAGGTTTTAACAGAGATGAAGTTTTGTTGCGGGCACGTTTTGTTATTTTGTTGTATATGTCCGTGGTTCTTTTTTAAAGTGCGATTGTTTTAATCTCTTTCTTTCTATAGACACAAATTTCTTTTGTGTGTTGGATTGTCAAATGCAGGTAACAAGTTACGTAAAATAATAATATGAACTGACCAGGGTCCTGGCGAGTGCCTCCTTCACTCTCTCATGGTCATCAGACGGCTGATCGGAGGGAAGACCATTGTGATGAAATCAGCACACAATTCTTCACACGCACACGCACACACACACACACACACACACACACACACACGCACACACACACATGCACACACATGCACACACACACATACACACATGCACATACACACACATGCACACACACACGCATGCACACATACACACACACAATATCCCTCCAATGCACTCACCAGTTCAAGCCACGTATTGCCGCTCACAGAGTCCTTCACACACTCCACATAATGCCACCAGTGAGGGGGGACATACAAGACATCTCCTGAGCACAAAACCACCTGGAAACATAGACAAGTAAATACCTCCTTTAAAAATATATATTTATTTATATTGCAACTAGTATTTTATAGCTCGAGTTCACAAATTGAATTACCTCGTGATCAGTGGCAGTTGCGAAGTGTTCACGTCTCCTCCCCATTAATTGGTACCCCCCCCCACCCCCCCCCCCCCCCCCCCCCCCCAAAAAAAAAAAAAATTTGTATGCCATTAGCTGCACAGCTAGCTAGCTCTGCCTATACCAACGACTATTGATTCATACAGTGTGTACACGATACGCGCCGATATAGGTTCAGTTGCCAATGCAATCCATACACCAACAGACCTGTTCCATGTCGTCAAATATGTCTGAGCACAACAGGGACTGTACGCCACTATGTGTGGGAGCTACCACTACTCAGACCACATGCAGTCAATTCACCCAGGTCAAAAATTGAAACTTGAAGCACTATGAAAAGGTATACACTACTGTTTATCAGTGTCTGCGAAGTATGCCATCTACAAAGAGGAGTACCTAGGAGTACTGGGCAAAGAGTATACAGCAAAGGAGCAGGAGAATAGGCTAAAGATAGACCTCACCAGGTTGAAGGATGATGCTGCATCTGTTACCAATCCCTCCCTCAGTTCTTGCACGCTAATAGCTAATGTTGTGATAAGGCATTATGTATTCATTGTAACGTGGTTTCTTCAGTGCTAATTGTGGTTACGCGTGTGTGAGAAAGGGGCGTAGGGGGTGGTGGGTACCCTTTTACGATATCTGACGATGGGTGTTTAAGAAATATTCCTTGCCCCCCCCCCCCCCCCCCCCCTCGGGAATTCCAGAACTTTTGTCACCGACTTTTTGCAGTCACTTTCCCAGACCCTAGTTCTAGCGTAGCGGTGATGTAATCCATCCGCAGCTGTGACGTACTAGGGTCTGGGTACGAGACTAGTTCGCGATCGCTTCTAAGTCTAAGTACTCTTTTGCTTGGTCATTCGTATGTATGAGTGATTTTGCTGGAACTTGAAAATTATGCTTATGTGCTTGACCCGTTGACATGGCAATGAGGTCCAAGTACGTACGTGCGTGTAAAAGAAGCTTCACAATTTTAACAACTTCTACGCCCTTGCAAAGCAATGAATCTGCAATGATAAAAGCTATATGCAATCGCTACTATAAGCCTCGTCAGCAACATTTGTGTATATCTGGCACATGAAAATCGCCTGTCAGTCACTAACGTCTGTAAAATCGCCTGTCAAAAGGGTACCAATGATGAAGATGACGCAACGGTACTTGTGTAACGTTGTGTTATCTATCCTTGGGAGCTATGTGGTCAGCCTCACCGCTACCATACCGCCTGACTATGCTCTACAGGACGTCGACTACCTGTGCAACGGATCGCTCAAGTCCAATACAACTGTGGTATTAGACGGTGGGGAACATCGCATATCTACTACTTGTACCATTTCAAATATTAGCAACGTGACTATAATGGGGTCATCGATAAATAGCACCACGATTCGCTGCGAAGAAGGAAGTGGACTTCAATTCGATTCAGTACAGTACAACAGTTGACCATGGAGAGAGTGCATGACGTTCATTGGCTGTGGTATAATTTTAACATACACCAAAAACACTCATATCGCAACCTGCATCTTTCAGAACAACATTGGTAGTGCTGTCATGTTGCATTGGATGGATCAGCAGGCGATGTTAGCATCACAAACTGCACAGTGCTGCTTATGGTGGTGCTGTGTTGTTGTTGTTGTCATCAACAGGCAATGTTAGCATCACAAACTGCACATTTCTAAGCAACAGTGCTGCTTTTTTGGTGTTTTTGGTGATGGTGGTGGTGCTGTGCAGTTGTATGGATCAACAGGCGATGTTAGCATCGCAAACTGCACATTTCAAAACAACAGTGGTACTTTTTATGGTGGTGCTGTGTTGTTGGTCGAATCAACAGGCAATGTTAGCATCACAAACTGCACATTTCAAAACAACAGTGCTACTTTTGATGATGGTGCTATATCTATATCTTTAGCTGACCAAAACACAAAATTGATTGTACAGTAGAAATGGCTATGAAAACACTGATCACTTCTTTTTAGCCTTCAAGGAGCAGACATGCTTTAGATATATCTAAGTCAGTAGACCTTGGCAATGGCATGGGGTTATTAGACCTTATGTTGTGAGGGGGTGGGGTTATGTTGTGAGAGGGTGGCATTATTAGTGGACGGGGTGGCGTTATATAAACCTTATGTATTAAAAGAAGGGGAGGAGAGAAGGTGGGGTTAATGGAAGGGGAGGGGTTATCAGACCTTATCAGTTGTCCGGACAGGTGCAGTTAGAACACATCTGTACCCACATAGAGGTTAGGGTCATGTGACTCTTCACTAATCTTTATGCTACTATTCTGCAGGCTGGTCGTCCCTTGGAGTTGATGCATGTGGTGCAGGACTGTCTATGTAGGGAGGCGGAGCTAATCAAGGCACAGGACGATTTGCAGCAACAGGTGGGGGGAGGAGGAAGGGTAAGGAGAGGAGGGAGGGGAAGGGGAGGATGGAGGGGAAGGGGAGGAGGGAGGGGAAGGCGAGGAGGGAGGGGAAGGGGAGGAGGGAGGGGAAGGGGAGGAGGGGGAAGGGTAGGAGGGAGGGGAAGGGGTGGAGGGAGGGGAAGGGGAGGAGGGAGGGGAAGGGGAGGAGGGAGGGGAAGGGGAGGAGGAGGGGAAGGGAAGGAGGGGGGAATGTATAATTTTTCACAGTGAGGAGAGAGGGATGTGATCAGGGTACGTGGTGGGGGGGAGGCAAAATATGTAAACTGTTGCCAAGGTGGATTACGGTTATTAGGGCAGGAGGGGTGCAGGGGGATTCCCTTCACGTTGGCCCTACATACCTCGTACATGTAGCTGCTGTAGGTGTGACAAGGACAGAGGCTGCAATGGTATTAAATATTAACAATGATAGTTCTGACTCCACCTATTGGGAGCTACAAATGTTCCATTGTTGCACAAGGTGTACAATTGTTGTGGTAATGACATTGGCTTGTACATGTAAATGAGGAGGTGTTGGTGGTAAACATATCCTCATACAAATGCCACTACAGTACAAGACAGTTCCACATACACCTTAATACACATAGTCCTACATACATGTACATGTGCTTGTTTGGTGCCATGGCAACAAGGGAATTAAAAACATTTCTTTCCCGCCCACACAAGCATCAGCTTTACACAGAGATACAGTGAGGCTTGTTGTTGTCTTTGCACATCTGCAGGGATCTGAACATAAAGTACTTTATGGGGAGAGGGGGGGGGGCAGTGTTTAATGGGCCCTACACACGGCACATTATCCACTGGGCCCCAGTGCAATGGGCTGTACCATCCATTAGCTATTTAATCGTACACTCCTACAGATGACAATAATTACAAGCGTTCCCACCCCTCACCCCTGGGACAGGCATATAAATGCCCCCCTGGACAAGCTTCTATTATGGGCCTCATGCCTTGCACCCTCACTAGTACTCCTTGTCACACGCCCCCTCATCCCTGTCGTTCAGCTTTCGTGCTGTATTACGACAACCCAAAAGGAATGGTACCAACATGGCTGATCAACTGGGGGGCACAGGTGAGGGGGAGGAGCAATGGGAGGGGGAGGAGTGATGGGAGGGGGTAGAAGCAATGGAACTAGGGGGTATGCATAATACCTTCACACCTGCACACACACACACACACACACACACACACACACACACACACACACTACAGACAGGAGTCCCTCAGTTCCTGGAGATTTATTAGGAAGGCCGTGTTTTGGTACGAGAAGTGGCTCAAGGATACAGGTAAGGAGGCCCCTAGGCCACCTGAGGTGTCCTTGAAGATCAGCACATAGTGATACATTAATAAATGCACCTATTATATAGTCAGGGACAAAACATCAGGAGAGGATGCTATTAATATAATGACACACAGGTGGTGGACTTGATGCCACACATACCTACATGACCACATCATATCCAAGTAAGCCTGTACATGTAGTCCCTTTCCCTACCTTCAAATTTTTTTTTTTAATTACACATGATATGAAACGACAATATCAGGCATGACCCTTTTATCCTTGGGATAAGGGGGAGGGGAGGTCAGATTGGTGTAGCTGGTAAGGCAGTGTGGTTGCAGAGCAGGAGTCACTGGGTTCCATCCATGGTGGAGGTGATATCTCCTTATACTTGATATACGGATAGACTCAAAAGGGAGGGAGGGATGAGAATGTGGTGATGAATGTTCTTGCTCCCCCTGATAGGTCCTTATGTGGGTACCTTTGGGTCTTCACCTGTATTCTTGTCACCATTGGTGTGGGCGTGGCCATCTCCATTCTCTGTGACCTCACCAGGGGGAGGGGCAGCTCCATTTCTAAGCTGAGTAGTCCCATTTGTAAGCAGGTCAGCGTTATCAGGGTTTTCTGACTGACTTCTCAACTTTTTCTGACATATCAGATTTGCTAGACTCCGCCTTCTTCTTGTCTGGCCTATCAGATTTAGATTTCTGGTGCTTGTCTACCTTGTCAGGCTTCAGAAGGTTTTTTTTTTGCCTGATTTTTCTATTTTATCGGCTGTCAGGCTTGTCTAGTATCATATGTCTGCCTTATCGTGTCTGAGCGGTGATGTAATCCATCCAAATAGAGTCTGGGTACGAGACTAGGCACCAGCACACGGCTATAACGCAGCGATAACTTGACCAGGGGCGGCGGAGGGTATCCATATTTGGGGGGGCAGTGGGTCCAAAAACATACCCATACACCGCGACCCTCCCTCCGCCCCCACCTGTAAAAAATGGTTCGTGTTTATAAAATAAAGCACGGGCCATTTTTTTCGGTGGGAAATGTCCCGAATTCGCTGCATGATTAATTCCTTGGCTCCAGATTAATGCATTCTGCTAGCTCTTTATGCACATGCAAGATGAAGCAGTTATTTAATCGTCTTTCTGTCATGGAAAAAAATGGTTCGTGTTTATAAAATAAAACACGGGCCATTTTTTTTTCGGTGGCAAATGTCCCGAATTCGCTGCATGATCATTTAATTCCTTGGCACCAGATTAATGCATTCTGCCAGCTCTTTATGCACATGCAAGATGAAACAGTTATTAAATCGTTCTTTGTGTCATGGAGGCAACTGCATGGAGGATCTCAAATAAGTGAACAGTTTTCTCATGTCAAATTATGTCTATACTTGCGTTTGACGTTGATGTCCTGTAGTTTTCAAGGGTACTGCCTCGACAACTCACAGAAGTACTCTCTTCCAATTCGTTCCCCCCAATTCAAAACCTCACTTTGTAACGTTTGCCCCACAGGCACAGCTCAGGCGGTACTTTAATCACCCGTTAACGCTCCAACACAGCTCAGGCTTCAGTATCGTTCTTCGGAACGGACCATGATTCATGCAATAGAGCTTGCCTTCGTTTCATCCACACCGATTAATAAGTCATTCACAGTTTACTAGTCTCGCAAGCCCGTCGACGATTTACAATGGACTGGGGACCAGGAGAAGTCGTACTTATCCTGGTCCCCAGTCCATTGTATCGATCGTCAATAACGAGGTCTGGCTTGCGAGGCTAACCCTGGCCTCAGTACAGCAATCTCGAAGAACACGCGCTCGCAATAAGAACCTGATGGTAGCGCAAGGGGGGGGCTGAGCCCCCCCACCTCGATATTTGGGGGGGCAATAGCACCCCCAGCCCCCCCTGCTCCGCCGCGCCTGCTTGACTCTCAGTTCGCAGCCGTCAGGGAACCGATCGATGCGTCATTCTGTACCTTTGAAAAGTCGGTTCTCTAAACCGATTTTCAAAGGTACAGAATGACGCATCGATCGGGCTTCACTTCTTGCAACCAGTAACGCAACAACCGTACTCAGTCAAATGGAGAGAGAAATCCATTTCACAAATAACTACGTTTTTCCATAAATAGACTAGTCTACACTATCTATGGTTTTTCCCGATGCCCACCGTTGATTCATAGATAGTTTAGAGAAGTTCTTTCCCACCAGTGGGTGTGGTCTAACGTGACGTTAATTAATGTGATTAAATTCCTTCACTCAATACGCGTGTATTATATGCTCTATTATTGGCACGCCCTATGGAAAGAGGAATAGGAACGATATTTGTATTTACGTAGGCCTATTTTAATGTATCATCGTGTGGGGTATTGAACTTGGGGTTGTACGCTGGATATGCCTTCCTTCCCACACCCCACCTTGCACCTATATACTCGTTACTGACTCGTATGTAAAGTGAATATGATCCCTAGTATGGTTTCAAAACTTCAGATGGAGAACAGAAGCTTCGAGATGCGGCAGAGAGAGGTGATATTGGCGAGGTGGCGAGGTTGATCGAAAGTGGAGTATTAAATCGCGGGGTAAGCAGTGATTTAATGTACAAGTAATGATATGTATTTAAATATGTATGGCGCTGAACACTATCCTGTACATGGATGGTGATGTAAAAAACAAGACCATAGAGCAGCTGCTTCTAAGCCTATATACACACAAAGACCAGTGTGTCCCTTGGTATCTCCTCCCTTTCAACCCCATCAGCAATGTTTGTATCATATACCCTTGTGATGTCGTATATAAAAGGCCATGTTGATGACCATGTACTACGTGTACATGCGTACATTGTACCCACCATTTTGACTGAACTATTGTACCCACTTCAGAATGGTATTACTCCATTACACTATGCTGTAGAGGGAGTTTATACTACTTGTGTGGAACATCTCCTCTCCACTCCTGGTATTGATGTGAACATTAAGAATAAGGTGAGTTGGTCTATTTAATGATCAAGTAATAATGATATGCATAGTGCTGAACACTATCCTGTATACGGATGGTGATGCATATGGAGAAATGGCCCATACATAGGCGGTCATCATGCTTTTATTTTCAAATTGAATTTTAAACACGTTTATAATTTACTATAAATCGGTCTGACTGTGAATCTGTGTTTTATATAATTATAACATGAACCATTCGCGTAGTAAAATCAAGACAAAAAATTAATTTCTACCGCGCATAATTTATTCATAAACAATAATATGTCATAACGTAATACCTTCGTCATCTTGGATTAAGTTACAGTTATTGCGCACGTTGCAACTAGTTAACTGTTAATTGCAGATGAATTATTAGAGATAATTAGCTTTGGAGATGTGGAGGCAGCAATAAACGGATTGCCCTGCATGATTTCAACTTCTGGAGATTCAGGTGTTTTGGTGAGTATACTGTGGTGAATTTAGTACATGTATGTGCAGAACAGGCATATATTCGATGCAGTGAAGGGGGAGGAGATATGGCCTTCTCCCTATACTAGTACTGTATGGAATTCTCCCTGTACTGTTGGCCTTCTCCCTATACTAGTACTGTATGGAATTCTCCCTGTACTGTTGGCCTTCTCCCTATACTAGTACTGTATGGAATTCTCCCTGTACTGTTGGCCTTCTCCCTACTAGTACTGTATCAGTGTATGGAATTCTCCCTGTACTGTTGGCCTTCTCCCGGACCGTTAATTGCCCGTCTCCTTATAATTATACTGTTGGTCTTCTTCCTGTAGTGTTAGACTGGTGGCCTTCTCGCTATACTGTTGGCCTTCTCCCTATACTGTTGGCCTTCTCCCTATACTGTTGGCCTTCCCCTATACTGTTGGCCTTCTCGCTATACTGTTGGCCTTCTTCCTATACTGTTGGCCTTCTCCCTATACTGTTGGCCTTCTCGCTATACTGTTGGCCTTCTTCCTATACTGTTAGCCTTCTCCCTATATACTGTTGGCCTTCTCCCTATACTGTTGGCCTTCTCCCTATACTGTTGGCCTTCTCCCTATATCGTTGGCCTTTTTCCTATGCTGGTGGCCTTCTCTTTATAATAAGCTGCGCTTATACTGTTGGCCTTCTCCCTATACTGTTGGCCCTTCTCCCTATACATTGGCCTTCTCCCTATACAGTTGGCTGTCTCCCTATACTGTTGGCTTTCTCCCTATACTGTTGACTTTCTACCTACATGTATACTGTTGGCCTTATTCCTATACTTTTGGCCTTCTCCCTATACTGTTGGTCTTCTCCCTATACTGTTGGTCTTCTCCCTATACTATTCCTATACAGTTGGCCTTCTCCCTATACTGTTGACCCTTCTCCCTATATGGTTGACCTTATCCCTATACGGTTGGCCGTCTCCCTATGCTGTTGGCTTTCTCCCTATATGAACCACTGAGCATTGTACATTTGTGTAGCATCTCTGTCCCTTTGTTTACCATGTGTATAGCTGACCTGTGGGACACACACACCACACACGTGCATGGACACTCAATGTAGTAGCTCTACTGGTGGTGATGCATATATTCACAAGTGTCTCCATCATGTGCACACTACACACGCTGATGTAGAGCTATGTAGTGTGTGCTTCAAACATGGGCACACACACCAATGATGTCCACACATATATCTGTACACAGTGGTACTTACATGTACATGTACATCCACATACATCAGATATAAATAATAATAATTTGGACACAAACACACATGCATGTAAATGTACACACACACATACACACACACACACACAAACACACACACACACACACAAACACACACACACACACACACACACACACACACACACACACACACACACACACACACACACACACAGATTGCTGTACAACCACAACAAGACACAACAATCTACCAGGAGAGAGCTACCATACTACTGGAGGAGCAGAGGATCAGTGAAGACCTACAAACTACAGTACTACAAACCAAAGTATTTACTGGTCTGGCTACTTCCCCAGTCCTTTGAACACAGTGACGACAGATAACAGGTGTGTGAATGGCTGTTTGGGGGCTATTGTGTTAGTGGTTACATGCACTAGAGTACGCATGGTATTTTTGGACATGCTAATTTTTGTTTGCACGCATTGGTGCTGAGAACACTTCCTCACTCCCCTGGAGGGGTGTTGGTGGTGTCATTGGATCACCTCTCCAAATCCCCCAGAAGGGGGGAGGTGTCCTTTGTACACATACAATGCATCACTTGGGTGATGGCTCCATCAGAGGTCTTTGAACATGCATGTTAAAGTACTTCTGTTTAAGGGCCTGGAGAGGTACATTAACTTGTACATGTACTCTTTGTTACATGTACTATTGTCTATCCTTATAGACACCATCTACTGTTACATAATCCTGTACCTAGTATATGTACCCAGAACTAATTTCAAAAATGGTCTCTCATCTGGTGGCTTCCAGATACAGGTATAAACCCTAACCCTGACTACCTACACAAAAGTTCAGGTAAATTTAATATTACATGTACTACATTTACATCTGAGTCTGTGCCTTAAAATGCGACCATGCGCTATATTTATTTGAGCTGCACGCGCAACATGTTACCTACGTGTGGTCACCTTAACCCTTCTATACATGTACATGTATGTAGCCAAGTCATCTTATGCCCGTCATTGGCAAATGTCCTGTAGGTCACTACATGTACATGTAGTGGTACTTCAAAGATAGGTAGTGATTTTAGTGGTTACCTTGTGTGGACAAGGAAACCACAAGCCAGCCCTAAGCAAGGGATAATGGTTCTGGGAATATGCTAAAGCTTCATACATGTAGGTTGGCTCATGCCCATTTACTGTTTGCAGTAGTTATCACAAATAGAATAACCTTATGGGCCCACTTAGTACATATATGTATGGACACACCTCCCTAGACAACTTACATGTACATTTACATGTACTAATAACAGGACACAACTATTATATACTATACTGTTGGTCTTCTCCCTATACAGTTGGCCTTCTCCCTATAGGTGGCCTTCTCCCTATACAGTTGGCCTTTTCCCTATACTGTTGGCCTTCTTTCTGTACTATTGGCCTTCTCCCTATACTGTTGGCTTTCTCCCTATACTGTTGGCCTTCTCCCTATATGTATGGACACACCTCCCTTGACAACTTACATGTACATGTACATGTACTAATAACAGGACACAACTATTATATACTATACTGTTGGCCTACTGCCTATACAGTTGGTCTTCTCCCTATACAGTTGGCCTTCTCCCTATAGGTGGCCTTCTCCCTATACTGTTGGCCTTCCCTAAAGGTTTTCATTCTTAGTATGCACGGCATTACATGTAGTACCTTGCTCTCATTACTGTCAACAGTAAGGCTCTCAACTGTAGTACTCCAAGCCTAGCTGGCAACAAGTAGACAGGCAATAGAATAACCCTGGGGCTCACCAAAAATGTACATACATGTATGGACACAAGTAGCAGTGCTGCACATCTGTTAACATACTGGCCTAGGGGTTGTATTTGCACAAAGATGCATGGCATTGTGCATGAGATTTTCACTGTATGTACAGACCTAGACCTTTTATCAGCAGTCTGGCCACACAACAAAATTCATGACATTGGGCTATTGTTACTTTATACAAACATCAAAATAAGATAGGATCAGCAGTGTTTATGTACACACACACACACTCACACACACACACACACAACACACACACACACACACACACACACACACACACATCAGCTGAACGTGGGGGAGGAGGAGGCAGGAATAGGCAACATCTGCCAGTATCACTTACAGCTTCCAGTCATGCATTTGCTACAGATGTTACATGTACAAGAAGCACACCATTACATGCATGTACTTCCTATAACACCAGGGATTTACTGCACCTACCCCTTGGTTTACACCTGGCATGTCACTTGCTGTTCTGTCAATTAATCCAGGGTTCGCAAACATGCCATTTAACTGTGTACATATAAAGGGAAGACTTCCTACAATAATACTGCAGCAATGCAAGTAGAACATCATAACACAAACTTTCATGAATTCCTCAATTGTATTCAGCCAGTCAGACACTCAATGTTTTGGCATATACAAACTGCCACCACAACCTGTACAAAAAAAAACTTTCTCTTTTCTTCCTCCCTTCAATTTCCTTACCTCCCCTTCCATCTCCCTCCCTCCTCATCCCGTCAATTTTCCTACCTCCCCCTCCCTCCCTTCACTCTCGCTCCTCCTCTCTCCTTTCCTCCGCTTATCCCCATTCACGCCGCTGGCCCCGGCTCTCATCTTATAGCGCATGTCAAATGAAGTACTATCCGGCTGAAATGATTGTGTGTGAAAGGAAAAAGGTAAGCTAGCTGGGTTTGATTTTAAAAAAAACTGCAAACTGAATAATACCATGCTTTCCAGAATGGAAGAATAGTTTATCTAGTGTTGTAAAGTGGTTAAGAAGACACTTATATTGGGTTGAAGAAAACGACGTAAGTTAACCTGTTCTCTTCTACAATATGCAATACATGTATGTGTGTTCAGGTGTATAATCATTGCATTTTTATTTCAGGGAGTTCAAGTGAATTGATTTTTCACATACAACGCTCACTAGCTGCAGGAACAATCAGAAGGAACAGTGTGCATGGATGTCACTATGGATGTAATATAGCGTTACTGTTGTGTTAACTTAACTGCAGGTGTCACAACAAAGCACTGTTGTACATGTACATGTGATCATGTTTCAAAAGATTCAACCACATGCAATGGCGTCCTAGGCTGGTTTGTTTCTCAGACACTCGATACCTCAGGATGCACTCAGATAGCTCACAACATCAACAAACATTCATTCATTATACTGAATTATACATGTAATCACATACACACACATGATCCTATATATATCTCTAATCACTGAATGTTTCCGGACATCACAGTTCCTCCCCATTTCACACTGGTGACAGATCACCATCCCTTGGTGTCAATTCTCAACCTGGAAAAGGGATTACCAGCAGTGACGGCAGCACGGTTGCATTGGTATATGCGGTAGGCTAGCCCTGTCTTGATATCAGGTACAAGAGTACCACTCAGCACACAAATGCTGATGCACTTTCACATCTCCCAGTGGTGGCCGACATGCAGATGGCACAAATGGACGAGGAGGAAGGAGGGACATTCTCAACTACAAACCCTCCCGGTTGCAGTGGCAAAATTAGGAAGATCAACAACAATTATAAGGGACCTGGTGTTAGCAAGGGTGTTTCAGCCTATTCAGGAGGGATGGCCACCCAAAACTACATAAGAGGTTATAAAGCCATGCTTTGAGTATAGAGACATGAACTATACAGCAGTACAATCCTGTGAAAGGGTACAGGGAGTAGTATAGGCCTGTACCACTGTACACGGAGGGGTACAGGCCTGCTCAGGGATACAGGCCTGTACAGGGTTTGTACAGGGGTAAAGGCGTGTACATGCAGGGAGGTACAGGGGTACAAACCTTGCACTGTGGGGGGGGGGGGGGGGGGTGTACAGGACTATACAGGGGTACAGGCTTGTACAAGGGTGCAGGCCTGTACAAGGGTAACAACGTGTACAGGGAGGGGTAGGGGCCTGTACAGGGAGGGGTAGTGGCCTGTACAGTGGTACAGGCCTATAAAATTGTACAGGCCTGTACAATTTGGGGTACAACCAATTGTATTGATACATAGCAGTTGTTCATTCATGATGAACTTCACATACATATAGGTTTACCCATTTTCCTCTGTTTCATTCCATTTCTCTTGTCTTCTTCTAGGCCATGTAGTGATCCCCATTGCAGTCTGTCCCATTCTTCTTCGCTTTCATCGTCCCCCTTTAGTTCCTTCACAGAGTGGTCTCACACCCTTTCCAACACCTGTTCCTTCTACCCTTTCTTTGCACAACACGCCTTCTCAATGTGCCCCCATTTCCTGCAAAATCTGCAAACTTTGTTTCTGAACCTACACTGTTGAGTATCATGCGCTCCTCCACACCTGTTGCAAGCCTCTAGGCCCCCCTTCTTGGTGGTGCTGTCACTTGATGTACTTCAGTCTTGTTCCTGTTTTGTGACACTCTGCAACTGTTCTGCGCGTCTTTAGTCTCCCTTTCCGCTATTTACGCTGTCTCCAGCACCTTGGCAAAAGTGAGGTCTTCTGTACTCCCTCGTCGCACCAAACGCACAGTTCTGCAAACTTGCTGCATACCACATATCACACTTTCTCCCTCGGAACCGTACGTTCTGCAATGACTAGGGGTTTCGGCGCTACGTGTGTCCAGAGATAATGTATATATTATATCTCTGGTTAAGGCTGCGACGTACGTTCGGTCTTTCAATTTCTGGGGTGCTACGAGCGCTCGGAGCAGGCCAAATGTAATACAGGCGAGGAAAGCGTCCTTTTTCTGTTCGGTTTCCACCTTATTTGCCAGGAAGAAATGTTCTAGCCGCTCGACGTATTAACTCAACCAATCTTCCGTTGACGCGTCATACTCCCCTGCCATCCTTCTTAGCTATAGAGTCTCGATACCTCAGGATGCTACAGCTACGTGTAGGCCTACATCTCTTGTCAGAGCAGCCGGTCGAGGTATTAGTAAGCAGCCTAACATATCATTCTCATTTCAATACATCGATCTGTCTACTCCGCGGTGTAGAAAACACAGACTCGAAGCTTTTAGTATTCCATGGCATGTAGGCCTACTAGTAGTTACCCCCGGCACGGGGCGGCACCTGGCCCACCACGCCCTCTGCTCGACTTCCAGCTTTGCAAAATGCATGTCCTAGCTATAGCTAACTGGTCTCATTTTATTAACTAGTATGGAATATCCTTGATTTTACTAAATATCTATGGCAACACATAGAAACGCCATTTAAAAATGGCGCCTCATTGCACCAAAACTGATTTACTATTTTTAAAAATGGTCCCCAAATTCTTCACGACAACATCCACTTTTTTTCATATATTATATTATTTGGATAGTTTTAGAATTGTTTCAGAGGGTGGCAAAAGTTCTAACCCCCTCTGTTCATTAGTTATAACTAATGGAATATCTTAATTAGCATGATTTTTCTCCATTTTCTGTACAAGTCTATGGAATATCATATTTTCAGAAATGGTCCCAGAATTTTGGACGATACAAGGTATAAAATTTGAAATTGCCTACATTTAAACATCATTTAGAGTAGTATTAGAGGGTGGCAAAAGTTGCAGCTAGGTCCGTTAGTTAAGTAAATAATAATCAAGTTAGTAAAAACGCCATACATTCTCTATGGAACGTACCGCGGAATGAAATCCAAAAATTTACAAACCGTAACTTTCGTGACCGTTGATTTCTCCATATGGTAACTCTTGATGACCATGTACTGCATGTACATGTGTACATTGTACCCATCATGTTGACTGAATGATTGATTTGATTGATTTGGTAGATTTGGCTGATTTGATTGATTTGCTTGATTTATATGATTGATTTGGTTGATTTGATTGATTTGATTTATTTGATTGATTTGCATACACATACATATGTAAAAAGGCAAGTAGTGGCATGACATGTACATGCACTTACCAATACCACTCCAGGTTGGTAATACTCCATTACACTATGCTGCAAAGGGAGGTCATATTACTCTTGTGTAACGTCTCCTTTCCACTCCTGGTATTGATGTGAACATTAAGAATAGGGTGAGCTGGTCTATTTAATGATCAAGTAATAATGATATGTATGGTGCTGAACACTATCCTTATGGATGGTGATGTAAAAAACAAGACCATAGAGCAGCTGCTTCTAAGCCTACACACAAAGACCAGTGTGTCCCTTGGTATCTCCTCCCCTTCAACCCCATCAGCAATGTTTGTATCATGCATGTAAATATGTACACCCTCGTGATGTCATGTACAAAAGGCCATGTTGATCACAATGTTGACTGAACTATTGTACCCACTCCAGTTATGGTGTGCTCCATTACACCTTGCTGCCATGGGAGGTCATACTACTTGTGTGGAACATCTCCTTTCCACTCCTGGTATTGATATGAACATTAAATAGACCAACTCACCCTATTCTTAATGTTCACATCAATACCAGGAGTGGAAAGGAGACGTTACACAAGAGTAATATGACCTCCCTTTGCAGCATAGTGTAATGGAGTATTACCAACCTGGAGTGGTATTGGTAAGTGCATGTACATGTCATGCCACTACTTGCCTTTTTGGCGCCGGGTAAACAGTGCTCTGTCTGTGAAAAGAGGACGGTGGATATGACGAAGCCAAATGGATTGTGTTGCACATACTGCGGGTTGTTTTTTCATTCGGAATGCTCGAGTACGTTTGTAAACGTGAGTCATGACGTGTTATGTGTGGTAAAAAAAGTTTGTACTCCGTGTCCGAATTGCGAAACTTCCCTAAAAGACTTGCCGCTTAGGGTTTCAAAACTTGAGCAGAAGTTTGCTGAGTTTGTAGCAAAAACGGAAACTAGCGCTGTTGGGCCTTCGACTCTACATAGTTCCGTAGGGGGTAATGCATGTACTGTTGCTCCTGTGGATGTCGGCAAAGCTGTAAAGGAAGCTATTTCAGCCCATGATGAAAAGTTTTGTGTTATTGTTTCTGGAGTGAAGGAAACTGGTAGCGTCGTTACTGATAAGGCAGCGGTTAAAGAAGTTTTTGATTCCATTTGCAAAGATAGTGTTGTTCTAATTGATGCCTTCCGACTTGGGAAGGAGTCAAGCGAAGGACTTAGTGCAAAACCACGTTTATTCAAAGTTCGTGTGGGTAATGCAAATCAGAGAACTGCGATTCTACGGAAAGCAAAGATACTTAAAGAGTCGGTGAAATTCAAAAATGTTTTTATTCGACCCAGCCATACTTCTGCTGAACGTAGTCATATTCGTACTCTTTATGAAATCATGCAGACAAAAAGAACTGAATCTGGTCAGAGCTATTATATAGATAGGCGTGGCCCCGTTTCTCAGTGGATGGTTAGAGAAAGTAAAGTACGTGACTCCAACTCTTCTGATTTAACAGCATCTGGTCGCAGTGGTAATGTATAGGACAGGCAGGCAAGTAGTGGAAATTTGAAGTGTAAATTGATTAATGCGAGATCATTGTGTAACAAATTAAATGTCCTAAATATCTTGCTTTTGACTTGTGAATTTGATCTTATATTTGTTACTGAAACATGGCTTTATTCTGATATCACTGATTCTCTTCTGCTTTGTAATTCTGCATATACA
Source organism: Spongilla lacustris (assembly GCA_949361645.1). Taxonomy (NCBI): domain Eukaryota; kingdom Metazoa; phylum Porifera; class Demospongiae; order Spongillida; family Spongillidae; genus Spongilla; species Spongilla lacustris. Next base: position 18,358,008 of record OX442416.1, on the reverse strand, counting down.
TTGATACGCAAAGATAGGCCTGATAATTTTGGTGCATGGTGTTGCAGTTTTTGTGAAACATGGGTTAAAGATTGAGTATATTGATCTTTTACCTTGTTTTCAACGGCTTGAATGCATCATTTTTGATGTGTTGTTTTCCTCTGTACAGTATCGCTTTATTTGTATTTATAATCCTCCTTCCATGGCAAATGATGTTACTCATATTTCATGTTTATGCTCATGTCTTGACAGTTATTGCATCTCCAAGATGCAAGTTGTAGTTGTTGGCGATTTTAATTACCCACACATTGATTGGAGTGTCCCTGTCAATAATGGTTCAATTTGTAGCAGTCTTTTCTTGACGTGTGTCTTAGAAAATGGTCTTACTCAACTTGTTAATTCCCCTACTCGGGGAAATCACTGTATCGACCTTGTGATGGTTTCTGATGTCAATATATTGTTTGATATTTCAGTTGTTGATCCTTTTGTTATCTCTTGCGATCATTCATGTGTTGAATTCACGATTGTATGTCCTTGCCATCATACCGCAAACTCCATCTTGTATTGTAGAGACTTTAAAGCTGCAGATTACACTTCAATGATATCTTTCTTAATGGATGTCAATTGGCAAATGCTTGATCAATCTTGTTCGGTGGATGTTTATTGGGATGTTTTATCTATGAAGTTAAATGAATGCATTGAAAAGTTTGTTCCTTTACGAAGGGTCGTTTTATTTAGTAAACCAAAATGTTTAAAACATATTCGTAAATTGTTGCTCTTAAAAAAGAAGTGGTTTCATAAAAATAGAGTGAAATACAACAAAATTGCTAAGGAGTATGAACTGGCGGTGAAATCCTTTTATGATTATCGTGAGTCATATGTCATCAACAGTAATGATTTATCTAAACTATATTCATATGTGAATATGAAACTTTGTCACACATTGTCTATCCCACCTTTAATGAAGTCAGACGGTTCCCTTGCTACAATGGATTATGACAAATGCAATGTTTTCAATGATTATTTTTCTTCTGTATTTACAACTGATAATGGTGTTCTACCCATCTTCCATCCTGCGGTATCTAGTATACAAGTTTCTCAACAAGTTGAATTTACTTATGATAATGTTATATGTGCCCTAAATCGTCTTCCTTCCAAATACTCTAGAACACCAGATGGTTTTCCTGCTGGGTTTTTAAAATCAGTCGCCCCTGGTATTGCAATACCGTTGTCCAGGCTTTTTAGACTGTCTATGGATTATGGGGATATACCTCTAAGTTGGAAAAAGGCGATGGTCTGTCCTATATTCAAGAAAGGTTCGCGTAAATTACCCAGCAATTATCGTCCAGTTTCTCTTACTAGTGTTTGTTGCAAAGTAATGGAGTCTATTGTGTGTGAATCAATGGTTACCTTTCTACGTTCAAACAGTCTTATCTCGAAAGACCAGTTTGGCTTTCTTGCCAGGCGTTCCACTTGTACTCAATTGTTAATGACACTTAATGAATGGACTCTACATACTGATTTTGGCGATAAGGTTGATTCTGTGTATATAGACTTTGCTAAAGCGTTTGATTCTATATCTCACACTAAGCTTCTGCATAAAGTGGAATGCTATGGATTTAGTTCTTCCTTGGTAAAGTGGTTATCTTCTTTTCTTACGAATCGTTCACAGCAAGTCTATATTGGTCAGTCCTTATCTTCTTCCCTACCTGTATCCAGTGGTGTTCCTCAAGGATCAGTACTTGGACCTCTATTGTTCCTCATTTATATCAATGACCTTCCTGAGTGTTTAGAGCCACCAGTTCAAGCTAAAATTTTTGCAGATGATACCAAACTTTATGCTACTCATTCATCCAACTCATCTTCACCTTTGACTTTATCTTTATTAAATTTTAGTGTGTGGTCTCAAACCTGGCAGCTTAATATTGCATTTCAGAAGTGCAGCGTGATATCCTTTGGGCGTAACTCAGCGAGTCACTCTTATTCTCTAGGTGGCGTGCTTTTGAATAGAGTTTTTGATATCCGTGACCTAGGTGTACATATCACATCTGATTTTAAACCGAGCTTGCATTGTGCATATATTGCTGCTAAGGCTTTTCAAAGGTGTTCACTCCTACTTAAAGCTCTTCGTACACTGAATATATCTGCACTGTGTCGAGTGTTTCATTCATATGTGAGACCCATCATGGAATATAATGCTCCAGTATGGAATCCTTGGCTTGTAAAAGATATTAAAACTCTTGAAAGAGTTCAACGTTACTTTACCAGATCACTCTTTAAAAGAATAAAGATACCTATGACTAGTTATGCTGATAGGCTTTCTATGCTTGGATTTCATTCATTGGAGTATAGAAGAGTGTTTTTGGATCTAGTTATGTGCTTTAAAATAGTGAAAAAACTTGTTGACCTTGATGCATCAGATTTTTTCCACATAAACTTGTCACCTTATACAACAAGAGGGAACTCCATCAAACTTAGTCCTCTAACAACACCACATCACAATTACCGTGCAAATTTCTTTTCAGTTAGAATCATACCGATTTGGAACTCACTGCCTGACACTGTTGTTAAATCATCCTCAGAAAGAACGTTTAGGTTAATGCTGAACAATGTTGATTTATCTATTTTTTGTAAATGCTACGCATTTTAGGGGCAGTATACAAGTGCATATCTAATTTATGCCATTACTTGCCTATGTGTATATTACATGCACATGAAATTATTATTATTATTATTATTATTAAGGATTTGGTTAGTTGGTCCACTGAATATGAAAATAAGATATGCACTGTTATAGGAACTGTAGCTGACATATAGCAAGCCACTACACTTTTTGGTTCAAATGATAAACACGCAGCACTATTGCAGCTTCTGCACCTTGGTACACATATTGTTCCATCATTATCAGATGGTGGATACTAAACTGAGTGGATAATATCAGTAATAACTAAATGCAATTTGAACCATTGGCCAGCACACTTCACCACACAGGACCAAGCTCACTCTTCCTCCTCCCCTTTATTTATACATATATGTCTGCTTTATATTAGCCATGTTGATGACTGTGTACTACATGGACTTGTGTACATTGTACCCACCATGTTGACTGAACTATTGTACCCACTCCAGTATGGTGATACTCCATTAGTCCTTGCTGCAAGGGAAGGTCATACTACTTGTGTGGAACATCTCCTTTCCACTCCTGGTATTGATGTGGATACTGCATTTAAGACAAGTTTGTAATTACTGCCAGTACCAGTATTATTAATTTTTATTGTTCCCATTTTTGCAGTGATCAATTTGATTACATTTGATATCACTAAATGTAAATTCATATCCACTTTAAGCACACATCTTTCCACACCTTATGGGGTGGGGCAGGTGTTAGAGGGGGTGTGGCAGGTTTAGAGGGGGTGTGGCAGGTGTTAGAGGGGGCGGGGACATGGTGGTGTTGCAGTACTCTGGTCTGTTACCCCATGACTGCCATTGTAGTCATGGTGATAAAGAGATTGCACAGTAGTGAGCTTCTGAAGGATTGGAGGGGGGAGGAGGAAGAGTAGGGCCTTTAGCAGGAAGAGTGTGTGTGTGGGATGGGGGTTGTGCTTACCTAATGGGTAGCTACCTGTAATGGAGGATCCCTGACAATTTGCCCATCTCCACCAGACCTCCACCCCATAAGGCATGAACAGACAGAAGGGCTGTACTGGGCTGTGGACTGCCCCTGGCCAATGTCAGACAGAGATCAATACATGCACACACATACACACATACACACATGCACACATGCACACAAGCCATCTCCGCTCACATAATCTGAACCTTAACCATTTGACTACCAGTCCCCAGTACACCTTTATTAGGGACATGAGGATGGTGGACATTGATGGTGTCCCCACCTGTGTGTGTGTGGCCAGGATTGCTGTGTTCCCCAACGAGCCAGAGAAGGATGGCATCATCAGGGTGGATGACTTCCAACAAGCCTGCATACTTCAGAGCGACAGCAAGACAGGTTCCAGAGGTAAGAAGTGTTGTGGGTGTGTTTGACAAGGGTTCTGTTTTGACACCATCTCCCCTCCATCTCCACCCCTCATCTCCCTCTCCACCTCCCTCCTCATGTCTCGCCCCCTCATCCCTGTCGTTCAGCTTTCATGCTGTATTACGACAACCCAAAAGGAATGATACCAACATGGCTGATCAACTGGGGGGCACAGGTGAGGGGAGGGGCAATGGGAGGGGCATGGGTAAGGGGAGGAACAGTGAAGGGTATGGGTAGAAGGAAGGGAGCTAGGGGTATACATGATTCCTTTACACACACATGTACGTACACACACACACACACACACACACACACACACACACACACACATTACAGACAGGAGTCCCTCAGTTCCTGGAGATGATGAGAAAGGCCGTGTTTGGGTACGAGAAGTGGCTCAAGGATACAGGTAGGGAGGCCCCTAGGCCACCTGAGGTGTCCTTGAAGATCAGCACTTCTGTGGCCTCCTAACCTTATGTGAACCTTATCGTATTTATTAAAGATCTGCAAGCATCGAGTAAATGACAAAAGGTGCAGGGAACTAGGCTGGGCATGTATCCCTCTTGTGGTGTAGACATATGGATGTTGGGGTACTGAGGCTATACAAGCACTATCAAGACTTGCCACCCGTTTGTCCACTAGGCAGGGACGTCCCAAGTCACTCATGTGCAACGAAATCTTTGGAAGACTCAGTTTGGCCCTTTAAGGAGCAAATTCCCGAGCCATCCTATCCCACTCTCTGTAAACTGTAGGTAAAGTACAGTAGGTAGTAGCATATTAATTATAATTTCCATTCATGTATTCTCTTGTATATTAAAAGTCGTTATTTTTGATAATAATAAAAACATAAACACACTGATACATAAACATACACAACTACATATGTAGACTACACACCAAAATGCGAGCAGCACAAGCACATTGCCAATGATCCTAAGTGCCAGGAACTACAATGTAGGTTGGGTGTGTGTTCCTATGGCTGTTGAGACATATGGCAACTGGGGCAGAGAAGCACACACCACTTTTACCCATCTGAAAAGTAAGGTCACTGCTGATCTTCTTGGCAGACTTAGTCTGGTGCTAACTCGTAGCACACCAAGAGCAATTTTGTCGAGAAGCCTGCCCCATTCATTTGAGTAGGCTATATCTGAAACATTAGTTAGGCTTAGGTACTTTGTAGTAGTCTGTTTAATAAGTAGTTATTATTTAGTGTTTTATTATGGTGTTAATAATGATAATACATGTATAATCCTGTTGCATTTATTAAAAATAAATAAATGAAGGTAATAAATGTACCATACTATTGCTGATAGTGAGGGACAAAACAATCATACCTACAGGGCCATCTCCAAGCAATACATGTACACGTTTCCCTCCTCTCCAAAACAATTAACATTATGCATGATACATTGTACATGTATAAAGCGATGCTAATACAATATCAAGCATGACCCTTTCCCCCTTGGGGTAAAGGGGGAGGTGAAGTCAGATTGGTGTAGTTGATAAGGCAGTGTGGTGGCAGAGCATAGGCCGATTGGTGTAGTTGATAAGGCAGTGTGGTGGCAGAGCATAGGCCCAGGTTTCCATTCCTGGTGGAGGTGATACTTTTTTTCTCACAATGTGGCTCAAAAGTACTTGGTGTAGTTAAGGCCAGAGCATAGGCCATGGGTTCCATTCCTGGTGCAGGTGATACTTTTTTTCTCACAATGTGGCTCAAAAGTACTTGGTGTAGTTGATAAGGCAATGTGGTGGCAGAGCATAGGCCATGGGTTCAATCCCTGGTGGAGGTGATACTTTTTTTGCCTCTCAATCTGACTCAAAAGTATGAGCACAAAACAGAAAGCCCCTCTCCCTAATGGATAACAGCACAGCCCAGGAGGAGGGAGAGGGGAAAAGGGTGACATCACAGTTCAGAAAGAGGGGGAGGGGAAATGGGTGGAGCTCAGAAGGAGGGGGAGGGGAAAAGGGTGACATCACAGCTAAGAAGGAGAGGGAGGGGAAAAGGGTGACACCACAGCTCAGAAAGAGGGGGAGGGGAAAAGGGTGGAGCTCAGAAGGAGGGGGAGGGGAAAGGGGTGACATCACAGCTCAGAAGGAGGTCCCAGAGGGAGGGGGAGGGAGTGCAATGGAATTTCATTTACAGTAGCAAAGTGCTTCAAGGGATTGCTTGCATAAGGGTTAAATGGTCTGCAGCTTCTTTTCCAGCCTGTGCACTAATTTAATGCCTATTCACCTGTATCAAGGACAAATGTTTATATGTTAACGTCACAATGACGCTAGTTTGGACAAGCCCCCTAATGCAACAATCTATATATGGAAGACGATGCTTGTTCATGTATCTTAATTTGCTGGAGAGAGTAATCCATTTCACTAATAACTACAAAACACGCGTTTTTCCCAATGCCCACCGTTGTTATCTTTCCCACCAGTGGGTGTAGTTAACGTGATGTTACCCGGCGTGATTTAAATTCCTTCACACCTTTCTGTGGATACGATCATTGGCACGCCCTATGGAAAGAGGATTCGGTACGATATTTGACGTGCGCGTATGATGTACGTAGGCCTATTTTGATGCATCATCGTGTGGGGTATTGAACTTGGAGTTGTACGCCTAAAACTGCTTTCCCCCAACCCACCTTGCAGCAACTATTAAACCAATCTAGCAGTTTTCGTAGCACCTAGTCATGTTCACGTATACATACTCAGCTCGTTACTGACTCGTACGTAAAGTGCATAGGCGTAGGCAAGGGGGGGGGGCAGAGGGGGCAATAGCCCCCCCAGTTTTTTGCCTCCGATCATGATTTTTATCATCCGAGTCTGGTTTCACTTCTTTATTTAGTACATGTATCAAAAATTACACAAACATTCCAAAAATTTGTAATCTACTTGCGTTGCGTGACACGAATTCATTAGCCAGGATAATAGCGACATGCTTTACAACAATGAATATTTAATTAGTGGTCAAGTGGTTAAAGTAGCCCCCCCAGCTTGGGGAAGTTGTCTACGCCCATGAAGTGAATATGATCCCTAGTATGCTTTCAAGGCTTCAGATGGAGAACAGAAGCTTCGAGATGCGGCAGAGAGAGGTGATATTGGCGAGATGGCGAAGTTGATCAAAAGTGGAGTACCTGTAAATTCAAATCGCGGGGTAAGCAGTGATTTAATGAACAAGTAATGATATGTATCTAAATATGTATGGTGCTTAACACTGTCCTGTATATGGATGGTGATGTAAAAAAACAAGATCATAAAACACTCCATTGTCAGATGTTGTGAATTATACAATGTGTAGTTGAGTTTGTATTTTTAAACTAAAGTTGCTCATGCATAGAACCCTTACATGCCACTACTGCAGGGGTGGGAAACACAATTGCTGACCAATTTTAAAATTCTGGCTGATTGCTTAATGAATAGATCATACTGTGTAGCATATGCTTTCATCTTTGTACCCACTACATTCATATTTCCAACAAGATATAAGAATAAAATTGGTGATGTAGGATTTGCATGTAGACAGCAATTGAGCAAAAAGTAAGGAAACAAGGAATTACGGGTATTATGCCTTCATTAATTTATAAATATTACATACCTACATTTAGCACAGAATTTCAGGCAGGTAGATTTGCTAAATAATGTAGGTATGTAATATTTATAAATTAATGAAAGCATAATATCCGTAATTCCTTGTTTCCTACGTAGCATTTGGGTAAACATCATGGCATTATGGTCGGTTACAAACCACTTCAGTTTCCACTTTATCCTGCTCCGACCTTCTAAATAATACTCAATTTTGATAAATTGGGACAAATAATCAACAACACTCATGACACAACAGAGTTGCTGTAAACAAGCTTCACTTAATCCCTCCCTCCCCTCCCCACCCCACCCCTCTCTCCCTCCCTCCCTCCCCTCCCCACCACACCCCTCTCCCCCTCCCTCCCTCCCTCCCTCATGTTGTTTTATTCAGTTTTATTGTAACCTTCCATGAGCATGCTCATGGAAGGTTACAATAAAACTGAATAACTAACTGTTTCAGTGGTGTTGTATGGGCTGGATGTCTTTGTCTTTGTCTTGGTTGTATTGAAAAATTAATCTCTTTGTAATATCCTAACATGTATTTAAGCCATCTGGCTTGTCTCTGTGTGCATGTCCTTTTGTGGTAAAAAGACGTGCCTACATATACGTCATCGGGGGTAACACACAGTGGCCAATCCTTGTCTTAGAAGTGCATATGCATACAGGTGTATGTCACCTGAGGGTAAGTGCAAGCACACTGACCTTAAATCCTACCTATAAGATCACATGTCACCTTGGAGAGTTGAATGCAATACATATATATCATCTGAGAATAAGTGCAAACACGCAAGATACATTGACACACTGATTCTCTCTTATAGAAACACATTTGTGCATCAATAAGAATGCACTTTTGAAACACACTGAAAGAATAGTTTTGCATCCTACCTCCATTAATAGTACCCATGGGACCAGAAGGACACAAATCTTGTTATATGGGTTTGCAACATGACCTGATGCAATATGCGCAACCAGTTTAGAAACTTAGACTGCCAGAAAACACAGCAATGGGGAGTTATCGCCAAATCTAAGTGACCAACACACTCGTATTCACCATAGTCTGTTCATTGATTGTGAAGTAAGGAAGGAGTGTTTATAGGAATGAACCAAACTGACTAGAGCTCTACCATGGTAACGGTCATGAAACGATTACACTGCAATTAATCTTCTTCCCTCCTGCTCACAGCTCATATTACACAGACCCCACAAGCCCATGCTCCACTGTCTCCATGTCCATGGTAAGGAGGAGGGAGGAGAGTTAAGCTAATTCAAACTGGTTTGGTAGGATTTACTCAAACTGGTTTGGGTAAGTTTTCCACATCTGGTATTGGTAGGTTGGTTTCCAAGGGTAGACATCCATGGGTGTGTGATTGTGCATATCATAAGCATGCTCCCATCATCAGACATCGTCGGTACCTCCCTCCTCCCCCTGTCCTGCTCAAGTCCTTGCTCAGGTAAGTTGGTGTGTTCTGTGTAGTGTTTGGAGGAGGTGTGTGTTGTGGTGGGAGGAGGTTCTGTTGAGGGTACTGTGGAGGAAGTAAAGGGAAGGGACTAGGGAGGAGGTAATGGTGGAAGGCCTGGGGAGGAGGTCAGGTGGATGGACTTGGAAAAGGTCTATACGTAATACATCATTCCTCCAATGTCTCACATGGCCTGGTAGTGTTCATGTAAGTGGGCATATCCAGAAATGAGCGGTCAAAAGTCAGAAGTAATTAATTCGCGGTTTGCGAATCAACGAATATTCCCGTATATCTTTCCATAGACATGTATGGGGTATTTCAATACCCAGCACGCCAGATTTTTCTCAGCATTTGCCAAATGGGTTTGTGAGTACACTACATTTGCCATGATTTTTAGTGGGGTCGCCGTATTTTTAAGGTTAGGAGTGTCCTCGATGTATTGTTATACCATACATTGAGGATAATCGTAGGGAAGCAACGTCTTAAAAAGGAAAAATACGATGCACAAATGAAGACTCCACAAGTGAGAGGAGGCATGTGCTACATAAACTAATGGCCATATAAGGATCCACATAGTACAACTATCAAAATTCTTGCAACGCTACATAAACTGTTACCAGTGCATCCCTCAGGTCATATGCTAGGTGTGCACAGTTTTGGTGTGGGAGAAACTAATACAAGTAGTAATCAGCAATTGACAGGTTTTATGGAGTTAGGCCCACATGCACAAGTTTCCTTGTTATTTGGATTGGATTTTTCTTGGGAAAGGGTGTGTGGTTTTTACTGTATGTATCACAGAGGAGGTTAAGTTTATCACCCTTCTGGCTTTTAACTTTTTACTCATTTTATGGATACAAATCTTACATCATCACAATTAAATTTTTGTATATTGTACATGCATTGCATGTGATACATGCATGTATGTCACACCCACATCATGTGAGCATTATTATTATTGTAGATTATTTAGACTACCCTGGATTGGAAATGGCATCACGTGCACCTCATTAGCAGGTTCACTCCATGTTGCAGTGTGGGCATCTGTGTTTCGAGGTTTTTTATGACATACTGGAGACCGCCTCTGCCTTCAACATGGTAGCCAGTTCCCTCAGAATTTTTAGTCTCTACCTCGTCCAAAACAATTTGTGGGCTTACTGACAAACCTGGGTGTTCTAAATGCCAACTACCACGGCTATCGCTAGTCTGGGTATCCAGCTACAACTCACATACTGGGCCACAAGCATCACTCCCATATATCTGAAACTACCCATTTCCCTCAAGAACGTTACCAAAAAGCTAATTCAAAGCAAAGGCTCTTTTTAAAGCTTCCATCGGGGTCCTAGACGCCCAGAACCCCCAAATATGTATGTTGCTGGTTTGAAACCATCTTGTACTGTGCCTCTTGATGATCAAAATCAAACGGCTTCCCAAGCCAATATGTAAATAAGCTGCAACACGGATGTTCCTCCAAAAAATGAGTAAAGTCTATGGTGCACATGTGCCATTTCCAATCCCAGGTACATAGTTTAAATAATCTATGCAATTACATCATGTGATATGCCACACCCACATCATGTGACCCTTACTGCAGGCCCCCTCTAATGCTGCCACGCCCACTGCTGCACCATCAGCTCCCACCACCTCTCCTACTGACAAGGTTAGTCTGACCACACCTACCAAGCATGTGTATTCTGAATAATGTGGTACATAGAGGCTAAAATGTGTTCTTGGCAAAGTCTGGAGTGGTCAGGGCACTGGAATGTGTTTTATTTTTTGGGCAAAGGCCTGGGGACTGGATTGAAATAGTACATGTATTTTACTCTTCCCCCCCCCCCCCCCCCCCCACCCCCACCCCCACCAGCCCAGTGATACTGCTAAAGGTGTGTGCACTGATCTGGATGAAATTGTCACCATTCTCGAGGACATTGCCCAGGACCTAACCACGCCCCCTCCAACAATCATGGCAACTGAGACTTAACTTGCGACTGCAATGTGACATTTATTTTGTGCGTGTGCGAGCTCGTGCGTGTGTAAGATTTTTTCCTACTATGTGGTCACTATGTACACATGTATGTACACATCTGTAACGTTGCATACATGTACACATCTGTAACGTTGCATACATGTACACATCTGTAACGTTGATGCAGCACTCATACATGTACACATCTGTAACGTTCGTTCATTTTTTTATACATCGTCCCGATCCCGTGTACATGTATATTAAAATACCTGGATAGGAAACGAGGTTATACTGTATTTCGATAATCTATCCGCGTTACGTTGTAGGGGCGCTCTTACAGTTACGAGTTCTGGCCGAACGAAGCTTTATTCAGTTTTATTTTGAACGTTTTCATTTAATTTTATTATGACAATCAACACACAATACAAGCCACCAGGTCAGGGGTGGGTTTTTTGGGTGTAGATTATGTGTTAGATTAAATTGCAGATACTGGGATCTTTAGTAACGAGATCTTATCATCTCAACAATTCAAGCACGCCGGTGAATTTACCCCAGACTAGTCTCGTACCAGACCCAACGTACGTAAGCATTATCGCTTACAGTATAATACAGCGTACATACCTGTCTGGCCAACGAGTCGAAGAAAGTTGTTCTTGGAATGTAATTGGAATGTTCGATAATTTTGGGTTGTCATAGCAACGGCTACGTCATCACGATAAAACGTGAGGTTTGTTTTAGTGTGTTCATCTTTGCTTAAGCTACAGAGAGAAAAGGCTACCACCGCAACGATAGTCTCAGAGTGGAGAACGCGATGGGCTGGAAAGCGATTCACGACAGATTTTAGACGTACTTCGTAATGAGTCCTTCCATATTGAAATGGCTTTACCTTCGTTTTAGACACGTGTCCATATATCACAACCTAAGCCGCGCACGCACGATCAAGCACCAGGCTCCTCTCTGTAGTGTGGAATGCTATTGGAATCTAATTCCGTGACGTCACGCGAACTCTCGATTCTGATTGGAGCGCCAACATTCCGGCGCACCGGAACAACTTCAGCCGCCAGACCCTAGTCTCGTCCCCAGACCAATATGACGCAATGTTTATCGCATAATGTATAAACACGCTCGTATAGGTCTGGTATTTCGTATGGGGCGGAAGTGTGCCAAAGCCTGGAATTCGTGCGCAGTTTAATTGAGACGTAGTGCTCCAAACATGCCATCATGCCTGCATCAATGCCAAGGCAGAAGCCGGCAGTGGACTGGGACGTGACCTCCTGCACACATGCTGCTTTTGACCTTTCTGTGACTTCTCCGCTAAACCCATCCCTTCTCTCTGAAGCGGGTCTCACAGCAGGGTCAGCAGCAGTTGCCGCAGAGCTAAGAAAGCACTCAGGTAATGATGCTAAGTGCTCTGAGCTGGGATGGACTTGCATTCCGCTTGTGGTGGAATCATATGGAGCTTGGGGCAGGGAAGTTATAGAAGCCTTCTCAAGACTTGCTTCACTCCTTGCCACAAGGACCAACACCCCCAAGTCCAAGGTGGTCTCTAACTTGTATGGCCGCCTGAACTTAACACTAGTGCGGGCCAATGCCCGGTCTCTCCTCGTAAGATATATCATCCAGGAGGGCGATACATGTACCTAAACTTAACTTCGTAGTTAGTGTATTTGTGTATCATAATCACTTCCTGTCTTGTTTATGTAGATGTGTATCAATGACCATGTAGCTTTATATACAGGAAACCGCAAATATGACGTATGTACATAAACTTGTACATGAACAAATACGTAATGTACGCAACCATTCGCTCGACCCAGACCCACACTAAGTGTAAATTGGATATGAGCTGTGCGTTTTGCGATGACAGAGCTGAAAGTGGAGACATTAAAGGACAAGCAGAAGGAGGCCATATGTAGCTTTGTAAATCCGTGATTGTTTTGTCATTTTGCCAACAGAATACGGTAAAACTATGTTATATTCTGTTACCGTACGCCGGTGTTCGATCACCTTCGCGGAAAGACTAGGTCTTCAATTATGATTTGCGTGTCGCTTAATCTCCTTCTGTAACCCGTGGAGTGCTTCATGGAGGCTATCAGTTAGTTTTTATGAGTCCTGAAGCCAAATAGGTTGCAAACATTGGCAGGAGATGCTTTTGACGAGGAAATATATGAATGACTTGGTGGCTCTTGTGGTGGATGAAGCTCACTATGTGAAAACCTGGTAATTTAAGTAAAATGAGATGCGCCACCAGCTTCTTTCACAATCCTATCACAGTGCGAGTGAGCTTCCAAACCTGTTGTACTGACTGACATGCTCACATCTATGGTTGTTGCTGCTATATAGAGAGATGTTTTGAATTCGTATAATTGATTAATCTTCAAAATGACACCTCGCTCAGCCTCCTTTATGACTTTCTTAACATCTTCCAACTTTTTGTAAAGAGTAACTACTTTATATCACAGCAAAAAAACGCATCAAATCAATTATTGATTTTGCAACTGATTTTAAATCAATTGTTAAATCAACGAATGATTTCACATCAAAATCAAGTGCGCTTGATTTGCGATTGATTTTACTGTGAAATCAATTGTGAATCAATAATTGATTTGACGCGTTTTTTTGCTGTGTATCTAAGGCTAAGTACGCCCACCTAATATCAGTGTACTAGTATATACTAGGTGTTGCGGAGACGTTGTGTTGAACCACAGAGATTACTGACTAGCGATGCTGCCAGTGGTGGATACAGGGGGGGGGGGGGGGGGGGGGGGGGGGGGGTCGGTGGTTTCCGGACCCCCCCCCCCCCCCCCCCCCAGACCCGATGATGAAAAAATTAAGTATAAGTATCAATACTATTAATTAATGCAATTAACAACATCCGACGTGATTTAGCGTATCATCCAGATGGCAAGCAATCTGTTCACTCACCTCATTCGGCAAGTTACTTTTCCAAGAAAGCAAAAGGTAATTATGTAATGCGCTAAAAGATTTAGGCCTACGCGTACAGGAACACCATAAACTACTGTACTTTTAAGTTTATGGGTCTTCTATAGTCCCACTGACCAGTTATCACACAGGCCACTTCTTGTATCGAGCCCAAAACGGACAACAACCATTAGTTCAATCAAATGTGAAATGCGGATAAATACGTTCTGTTCCATTCCACTCTCCCCCCCCCCCCCCCCCCCAACCATTATTTGCCGCCATTTTTTAGTCTTTCGCCCCAGTTTAAGGCTTGATAGATAGTCTGTGTCGCTAAGAGCGGGACCCCCAAAAGCTTCCGCGCTTCGCGCGGGAGGGGGCATATCCCCCTCCCGCACCCTCCTCCTATTGATTATTCATGTCGGGCCCCCCCCCCCCCCCCCCCCCCCCCCCCCCCTTCCAGATTTCCTGTATCCGCCCCTGGCTGCCCACACCAATTGCTTGCTCCAACTGATTGGCAAAGAGTGGGCATATTTAGGACCTGCGATTCGTGCAAAGAAAGGGTTGGACAAGATCTATATATGTCGGTTGTGCGGCAAACTGCCGCCATAGCGTTAATAAATTTGATAATCATCGGCTGTGGTCAAACGATGGATCGATATGATTGTTTGTTTACATTCCACATGGTACAAGCGCTTGCGACTCGAGACGCCAGACCTATACGAGCGTGTTTATACATTATGCGATAAACATTGCGTCATATTGGTCTGGGGACGAGACTAGCCAGACCTGATGTTATACTGTACTCGTTACGTACATTTGGGTCTGGGTACGAGACTAACCTCCTCCCCCTCCCCTCCCCTCCCCCCCCCCCCCAGACCTTCATGCACTGGGATTGAGTGTTTCGATTATTGAGTGTGGAACTCATTGTAGCACGTGGTTTACAGCGCATTGCGGATGGTTTGCCCGTATTTGTAGATTACGGAGTTGTTTCCAATCCAGGTAATTTAATATCCATGGTCGCCCGGATAACTGGTATTGATTTTAATACTAGCTGATTAAAGCTATATGAATAAGAAATACATTTAAAATTGATACAAACATGCAAGCAACATCACATTTAACCGGTATAGTCACCGCACGGAATAAATGTATCAACTTTGCTGACACTTCGTCACTCTGCGATATACGTACGACGCGATCCATGAACTAGCAATTAATATGGTAGTTAACCTAACGCGAGTGGCCGGAATTCTAGCAGCTGTTAGTATTATCTGCTTCACTGAAATGTTATACATGTTAATTGTTGTGGGACGTTCGATCGTGACTGACACCAAATCCGTTCGCGATCGCTTCTCAGTCAAAGTACACCTTTGCTTTGTCATTCGTGTGTATGAGTGATTTTGCTGTGAACTTGAAAACTATGCTTATGTGCTTGACCCGTTGATAAAAGAAACTTCACAACTTTAACAACTTTAACTCTACATGCACCCTTGCAAAGCAATGAATCTGCAAAGATAAAAGCTATGCAATCGCTACTATATAAGCCTCGTCAGCAACATTTGTGTATATCTGGCACATGAAAATCGCCTGTCAGTCACTAACGTCTGTAAAATCGCCTATAAATGATGAAGATGACACACACGGTACTTGTTTTATCAATCCTTGGGAGCTATGTGGTAAGCCTCACCGCTACCATACCGCCTGACTATGCTCTACAGGACGTCGACTACCTGTGCAACGGATCGCTCAAGTCCAATACAACTGTGGTATTGGACGGTGGGGAACATCGCATATCTACGAATTGTACCATTTCCAATATTAGCAACGTGACTATAATGGGGTCTTCGATAAATAGCACCACGATTCGCTGCGAAGAAGGAAGTGGACTTCAGTTCGATTCAGTACAACAGTTGACCATGGAGAGTGTGACGTTCATTGGCTGTGGTATAATTCTAACTGACACCGAAAACACTCTTATCACAACCTGCAAATTTCAGGACAGCATTGGTAGTGCTGTCAAGTTGGAAGGATCAACAGGCGATGTTAGCATCACAAACTGCACATTTCAAAACAACAGTAATAGACATGCAGGTGGTGCTGTGTGGTTGGAAGGATTAACAAGCAATGTTAGCATCACAAACTGCACATTTCAAAACAACAGTGCTTTATATGGTGGTGCTGTGTTGTTGTCATCAACAGGCAATGTTAGCATCACAAGCTGCACATTTCAGAACAACAGTGCTACTAATGGAGATGGAGGTGGTGCTGTGTGGTTGGAAGGATTAACAGGCAATGTTAGCATCACAAACTGCACATTTCAAAGCAACAGTGCTGCTAATGATGGTGGTGCTGTGTTGTTGTCATCAACAGGCAACGTTAGCATCACAAGCTGCACATTTCAGAACAACAGTGCTACTAATGGTGGTGCTGTGTGGTTGGAAAGATTAACAGGCAATGTTAGCATCACAAACTGCAGATTTCAAAACAACAGTGCTACTGATGATGGTGGTGCTGTGTTGTTGTATGGATCATCAGGCAATGTTAGCATCACAAACTGCACATTTCAAAACAACAGTGCTGCTAATGATGGTGGAGCTGTGCGGTTGGATGGATCATCAGGCAATGTTAGCATCACAAACTGCACATTTCAAAGCAACAGCGCTGCTAATGATGGTGGAGCTGTGTGGTTGGATGGATCATCAGGCAATGTTAGCATCACAAACTGCACATTTCTAAACAACAGTGCTACTTTTGATGGCGGTGCTATATATATCTCTTTAACTGACGTAGTAATTATTTATAAATCAACTTTTATTAATAACACTGCTATCAGAGGTGCAGCAGTCTATGCCTCAAACAGGGATGATGGAAACTCCATAATTCAGCTAGGCCACCTCACTCTTCAGGAAGTGATAGTTGAAAACAATAACTGCTCTTGTAATGGGTACCCAACGGTTAGGGGAGGGGCCATTTTCTTCAGTGTAATGACAGTGGACATTATTGGAAACACTATCACAGGAAGTCAGTTCTTGTCTAACTCTCCCCTGGGGGCCATCACAGGAGAAAATGGATTTCTGCAGCTGTATGGTAATGTATCATTTTATAATAACATTGGAGAGAATGGTGGGGCCATTAGTCTATCCAACAATGTACCACTCAAATTCGACAACAGTTGCACAGTGGAATTTTCCAGAAATGTTGCAACAGGGTATGGTGGTGCTATTTACAATGATGGGGGTCCATCATTAAATGGAAGAATATTTGAATATTGCATCATACAATTCATTGCGGCAGATTCTTTAGGTCACGTAAGTAGCTCCATCACCTTCACTGATAACCATGCACAGCAAGGTGGTCATGCTGTGTATGCCACACCCATTTATAGATGCCATTGCATTGCGAATCCTTTTCAATGTGAAACCATAGCTTGCTATTTCACCATTACTCCATTACCAATAGACCTCAATGACACTCAAGTACTCTCATTTCCAACATATGTGCAGCTTTGCAACTGCAGTGACCCTGACTTGTGCAATGTTACAGGTCAGTATGAAGGAAAGGTTACCACATATCCTGGTGGGACTGTGAGACTTAATGTTACCTCAGTAGATGATGGAAACTACCTATCACCTGGTGTGGTTTATGCATTAATTAGCACAAATGGTGACACCACTACAACCATAACACTTGGACCTGGGCAAGAAGCTCAGTGGATAGGAACAGTATGTGGTACAATAGAGTACCAAATCTATGGACCACAAATGACTTCACTAAATCTGGTTCTGTCCACATCTCCAGGCAATTCCCCAATAGTTATTGAGGTGGAACTTTTACCATGTGAACCAGGGTTCATATTTGTGTCAAATTCTTCTACATGTGACTGTTCCCCATTCTTCAGATCACATGGAGTGGTCTGTGATACATCAGATGGTACTGTGATTATAAATAAACATATCTGGATTGGTGTGTACAATAACACTCTTCCAGCACTGGCTTCATTCTGTCCTTTGGACTACTGCAATAGTACAATCATTAAGCTGTCTCTAGATATGCCTGTGGTCTTGTGCAATGGAGGACGTACTGGCATTATTTGTGGTCATTGCCATGGTAACTACAGTGTGATCTTTGGTTCTTCCCAGTGCCAGGTGTGCACAGATATGTGGCTGATCACACTTGTGATGTTTGCAGTGCTGGGTGGCTTACTGGTGGCAACACTGTTCTTCCTCAACCTCACTGTAACACAAGGCACACTCTATGGGCTCATCTTCTATGCCAACATTATTCAAGTCAATGCTTCAATATTCTTCAGCCAATCCACTTTGACACCATTGCAGGTAATTGTGTCCCTTGTGAACCTTGACCTTGGGATTCCTATGTGTTTCTATGATGGTATGGATGATGCTGACAAGGCTGGCCTTCAGTTTGTGTTCCCAGCCTACCTCCTCATCCTCACCATGACAGTCATTGTGCTCTGCCACTACTGTCTTAAGCGATCTCCAAACACCTCCACTAGGTCCTGTGTTTATAGAGTTTTCAACATCGTAGGACAAAGAGCAGTTGGTGTCCTATCTACTCTCATCTACTTATCATATTTCAAGCTGTTGAGAAGTGTCATTGATGTTTTCACATATTCCACAGTCCACCTCTCCACTGGTGATATTTATGTGTGGTTCTATGATGGAAATGTGGAATACCTTCATGGGGGGCATACTGTTATAATTGTGGTTGCCATGGTGACAGGTTTCTTGTTTCTCCTCCCCTACACCTTTGCCCTCACTTTCATTCCAATCATTGAACAGTACAGTGAACACAACAGACTGTTCAACTATCTCCACAAGAAGGCCAATCAGAACAAGCCAATGATTGATGCCCACTATGCCCCCTATAAGGGGGAGTG
The DNA here is from genome assembly GCA_949361645.1 of Spongilla lacustris. NCBI lineage: Eukaryota > Metazoa > Porifera > Demospongiae > Spongillida > Spongillidae > Spongilla > Spongilla lacustris. The sequence continues at coordinate 18,339,175 of OX442416.1, read as the reverse complement.
GCGATGGTGGCTTGGAGCAAGGCTTTGGCTTCTAGTTGTGATGTACAGTTTAAATCCAGTGTATAGTTCTGACAATCCATCTCTGCTTCTGTCTATTCAGGCTACTGTGGTGATCTTGTTCAGCATAGCACAGGCAGGAATCAAGCCATTTGGACAGTCACTTCAAAAGTCAGCAAAATTCAACAGACGTACTATCATCTACAATAAGTTCTATAATAGTCTTGACCTGTTTTACCTCATCAACTATATTTTACTAGCTCTGTCAATGTCTTACATTCTAGACCGCGGTTCAGACCAAGGTTTAGACCAAACACAGCTCGTTGGTGTTTTGGTGGGTCTGTATGTAGTGGTGGTGATGGTGACTGTCTTGTACCATCTCATTGTGGCCATCCTCAAGGCTTGTGGGATATATGACAGAGCCAGAGAGAAGATTGATGGATTATTTGAAATACAAAGTGATGTAGTGGTTCCTGCCACCAATATGGCCACCACCACCACCTTCACTGTCAGCATTGGTGAGAGGGAGAGGGAACCATTGTTGTATGAAGACTAAAGTACTTGCTATGTTATGTGTGATCATGGTACTGATTTATAGTTTTCTTAGAGGCATACATGTAGTTAGTTGTGCCAGGTGTACATGTGTATTATACAAATTCTGATTGAGGGGAAAAGGGTGATATCACAGCTCAGAAGGAGGTCCCAGAGGGAGGGGAAAGGGGGTCAAGGGATTGCAAGCAATAACTTTAAATTTTGGGTTAAATGGTCTGCAGCTTCTTTTCCAGCCACTTCAGTTAAATGTGTACTATTTCTTTTGCAACACACACACACACACATACAATGTGGCACTTATATGTCCACAGTCCGTACATTTCATCAATTACCTGTACGAAGGACAAATGTCATGCATAAAGGACAATAAATATTCTTGAAGCCTTTTTTTTTACCTGACCTCATGCAGTAAACTTACTAAAAATGTCGGAAACAACCATTCCTGTAATCATCATGCCCTGGACCTTTTATCACTCCATGCTCACAATTAAGAAACAAATGACATTTTCCTCTTCATTGAAAAATGTGTCCTGTCAATTTTCAGGTGAATAGGGGTTAATATTTATTATACATGTATAGCCGTGACTATTATTCACCACATTAAAGGATGTTTGATTTGGTACAGCATGGGGACTAGCAACCAGAAAGTTAAATCATCACGAGACTCCTCCTCCCTCTTTGGCACCCAGTCTTGTCAAGAGACGATCGGCCATAAGTTCAATGACATCACTGTCAGTAGCAACTGCAATCAAATCCTCATTGGTCACAGAAAGTGACCGCCCACTTCCTGTCTGGGTAGCCTGTACAGCCAAGGAGAGTAGCTGAACATTCTGCTCCAGAGGAAATATCACCTAGGGTGTGCTGTATTTGGAATGCAGTACACGCACGAATAGCACACGCCCACCTCATTAGGGTTGATCCACTTGGACCTACTATCTTCATCACTGCACTCATACACAGTTGATACCTTTATGAATGACAAATGTGGCACGTCAATGTCTGCACTACACTGTACCATCTGCACAGTCCACAGTGGTTTAAACCCACAGGTGACCAGGACATTTTCAAATTATTGTAAACCAATATACCCAAATTGTTTGTATCATTGCTTATAATGAGGCGTTATTAAATACATGATGATATTAATTATGGTTAATTGATTAAAATCAAAATAAAACATGTCAATAATACTAAACATTTACTACCATATCATAGCAATAAATGTTTATAATCATTTCAGAATAATTTATTAAAATCAACCCAATGAAATCAAGATATTTTGATCTTAACATGATTTAATAATTCGCTAGAATCATTTATATGCGTACCAAAGGGATTCCTTCAACTCATTAATACTCCCCTACTATAAACATGCACACATAAAAACAACAAAAGACGAAGCACTCTCGTTTCTAACAAAGACAGGATAGATGGCGCTTCATAAAGAACACAGATGCTATCTATCAGACAGCACCAAGGCCCGAGAACACCTTCGTTTGGATCGTAGCGTAGTGGCTTTAATAGTCCCCAGTCTCTTATTTGTGGCTATTATTAACAAATTATCATATTAGTATCGGTCGGTACGGTCGTCTGTCGCGTCGGTTTAAGAATCAGCAAGATTCAGCTAGTATTATACTAAGGGCCAATGATAGGTGATTATAATT